>VWPW01026785.1:387534-550281 GCA_013389825.1 Crypturellus undulatus | reverse complement strand
AAGGACCTGGGCGTCATGGTGGACGACAGGTTGACCATGAGGCAGCAGTTGCCCTCGTGGCCAAGAAGGCCAATGGCATCCTGGGGTGCATTAAGAGGAGCGTCTCCAGCAGGTCGAGGGAGGTGATCTTACCCCTCTACTCAGCCCTGGTGAGGCCACATCTGGAGCACTGTGTCCAGTTCTGGGCCCCACAGTACAAGAGGGATGTGGAGCTGCTGGAGAGAGTCCAGCGCAGGGCGACTAGGATGATCAGGGGCCTGGAACATCTGCCCTATGAGGAGAGGCTGAGGGAGCTGGGCTTGTTCAGCCTGGAGAAGAGAAGGCTGAGAGGGGATCTAATTAGTGTCTATAAGTGCCTCAAGGGAGGCAATGAGGAAGATGGGGCTGGCCTCTTTTCACTGGTGGTCACTGACAGAACCAGAGGAAATGGCCACAAATTGAAGCATAAAAAGTTCCACGGGAACTTAAGGAAGAACTTCTTGACGGTGAGGGTGACAGAGCACTGGAACAGGCTGCCCAGAGAGGTTGTGGAGTCTCCTTCTCTGGAGATCTTCAAGACCCACTTGGATGCAGTCCTGTGCCACATGCTCTAAGTGGCTCTGCTGGAGCAGGGGGGTTGGACCAGATGACCTCTAGAGGTCCCTTCCAACCTCAGGCATTCTATGATTCTATGATCTAAACTCGCACCCGTTCTCCTCCTCCTTGACCATTGTTTTCACTTGGCAGCTACATGATACACAAATCCCCAGTACCTGCTTACTCATGAGTCCCCTCTGATTGAAGTCACACACTAACCACAAAAACATTACGACTATGTCCTCTATAAACTCAAGGCACTATCAGCAGCAGGGAGGCCCCTGGCTGGTGTCTTCTGGGAGACATGGTGCATTTCTGATAAGGACTATCTAAACATTTCGCAAAGCTGAAAATAAATAGTATAGACAAAAATTCCTACAAATAGATACTACTGCTCTTTCTTTTAGAAGTTTAATCCCTGTAAGCACGCATCATCTTAATACAATAATAAAAAGGGTTCCTGAGTCATCAGTTGGATTTGTTGTGAGACGTGAGTGAGTTAGAACTCATATATGACTCACACTAAATCATTAACCCTACCTGAAAATGTCAGTGTGGACTCTATGACCCCAGGGGACAAGTTTAGCAGCACAAAAACTTAGTTTTTTCTCAGACTAACTTTAGGATGAGACTAGTTCAGAGCAAACACAGTCATTTAGGTGGCTTGAGGGAGCCTGTGTCACATCAAGGCTCAACCACACCAGGACTGTGGTAGGACAGGAGTGCTGGAAAGGGGACAAGGACAGAGAACGGACGCCAAATTGCAACCACTTTCTCTGCACCGACTCTGTGTTGCTGGAGGAGGTAGATCCATCTTTAGAACATTTGTCATGTCTAAATTGGACTGCTTGGTCAAAACAAGAAGAAAAGAATAAACCTAGAATAGGAAATATGTTGATATTGAGTTCTTTCTAATCCATAATCCATAAACTGACTCAAGAAAAATTACACAAAGATCTACACAGCTATGAACTGCACTCAACAGGTTTACAAAGGCAGAATTCCAAAGTCATTCTCATAGAATTAGCTGAGAAGTCCAGAAATCCATATGCTCAGATTGTTATCACTATAATATCCTCTGCAAACTTGAATCCAGATTCCAGATGGTGGAAGATATCAAATAATGTAGGACGCAAATTTGCTAGACCAATGGAACGTTTTTGTGGATTCAGTACTTTAACTTGGTAGAAATAATACAAAAGAAAACAGCTTTTATTTTTGTTAAGGAATTCTCTTCTTTCATATAGAGGCCAATCTCCTTTGAAGGTGTCTGAAATCTTAGCTTTATGTGCACTACAGTCCAACCTATGGCATTTTTAACAGTTCCTGTGTTCCCAGGGGCTGTTCCATCGGAAAAAGAGGAAATTCCAGGCCTAAAAGTGAGAGGTTCGAAGACATGAAGGAGACAGCTGGGGCAGGAGGAACAATATTTATCAAAGTCATAAGGCTGGCTGTTTATCAGGGATGTGAAGGTGCTAACTGAAGGAACACCCATGTATACCTGAAGTATTACTTTACCAATTAAATCCCCAAATCCCTACGTCCATGGCAGATGCTACTTGTGAGGCCTCAGCCAGTGAGATGTGTAGCTGATCATGCCGATAAGATCAATGGGGAAAGTGAGATGCAAACCAGACGTGGTGCCTGAGTCACTCCCCCGTGAGTCACTGCTACAGCACGCGGCATCAATGAGAAATGCTGGCTGCAGGGTTTCCATTCCCTCCCAGGAGTTGTTTTCTTAACATTGCTCTTCACAAATATCGCTTCACTCTGAAGCTCTTAAATACACACCTTTGAAGAGCTCCCCGCTGCCCATCACCTGCCTGCAGCTCTCCTCAGCTTTTAGCGTTACTCACAAATGTCAGCGTGGGGCTCACGTGAGTTTGGTCTCTCCAACTCTGCTTGTAATTCAGAGAGGCTGTTCCCAATCCAACTGCCTATATCACTCAACTGGTAGCTAGCAAGGCATGTGTTTTCCCAATTCCATTTGCATAATTTGCAAAGTAGTGATAGTTAATAAAGGCAGTGCCAAACAACAGGCTCCCATTGATTTATAGCCTCTTCCAGGAAGAAAACGAGTGCAAGAGCCATGCATCTGTCGTCGTGGTAATGGTAATGCAGAATGACCTTTGTGTGTCTCTCTCCTCAAATATTTAGGTCTTGTACTGTAGCACTTGGGCCCAACTGGTTTGTAAATAGATGAATACGAAATGGTTAAACATGCGTATGTGTATGAAGTGTGATCGTGTAGCCAACAACACACTATGCTCAGTAAGAATGAGCAAATTACATTCTGCAGCTAATTTATACTTGGAAAAATGGAGCTTGAGGGAAATTGTTCTTAGATGTGGATGAAACTGCTTTAACTCTGGCAACAGTTTTGGCAGGATAAAAAGCAGAAGTGATCCAATAAAATCAAAATGTTTGTTTCATTTTGCAAATTCCTGAAATCTGATTTTCAAAATGAGTTAGAATGAATTATGTAGTGCATAGTTTCCAGACAAATAAAATCTTCCAGCTAATCTAACTCATCCATGGACTCTTTTTTGATTTATTGAGAAACATTTTCATTTTGAATCAACCCTAGATATTTTTTCTTCCACTCATTGAACTGGAATGCCATTATTTACACAGCTTTAATTCTCTATCTCAGATGAGGTAACTTGCTTTGAGTAAAATGTTCAAATCAGAGCGCTTGCAAAGAAGAGAACTCAAAGTCACTTGATGAGAACTGAGCAGCATTTCCCAGATGGGCTGGTGAACGTGTGACACACAGCACCTCTCAGTGTAAGAGCTCACACACAAGATTATTCTATCTTAGGGCATTTAGTCTTACTGGAGCACACCTGTCCAATCACAGTAGCAATGAGGAGGTAGAAACACTCAGATGCAGATAAAAAAAATGAAATCCAAAGCATTGACAGTTAGGTGTGTTTTTATCTATTTAGTTATTTTAAGGTGATACATGACAGGGAAATTCAGATCCAAAGCTCATTTCAAATTCTTACACCTTTCTAATGGACGATGCATTTCAGATTCGAGGGACTATTTCATTACTGCCACTATTCCTTCTTTTGGGCTAAACTCTTCCTCTGAAGCAATTTAAGGCTGCCATCTGCTGTCAGGTTACAAATCAGGAACTCGATGGTTCACACACAGCAAGAAACCTCCCTGCGGATCCTTGATATCAACATCGTCCGCTTCTATCAGATTCTATCAGAAAAGGAAGAATATTTCCAGGAGAGTGAAGTTCATTCCCAATTTTACATTTCAGGAATCATATAGATTGAAAGTTGTTTTTATGTTTCATTGTTGTTGGTTTTGTTTTTTATCTTTTGTGTTTTTTTGCATTTTTGCAGTGTGACCTCACACAGTTGCCATTATCTTGTTAATTCAAGACAAAAGGAAAAAGAAAAAAAATGCAAAGATCATGTTGGTAATTCTGTAATCTGATGGTAGCTCCCAAACAGAATCAAGAGATAAATTAGCTCCTATCCATCAATGTATTATGTTGCAGCAACATTCACATTGTCATAAAAAGTGTCTTTTAAAAAATACTTCCAAGAGAACTTTTACTTCTGCTTGTACATGAAAATTCCACAGGTTAAAAATTAGGGGGCCTCTTGGCATACACAGAACTTCCCTGATGGTCGCAGTAAAGCTACGGAAAGCCTGGCCCTGCTGTTCCCTTGTTGTCGTTAATCCANAGCTCCTATCCATCAATGTATTATGTTGCAGCAACATTCACATTGTCATAAAAAGTGTCTTTTAAAAAATACTTCCAAGAGAACTTTTACTTCTGCTTGTACATGAAAATTCCATAGGTTAAAAATTAGGGGGCCTCTTGGCATACACAGAACTTCCCTGATGGGGAAAGCTACAGAAATCCTGGCCCTGCTGTTCCCTTGTTGTTGTTAATCCATCCGCTCTCGTTTACCCTGCCTCACCCTACGGTGACTCAGCTCCTTGGAGGTCTCTGCCTGTGAAGCACAGTGGCTTCCCCACAGTTTTACCTTCACTTCTCCCTCCGCAGCAGCGGGAGCCCCGGGCACAGCCTGGCGCACACCATGTCTCCCGGGAAGGTTACAGTACGTGCTGCCCTCAGGCCCTTGGATTTGATGGGTCTTGTGGCCAAGACGCTCAGGCTATTTCTAATTTCTAGTCAGTGTTTATAGCCAGGCGAGGGCTCACTCCCATCCCCAGCAATGAGCTGTTCCAGGAACCTGGATGTGTGTGGCATGTTTTACAATATTTAAACACCTGTTTGTGCTTTGACCTGCAGGCAGTGACAGCAGGTCTGGGACGGCGGCAGTGCAGCCCCTGCGCGCAGGGGAGCAGCGGCTGCGGCTGGGACAGTGTGGGGGACCGCGCTGCAGCTGGGATCCACACGGCGCCTCCTCGCTGCTGGATTTGGCTCCTCACGGCGTTCCCGGCATTCCCGCAGCCCAAACCATTCCCGACGCTGCCCAGCAGACCTGCTCTTCCACGTTTAGGCCTTCCCTTTGGCCTCGCTGCCGCACCAGGGCTCCTGCCCTGGACCAACAAGAGCCCACCAGATGTTTCTCCTGAGCCACATTTGCTTCTGGGCTGTGTTTACTCATCTGAGCTGTAATTTACTTACTTTTGTAAACATTACTCATTTTGTCATCGCCTAGATTGTTTNTCACGGCGTTCCCGGCATTCCCGCAGCCCAAACCATTCCCGACGCTGCCCAGCAGACCTGCTCTTCCACCTGCTCTTCCCTTTGGCCTCGCTGCCGCACCAGGGCTCCTGCCCTGGACCAACAAGAGCCCACCAGATGTTTCTCCTGAGCCACATTTGCTTCTGGGCTGTGTTTACTCATCTGAGCTGTAATTTACTTAGTTTTGTAAACATTACTCATTTTGTCAGATTGTTTTATTGTATTTCCTCAGTATTGATTCTGGGAGACTCCTCAAACTTTGTAGTGTTATCCCAAAGCATCAGGAATCTGGGCAATATTCTCTACGGAGTGAGCAGGAGAGAGATTTACAAGGAGGAGGATTTACAAGAGTCATCCCACACTGCTGAACATCCTACCTCTTTTCTCCTGACTCCCTCCTGTCACGTTGGCCAGGGCTGAGCTGAGCAGCTGACGAAGTGTCCCTGACTGCTGGGGAGCTACGCACAGGGACAGGCCCATTCGGATTAAAGCTGGGAGCTATCCCAGGACGAAGCTTTTCCTTGCAGCAGTCAGGAACTTGCTGAGCAATGTGTCAGAGCTGCCGTGTTTAACTGACGTGCCGAGATGATGATTCCAGAAAGGAGAAGGAGCAGTGCTGGAACTGGCAGAGGAGGGAACATACACCCTGGTCATAAGTAAAGCATGTAAAGGAGTGAGTTTCAAAGTCTTAGAGCTTCAATCCCTTCTAAACACCAGACAGCCCTGCTATCCAAGTTTGTATTTTTAAGGTCACTGAACCATATTTTTCAGGAAGAAAAGTTGGCTCCAGCTATCCCAACCCTTCAGTGACCTAATGGCTCTCTCATGCGCTGAGCAGGAACATTAACTCTGTAGGCTGGGCCAGCTGCAGGGGGTTGTACACGGAGCTTCCCCTGCAGGCATGAAACATCAAAAGGAAGTGGCCAGGAGTGAATGTAACTTTCCCTGGAGCAAATCCAAAGCAAAGATAATTGTGGCGCTTTCCCAAGGGGATAACTTGGCATAAAGTCATAGGGGCAGCTCATGGCAAAACACCGATTCAAAAGCAAAACTATAACACAGGGAAGCAGGACTGCAAAACCCCCTTCCCCTTCAGCTGCAGTCAGCCAGCACGAGCTCAGCTTCATGCCCGGCTTTTCCATCTCTAGCAATAATATAACACTGATGCAGATTCATGCTCTTTGTGAGCAGGTTAATTTCTCAGTAAAGTGAAGAATGAAATACCTAGACAAGAATAAGCCTCCTTTTTTGTCTTTTTTTTCCCCATTATACCAAGCTCTCCACATTTAATATTTAAAGCTTGGGAGTGGGAAGGGTGATAGTCTGATAGGGGGAAAAGAACAGCCAGCAGGCTTCAAAAGCAGTGACAGCTGGCAAAAGCAATGACCTAACCTTGCAGAAACTGTATTAATGAAGTGAAATATTTAGCATAGTATTGTTATTATCAGTGCATATTTGATGGAAAAGAAAAATACTTGTGATTGTGGTACACATGCCTGTCCCACCCACTCTGGGACTACATATACAATAACCCTCTGTTTTAAGCTAACACAGTAACCTTTTATCTGTTCTGGAAGCTCCCACATATAGAAATAGCTGGTATATATTTTGTAATTCTCTCTCTTAAAAAATAATGACATCAGGGACCTGTTTGGGGTTTTTTTGTTTTGTTTTGTTTTTTTGAGGGGAGTGGTTTTTTATTCTATTTTATTTTATTTTATTTTATTTGTGTGTGTGTGGTTAGGGAAAGAAAGGTCATAACTGCTAGTTCTCTTCCTACATTGACACTGAACCACAATCAATTTCTGGAGAAACTAGAGGTTGCAATACGCCATTTAAAACACCCTCTTCAGATTCTTTCTGGCAGGGCACGCTTGTTCAGAACAATATTTCTTGTTCAGAACGGTGCTTTGGCTGGGGTGTGAGCCAAGCCCTGCTCTAATCTCCGAGTGCACTTGGAGCGCCGCTGAGGGGAGCGTCGCTATTTCAGAGCTGGAGCGCAGCGACTCGGGATGCAGCCAGGCCCGCAGTCCCTGCTGCGGGATCCTGCAAGCGTGGTAATAATTACGGATGCTCCTGCGGCCCCGAGCTCCCTGCACGGAAGCAGTTATTCATTCCTTTCCATTACGCATTCAGGCTGCGCTGGTAAGCACGAGGCAGCTTCCACAATTAATCTGGGATCCATAAGAGACAGTGGGGAAAACCTACTTGCTGAAAACATAATTCTTTAGTAACCACTAGAAATGACTAACTGTACAGGAGCCAGATTAAAACTGAAGCAGAACAGAGGCCCTTCAAATCAAAAATGTGACTGAGCGAATTCCCACCGCGAAGTTTGGTGGCTGATCATACAGTAGCTGAGCTGAGAGTCTGCAGCTCCTTTGGGCTGCAAAGAAGCCAAGTCTCACCATTCCTTGGAAATTGCTGTGAGCAACAGGCCAGTATTCAGTCTGTCTCAGCTAAAGGGCCATAGTGCAATTCCTGGGAATAGCATTATAAATACTTACCTCAAGTGACTGGGCTGAGCTTTAAAGCTTGACTGTAACGCTGAGTCAGGCATTGAAGTTTTGAGGGGCAGGAGTTCATACGGGGCTCTGTGCTCAGTCCTTTCTGGTGGCTGGCTCGAAACAGTACCCGCTCTCTGGAGAAGGGGATGTCTGCACTGCTGCTGGGCTGTGTCTGACCCTCTGCTCTGTTTTTTGTCCCTCTGTCCTGAGGATTCGGGGTCACCCTCCAGGGATCAGGTGCACAGGAGTTCCAGTATCTTATTTTGGCCCTTTTTTTAACAGCATCAGTTGTTGCACCAAGTCTGTAGTAATATCATTCCTGGCACTGCTCTGGAGTCTCTAGAAACCTACCCCACTAAAGCAACTTGCAATTCTCTGACAAATCTGAACCTCAGCGGTCTCACTCATAGCTCTGTATAAATGAACCATTACATCCAAAGACTGAAGACTCATGCTTTATCATTTGCCATTTTCCATTTACAGTGAAGTCTAAGAAAGTATAAAGTTTTTCCCATTCTGCTGAAATGACCATTCCAGAGCACAAGAGTTCTGACTTCTAGGACATCCTTCCCTGAATATCTAGCTTTAAGTGGCCCATTTGATCAACATTCTTCATTAGGAAAAATTCCCACTGAGATATTAGAGTGATATTAAATATGTTTTGGACATTTGGATTAAGCTGAAAGACAGAAAGGTGGAAAGAGAGATGGCTTGGTAGTTCCTTACGGATTTCTCAAGTTAATACGAGAAAAAATTCTATGTCAGCACCTTAAGTTTCTTCAGAAAATGCTGACCAGGAGGTACCTAATTCCTAAAGCAGACTTGTAACCCTATCGGATTCCTTCCATGCTGCCCAGTTTGTTTCTCTGACTAAAGAAGGCAAAATGCACCCAAGTTACCCTTTCCACAGTCATCCCGGATAGGGATGAAACTGAACTCAGTGAACTTGGAATTTTTCACTGTAAATGAAGCATGTTTTATTTCACAATTTGTCAGTGTTTACGGCTGTTATTCAGCCGCCGGGGCAGAGCCCACACTTGGGACCTCAGAGGCTGTGTCACCCGCCGGGGAGGCGCCCAGCGCCCGTCCCCATGCCCATGGGGCAGGTGGGCAGCGAGTCCCTCCAGTGACCGCCTGGCTGGGCCTGAAGCCCCAGGCAGCTGCAGGGCTCTTCCCACTCAAGATCCTGAGCAAATGCAGAGGCTGGGCCAGGCCTCCCTCGTGGGAAAGACGCAAGGCCATGACTCATTTCATCCATCTGATCAGGACGGAATGGGAAAGGCTGAGTCAAAACCTTCCTTGTATTTAGTCTAAAACTTAGACTTTGCGTGAAGTTTTGCCTATTTTTTCCCTCGGTCATTCTCCTGTAGGCTCCTTCCTCCAGCTCTCTCTAGTGTTGATCAGGCTGTACTGCTACCTAGCCATCCTGCTGTGCTAAATAAACCCTGAATGTAACAGCTGGCTGGAAGCCTTCACCTCAAATTAACACATCAGCCCCTTCAGATAGCAAAAGCAGATGCACATATAGACCAATACTAATCTGCTCTTCAATTGTTGGGATTTGAATGGTGCTGGCTCTCATTTTGGACAGTAATAAATGAAACTGGCTAATCATATATAATTGTTGGGAGCTCTGTACCGTTAATTAACAGGAAGTTTTATGCAGCTGTCAGATGCACCAGCTGAACGTTTCCTGAGGGGAGGAAGATTTATTTGGTGACAGTTTCATTATAGATTTTGGATAGAAAAAAATAGCATTTTGATCACTAGGAAATAATGAATGAAACACCATTTGCTCTGTCTGCTTCAAGGGAATTCTCCTCTGAGCTCAAGTTTTCCTCCCTCAGCTGCCACTCAAGCTAAGCAGTTACTGAGTTAAACTCAGAGCATAGGTGCACCTGGCACCCTGGCACCTGGCACCTCAGTTTGCCTTTGCTGAGCATAGGGACTGTATTTGGCTGTAAAAACATAATGAAAACAGATATGAAATATGCCTCAAAGAATGGATGGATAATTGTCCACTAGGATCACACAGTTGTGAAAAACTATATCTGTATAAATCTCTCTCTGATTTCTCTGATTTAATCAAGTTACACCAGTGTGCTCAAGAACATCATCTCAGTCACTGCCCACTGAAGTAGCTCTCAGGCACGCTGCAGCTTCAGCCACGCTGCAGGAGCCCCCGCAAACACTTCCTCTGGCATCTGCTCTACTGTTAGTTATTTCTGTTGCCGTAAGGGCTGCCAAACCAGGTCAGAGAATGACAAGGTCCAAGAAGGATGGGAATGAGAAATGGCTCTGGTTTCAACACAGCCAGCCTTGATAATGCAGGACCACGGCAGGATTCCTAGTTGGAGGAATCTGACTCAGTTGCCTGAATTTAAGGCCTGGCAGAGAGAAGGGCACTTCAGGCACGTGGCAGAAGAGCACCCGAATTTGTCCAGGTGAGACACGGCCTATGTGAGATCCAGAGGGGATCTGGCCCTCACTCAAGCACTTATGTTAAATGTCCCAAACTACCAGTGACCTTTGCTGTTAAGAGTATCTAGATCAGCCATCTAACTCAAATCATTAAGGGAAAAAAATGCCTGCATAAATAATGGCAGAAACAATCCTGCGGCACATAAAGGAAAACAAACATCCTATAGCAACAGTGCCAGCTGTTAGAGACTATATTCTAAGAATACTAGTTTTGGAGGAAAATAAGTATGTTTTTTTGAAACTCACAGTACATACCACAAGATGCAGAATTATATGATAGTATGAACTATTTCTTTCATGAAGAAGCCAAAAGCTCCATAGAAAGCAAAACATATTGCAAAAACAAAATGAATGGGAGTGATATTTTCTTTAAACAAACGAAGTATTTCTGTAGTGAAATACTTACACCTTGCATTTCAAATGTATTTCCATGATAAAAATTAAACACAAAAAGAAAGTAAAGTCACATCCCACTAAAACAAACAAACAAAAAAAACCCAAACCGAAGAGAGTTCAGAGTCACAGGAAGGATGACCAGCTTGGCAGCCAGGTTGGCTGTTCTGTAACATAGGTGGTAGATGACTTTTGCTGATGGTTCTAAATGTGCTGTCCAAGTATTTACAGTTTCTTCATTCTCTGAAGCATCTGACACTCACCATTCACAGTGAGCCTACAACACCTTTGTTATAAAACTGTTCCTCTTCCTACATCATGGTTTATAACAGAATTATATTTAAAAATAGAGAGCTACATAGAAATAAAAGGGCCATCAAGATCGTATCAGCAAATCAACAGGGAAAAAACGATCTTTGGGAGTGCCATAGAATTCTAATTTAGTTGGATCTTGAGACACATGCTGTGAGGACGACGTACTACATGAAACAAGCTGAATATTATATTTGAACACTTGAAGCTGACAGTCAAGTCGTCTACATACATGATGCTGGGATGAAAGGAAGCCTAAAGAGAACCTCTGAGAAGCCCTGGCCTCAGGATATTACATCAATAATTAAGGTGAAGTTGACATTGTGCTTTTAGTATCTTCACATCACTAGAGCGTTAACAGCATTCCCGCTGTTCTGCGCCGCTCCGGGAAGGAGCGTGGCCGCTCTGAGCCGCGCAGCAGGAGCTGCAACCAGCCCTCAAACTGCTTTATGGTATCGCTTCGTGTGAACCTTTCACAAATCTTTCATTTTGCTTTCTCAACCTATAAAATAAGGATTTTTTGTCTGTATTATGATAGCCTCTGGGAATGCATGAGTCCGAGTCTTATTAGACAAGGAAGTGTGAAACTTGGAAGAGAAAATCTGCCTCTGCCCCAGAGACACCCCAGCCTGAATGAGGGCCTCATGCAAGGGAGCAGTAAATTGTGACAGTAGAACTAAAATATACCCTGTCGGTAAGTAGGTGCATTTCAGAAGGATGTTCGGATCCACTTTGATTATGGTAAACTATCACATCATCAAATGCACTTTTGGGACTTCTTTTGCCATTGTGGGAAACATCCATTTTCACACAACATTTTTAAGAGTCCAGCGCATAGCTGCGAATTCCAGCACCAGAACACCCATGTAGGACTGCCCAAAGCCGGAAAGCCAAATATGCATTTGAACAGGTTTGGGTGGCCAGAAGCCTCAGGAACAGAAAATATTTTGCGAAGGGCTGGGAAGGTGGAACACTCCACCCCTCGCTGTGTTTGCACCCAGTGTTTGTGAGCGCGGCGAGGCTGATTAGCGGCGGCAGAAGGGCGAGCGCTGCCCGGCTGGGCAGGCGGCAGCAGCACCTCCTCCTGAACAGCGCCAGCGCCCGCCTCGGCCTCCCCAGGTAATTCCTGCTGCGCTGCTTGCTCTGGCTTTTCTTAGGGGTTGCTTCTATTCTTCCTCGTGGTGCCATTTCTATCTTATGCTTCAGTTTGGATCTTGGGAGCTCCTAGCAGGTGGTCGGCTTCAAAAAGATTTATTTTTTTTTGCTCTTTAAAGCACCTGCTGTTAAGTTTCCTGTTTCTGTGCACTACTCCTTTCCACAAATGGTCAGAATATAAAGTTGTGCTTTCTGATGGTTGCTTCCAGCAGCTGGGTCCGGATCGCTTGCCTTTGTGACATTACTGAACTGCTCCCTCCCTGAAAGCCCAGGGTGTGAATGTTTGAATTATTTTACCTTTCTCATTTGACTACAATACAGAATAGCTGAGAGAATTGTATTTAAAAAATGACCTGCAGAGCCTTAATGAGTGTAATATTGCATGTCCCGAATGCTCAGCCAGCTGCCTAGCTGCTACTCAGATTGCTCTTGGGTGTTTCTTGTTTGCCGTGGGTGAGTCATTTCAATCCTTCTCCTGTCCCTTCCCTACCATCCTCTGCTCCATGTCTGAAGTGTATCCAGCCCGCTTGCTTAGCCACTGATGCTGTTCAGATACACTTGGCCCTGGTTGCAGTCTCCTGCAACACGCATCCGATGCACGAGAGCAATCACAAGCTGCACTGCAGGCGGGTAGGGAGAGTTTCTAAAACCCTTTCTGAAACAAGTAAGCAGGGCAGGAACTCGGCCTCCCTGGGCAGACACGTGTGAGGCAGGAGCAGGAGCCAGGGCAGGTGGGTCCCAAGGAGCTCAGGCTGCAGCCCTTGCCTGCGGCTGCACTGCGCGCTGCTTGCTGCATGCCAGGGCCCTCCTCTGCTTCTCACATATGTCCTGGGCTGTTTACATCTTTACCCAACATTTATAGAGGGCACCTATCTGTAATGAAATGAGATACTGAGAGAACTAAGTAAAGTTGCTTTTTTCTTTCCTTTTCTGGCAATTCAGTAAAACATATGGCAAGCTTTAGTGAGGCATTAATAGAATCCATGTGTACTTTTTAATATCAATAGACACTGTGACACAGACAATTGCAATATTCCAGGTTGGTCGATACCATAAAAAGGCAAGTTCATCTGGCTTCAGCTGGAGCACAAAGCAGACCACAGATTTTGTTTTAATCTTCTCATTTCACTTTCGGCCTGTGAAAACTCTTACCGCTTTGTTAGGACCAACAAAGTGATCCTAACTTTGAGAGTGAGGGAAAGGAAAGAAATTTATGAAGCCTTATGGAACACTATGGTTCATGTAACATAAAACAAACAAACAGAGACTAACCCCCCAAATACAATTTCTTTGGGTTTCTTTTCTTCATGACAATAGGAGCAATGAAGCATAATCTGGAAAAGGGACTGTTTAAGAGCTGTGTCTGATTTGGAGGCTGGTAGTGCCTGTTCCTTTTTAAACCAGTTAGACAGCATTCCAGCTGGCTTAAATGAGTCCCCCACATGGATAATACCCCTGAAACTTAATATAAAAATCTGTATCTAGAAAGGAAGCCAAAGGATGAGAACAGATTTACCTTTCATCTTCTCCACTTCTAAGGACTTTCTCTTCATTTTTAAAAGATATTCTTGCATCAGGATCATCTCATTTCCCCTCCCAATCCCTGGGAGTTTTCTTGTCCCTATAAAAGTTGTCAAACCTCCCCTTGTAAAATAGAAGTATTGCCAGTATTATCCTCCCTGGTCTGGCTAAAGGCCTGCTTCATACTCACAGCTTAGAACAGAGACTTTTCAGACACAGAATGAAGGAACAAATAGCTCCTGCCTGGTGGCTGTACCATAATAAATAACCATTATTAATAGCTGTGCTATACCCAAACGATCCAGTGGAGAGACCAAGTCAGCACCTAAGAGATTGCAGTGTTCGGTACTGGAGAGCAGGTCTCAGATGGTGACTGATGCCCATAGCAGACAGGCAGGTGGCCACATCCTGAGAGATGCTCAGTCAGAACCAGTGGCCTTTGTAAATGTGCTAGTGAAAAAAAAAAGATGCCAAATGAGTGCCTTGCGGGGCCTACAGAGTGCAAGACAAGATCCAGGGACAGCTTTAACAGCTCTCAGCTCCATTTCCACGCTGCATCTTACCAAGTGACCATGCTCACAGCCTCCCAAACTTCTTCTAAGTCTCTGGTGTGGGGAATACAGGTTTTTTTAAAGAAAACCTGCTGCAGCACTAGTCCGGCTTAACAGAGGCTGGGATCCCCACAGGAGGAGGAAGAAATCCATAGCACAGTACATGTAACTTGAGTTAGCATTGGGAGCCTGTCTTATTTTTGCTAAAATCTTTGGCTCCACATTTAATAACTAGCTTCAAGCATATTGCATTAGATTGAAGCTAAACTTCTGCTACAGACCTGGAAAAGTGTCCCAAAAGAGAGAAAAAATGGATTAATTCCTATAAATTAGAGGTTTGACCACTTTGGAAAAAAAGCATTACTGTTTCATTTAATGACAGCATGAGTAGAGCTCTTCATGCAAATCTAGATTCACATGAATCAGATGCAACAGTCTCTGCAGCAACAATTTCTAAATGCAATGGCAGAAATGAACATCTGTGACACTGCTTATGTGGTAACCTGAAATGCTGCAAATCTGATACCATTTTGTATGTTATCGCTTCTGCTGATACTCAGTTTTGTCTATAGGTGGCAGTGAACTTTCATTTTTTCTTTAAAATAAGGCAGAAGCACACATGCCTAAATACCTTCCTTATTTTATTAGACAGTCTGAGCCACTGACTGGAGGTCTGTACCCCAGCAGCAGCAACCGACTCCTTCCCTTTCCTAATGTAGCCACTTTCCCTCAAGCATGTTAAATGGGCAGTTGTAACCCACAATAACCAATTACAGCTACAAGAGGGAAGAACGTCCGAAGAGACTTCACTTATGCGCCCGATGGAATCTGTGCGCTCTGAGCACATAGACGGTTATGTAACAAGTTTATTGCAGCCTTTTTGCCAAAATAGCCTTCAAAACTGCTTTTACCTCTGCCGGATTTCTATGAGAGGCAGGGTTCTTGTGAGCGAAAATTTGTTAAAATTGCACACGAACCATTGTGTGTGTTTTATTTCAATTACAACTATAAACTTGATGGTGGAAAATGGGTAATCTCACCTACACTAAAACATGTCAGAGACCAGAGCTTGCAATCCCTGCTATATAACCATTCAAAATAACTTATTTGACATCAGTAGAGTTACATCACCAGGAAACTAGAGTAATTGAGAATGAGGCTACAAATCATTGCAGAAATAAAAATAAATAGGAACTCTGCCTCTCTTATCCGCTTTTACTGTATATGAGAAAAAGGAAGCATGTACCCTGCAAATATTCCATCCCCTGCTTAAGCTGTCTCCGGGCATAAAGCAGGAGGTCTTGTGAATGGAAAACAAAAATAAATCCTCCAGATTCAACTAGATACTAAAATTACCATCAAGACTAAGCAGTAGGATTTGAATCTTGTTTTCTTCTCTTCCGATAGGATAATACTTAATGTTGCTAGGTAACAGAATTGCATAGCAAGGACAAGGGGCCATTGTACATCCACGGAGAAATGCTGGCTGTTTCCACAATAAATCAGAAGTTCTGATTTATAGTGGAAATATCAGCTGAGAAGATAAAATCACTGTACAACAGCTCTGCGTTCGGAAATCGGGGCCCTGTCCTGCAGCCGCTATTTATGTGGCGGGTCTCAGCGGCGCGTGACGACAGTTCATGTTTCAGCATCTGTGGGGGCCTTTCAGTGTCCAGCTCAGCGCTAGAAAGAACAATAACGAAGCCTGGACGAGAGGCCCAGCTTGGATTTCACCTCGCTTAGGATGCAGCAGAAAATAGAAACCAGATCTGAACTATTGCTGTAAAGCAAAAGTTTTTAGAGTGGGGTTAGCAAGAAGACACAACCAGCTTGAACTCTGCAGACAGTAACTAGAAGCAGATACCTGGGGATGTTGGCTGGAAGGAGACAGTCCTCTCAGTTCTCACATTCAAATTCTAATGAATGAGGTTTAGCAAAACTACTCTTTTCCTCCTTTTCTCCAAAAGTCAATGACTGTCTATTTAAAATGGTCAGAAAGAAGTTGCTCTCTTCTGTACCTCTGCTGGTTCCCTAATTCATGCAGACTTAAACTAGAGCGATAATAAGTTGGACAGCAGGCAGTACCTCCGGTACCTGCTCAGGAGATCTCACAAGGGAAGTGCTAAGCCTGGTCCTGGCTGCACTTCCTCCCTTTGGAGACCTTCCTCTCTCAAGGTGTGGCTCAGAATAACCTCTCCTTATTGTTTGTTTGTTTAGCTTGAACAGCACACACAGACCCGGAGCCAAAGTCAATAGGGACCTTCCTCTTGGCTTCAGCCAGGTTTGCCCTTCAACCACGTTGCTACTATATTGGGAGCATGTTTGGCCCAAAGAATTTGCAGACCAAAGGCACTAGGAGTCCAGGGCAGGCTAAGTACTCCCAAGACACAGGCTAGGAGAGAATTTCTCCCCGAGGATTCTCTCTGACATCGTCGCCTGATATATAGGGCCTGATTTTCAGAGTTAGGTGCATAATTTCTTTACATATTTCCTCTTTTCTCTTTTCTTTCATCAGAAACACAGAAAAAAATATCATCCCCCCAAACAGTTGGAATTCACTTTTTTTTTGTTTGTTTGTTTTGTTTTTACTTTATCCCACCTGGTCCTTGTGGCTGCTAATTCCATGTACCTTTACTATCTGCTGAGTCCTATCTAATGATACAGGTGTGATCACACCCAGCTTTCCTCAATAACCAAGATGAGTTTGCTGATCTGTGCCATGTTCAGTGCAGCTTGGAGCCCTGTGCGTGTTTGCCTTAGACTGCTGATCAGGGTGCTCTAGGGAAAGCAGGTGGGGTTTATTAGAAATAACAAATTAGAAATTCTTATTTAGAAATAAGAACCAGAAAACAGCCAGTCATCATTTGTTACCTCCTAGTTTGAATTAGGCAGGAAGTTCGTATTAATGAGAAAAAAGTGTGTTTTCTTTCTTCTTCCCTGCAGCCAAGATGGGGAACACAATGAGTGTCCCAGAAGATGCTGAAGAAGACAGCAGCTGCACAGGCAAGAGCTACCAGGTAAGCGAGCCCGCCTGCTCTCGCCTCTCCCCACCGTGCACTGCACTGCCAACGGTTTCCAAATCCTTCCATGCACCCAGTGCTAAGCACTGTATTGTTTGATATTTCAGGCTCTATCTGAATCTCCTGCCAATATGATGAATGGATCTGTGACAGTCGTTCAGGATGCTGCCCCTACAATGAATGGTGAAGGTGCGTACCGGGACGCAGGGCTCTTCCACAGTTCTTTTGCCATCAGAGAGGCAGAAGGGGTGTTTTACTGAACTAGTGATAAATACTGATGTGGGTATCACGCTAGACATAGAACTTATGTTTTAATTGTTGCCTGTGAATCCTCAAGTGTGGTTTTCAAATTTTAGAGTGTATGGGATTGAAGATAGCAAACTGCAAATAGAAAAGGAATTCAAAGGCCCTCTGGAAGCTATTTTACGTTTGTTGTAGGCACTTGGCTCTACATCTGGTGGGAAAAAAAAAGGTGATTAATAGACTGAATATTTGGATTGGTGTGAATATTGTAGGGTAGCTGTACTTTGGCATGGGTCCATTTCAGGTCGGCAGAAGCCTCAGGCTGCTCTGTATAAACGACTAGTGCTGCGGCTGTGGTGGGATTAGTGCCTTGGAGGATTAAATGCTGCAAAGTGCCCAAGTTAGGGCCACTCAACGGAGAACAGAGTGGCAATGGCTGCAACGCAAGGATGTGTGGGCTAGGGTGGCAGGGACACGATATATAACTTTTCTGCAGGAAGGAATGAGAGAGCAGCAGTTTGTGTTTTGTGGGGAAACACGAGACACCTTTAACATCCTGACATCCCTGATGCTAACTAGGAGTTACCAAGGATGTCACTGAACTTGGATGCCAGACTGAAATACTCACTGGTAGAGAGACTGATAGCCCAGAGAGGGTGTGGGAGATGATCAGGGAAAAGAATGGGGACTGAATGGATTAAGGAATCTGAATTTATGTGGGCTAGAAACAAAATTAGTTAAGCTCTAAAACATTTCTCAGTTGCTGTAGAGGAATCAGACTTCCAGAAGTAAAATATTTGCTCTTTTGATCAGACTGCTGTGCCCTGCCTAGCCCATTCTCAGACAACAGTGGATGCCAGGCTGGGCCTTAGCATAAACTGGTCTGTTATACAGGCAGCCACTACCATCTGTATTCCAGATTTAAAGATTTATTCTGAAATTGCCTAATGAATCATTATGATGTGTAAAGATAGGCAGTGTGGAATACAGAGCTTTGCAAGAAAGGAGGGGCATTTTGGGATGGACAGAAAAGCCAGTACTGGGCTTGAGGAATGACCGCTGCTTCCTTCCATGAAACACAGAGTTTGTTAGCAGAGAGCTCTGTTTGTTCAGCTTCTGTAAAGAGCCTGAGAAAAGAGTTCAAAGGATATTGGCAGCTGAAATAACAGGATTTTACTGATCTAACCCTTCAGGTACATGATTATAGGTACCTAAGAAGAGAGATTTAAAAAAAAAAACGATATCTTACGCTCATCTTTTAGAGGCTGGAGAGCTTCCTCAGAACAGCAGAATGTCTCATCTGCAGTGAGATACATGAAATCCAATTCAATGTCAGCTGCTTATATTTGAATTCCTGAGAATCTAGGGTATGGCACAATTTACAGAGCTAATATGTGGCTGCCAGGAATGTGGCAAGGCTGATAATAATATTAACTAAAGTTTAGTGTTATTTACCAGAAGTTATTCAAACTGTCATAAACGACTAATGTTATAACCCAGACCACCTATTTCCTATTATTGCTAGAGGATGTGTGAGATATTATTTAACTGTTGCTTGGTTAACTAGAGCAAGAGGGTGGAGAATTTTTTTTTTTTCTTTGTAAACTAACAAGCTCAACTTGATATGCCTTTATTATGTATAAACTGTGGGTGTTAGCATGGAACCTGTAGCTGGTATCTGACATAACTTGGCTGTCATAAAATGCTATTCTTTACCAGGATAAAATAAAATAAAAAAAAAGACAGGTATGAGTTGCTTTAAGTACCTCCCATTTCAAACCGATCTGGATGGTGTTACTGCCAGGACAGAACCAGGTTTAAGCAACCACACTGGTGACTAGACCCTAGACCCTAGGGCTCCCCCAGGGAGAGCCGCCTGCCAGCCGCTGAGCCCCACTTTTGTGTTTACTCTGAAAATCTGGTGTGAACTATATGGCTTGAGCACTAAAACATTGGCTCCAACTTGTTTGGAAAAGTTGTCTCCACATATTCATGGGCAATTGCTTTCAGTGCAGATTCTGTCTCTCTCCCTGCTTTTTGGCACCTCATTAATTTCTCTTACCACCTATTGTTAGTTTTGGAGCCTTATTGAGCACTGAGCTGTGCTCAGGCAGCACTCACGTGTAGCAGCCCTGCTTCAGATCACATCTCTGCAGATCCAGCCAAGTTCATTTTATCAGTGTTTTCCTTGTATTGGATTTCTTTCTGTTTTCAGGACATAATAAAAGCAACAATTCTCTCCAATCTCTGTAAGAAAAGAAAATATTATTCTATTATTCATTCTTAAGAGAAACCTCTTAGTCTGTTATATAGAGCTGAAAAATCTAAGCATACAAAAAATAATCAAAGAGTATATGTTGATATGCAGATGATACAGATTAGAGTTCAGAATCTGCACTCCATGGCTAATTTCCTAATGCCATCTACCTGTAATAAGTCAATGGTTGCACATTAAAAGGAACAAAAATTATTTTTTTCTGCTGGTATAAAACAAGACGGTTCTGTGTAGTAAAGAAAAGCTGGAAGTTTTACACTACCTGAAGACTGAGAAGATATGTGTACTTCTTATTTTTAATGAAAAATAATGAAGTACATATACTTCTTATTTTGAGTGAAAAATGAAAATGAAGTATAGGGCTTTGTTTTAATAAAAGAGATTAGCTAATAAATATAATTACTAAATCAATTTAAACACCAAGTTGAAAAGTGAAAAATTGATAGTACCGTATTTTAATTTTATTATTTAAAACGCAGTTAAAATCATTAATTATTAAGATACTCCTGAAATCTCACTGATTTGTATAATTTAGTCTAGATTTTTGTGATAGAGAAGTGCAACATCTGTTTAGAGATGGCTATTCCTTCAGAAAGTGTGGCTGGTAGTATTTCTAAAAAGAAATAATACATGAAATAACACTGTGAACAATTTTATGTTTGTAAAGTGAGCATTTCTGGATAAAGCATTAAAGCTCTTTGCTTCAAAAGATGCAAGTGAAGCAAGACGATTTCATTAATAATGTTGGATGTATACTTGTAATCTCTGTCTTGTTAGTTTGAGTTTCTCTGATTGCCAGTGACCTGCCCATGTGCTGTGCATTAAACAGGACGATTGATGAATGGGTCTATGAAACCTATATCTGCTAATATAACGGGGGAAGAAAGAATCCAGAGAGTTAACTTAATATGACCAGAGGAAGTAATGCTATTTGGAAGAGCCCCATCACCATCTGCTCCACATCTGGCTGAGCAGATTGGTGACTGGTTCCCTACATTTGCTGCTTCTGCTCAAACCGGCTGACATGTGGGCTTGGGGATTCTTTGTGTTACTTGCCTTTCCTGTTCCTATTGATTATCAAGTTATGGTAACATCCATCTTTTCCTGCTCTAAAATCATTTCAATAGTAGTGCTGCCCTACTGCTGCTTCCTGACCTCTTCGTGTTTCGCAAGAGGAAGGATGGCAAATTAGATCACGGCTTTACCTAATGTTTGAGCTGGCCTTTTTGAAACACAAGCAATAAAGTACTGCAGAATAGGAGAAGGGCAGAACTAACACCAGTGTATCTCTGGGATTAGATTATCAGGGAACAGAGATGCATTAGCAGGACAAGACTTGAAGAATGTCTTCAAGTTGTCGTTATATGCAGATTCTTGAAACAGTGACCTGATTTATAATGTTCATGAACAGAAATATGACACAGGAAGAAAAGTTCAATTACGATGCAGCTCCTGTGATGTTCAGAGAATAAATCTGATTGAGGAAATTCTGCTACCAGCTAGTATCTGAAAGAAATGGCTGTGTTGCAATAACATTGTTGTGCATGTAGTATGTGAAATGCAATGGATTTTTTTAATGCAATGGATTTTTTTTTATTGCCATCCTTCTGTTCCTTTCTCTTTCCCTATCTTAATTATTTTCAGTAAATGCTTTAGGTAGATATCAGTGCTAATTAATTAGCACTGATACTTAGAACAATACTGTTCTTAAAGCCTTAATGCACCCTCAACACTATTAGCACGAAATTCTGCCAAGCAAGATTGCAAAAGAATGTCCGTGCAGGTTTTGTTAGGAAAGGGGGAGATGGCCTTATTTCAGAGTGCTGTAATCATTCTGAAAACCCCAAGTCATTTAGTCTCCTCACAATCACTTTGTGAAGCATTTTGGCATATCTCCCCACAAGTACTATATGTATTTAGAGATTAGAATTTTATATCCACCTTAGTGTTATGACAACAACTCATCTGGAAATACTGGAAGGAAAAAAAACTACCCAGTAAGTATCTGTAAAAATAGATCAGAAATGTTAAGTAGAAAAAAAATCTCTTTGGTATAACTAGGTATTCATTTTTTTTCTTTAAATTCACTGCAGTAACTCACTCAGCATTATTATAGGTCCATCAAGCTAGTCTACACTGATGGACTTTTTATAGTGCCAAATGCTGCCTGGAGCCCTTAATGGCTCCATCATGGCTGTTAAAGTCTCTTGTCTCTAATTATCAGTGAGCTGCTAGGAACTAGATCCTGCTGCATTGCTATAATTACACGGCTAAACCAAATACCTGCTAGTAATTGGCTTGTATTCAAAACAGCCAGAGTTGCTAATCACGTTTTTTAGCTAATGTCCTGCTCAATTCATTTTCAAAATGTCTAGTGTTAGATAGTTGACAGATAATGTCTGTGCACTAGTATGAAATGCAGTCTCACAGCAGTATTGTAAATTGTGCATTGATTTTTAGCTTCAGAGTATGTACTAATCTCATTCACAGTGAGCAGATCTGATCTACTTGAACAACTGGCCTAGGATGTAGGAGTTTTGTTTCTATTCCTGACTGCCTCTGGATTTCTAAATAATCTTGGAGGGAATTGTATGGGCTCTCTAAAAAATAACTTTCTTCCACTTTCAGCTGTCTGGCTTGTAGCGGTTTCAATATGAATAAATGCAACAAGTGGCTCTGACAGAAACAAAACAGTAGAAGCTGTGTTTGGGCCATTAGACTGCTCTAAAATAAATGGAATTTGGAGAGGAGGAAGTACTGGGAGTTGGGTTTTCTGCCATAACCAGGGTTCAAGGGCCAGTGAATTCACTGAGAGGTGAATTAAGCTTCAATCAGCGGCTCTGGAAGAGAATCAGTTGCGAACAGACACTTGTGAAGATACTCTCAAATCTTTGTGGTCATCTTTGTGCATTTACAAGCAACGGTAGCGACTCTTAATGAAAATGAAACAGACTTTGTGGAAACAAAAAAGGCTGAAATGAAATGTTTTGAGAAGTTGAATGATGTTGTCAAAACTGGAACATTTTCATCCAAACACTGCAATCCTAAAATCTGTTTTCTTCAGCTTTCTGTGAATATGGCATGAGTCAAACTCTTTTCAGCCCACCACAATGATGACTCCTCTCTAGTGGTAGGATCTGCTCTGCCTGGTGTTTGAGCAGACTTTCTCTGAAGCAGTTTGAACTGTTTTGACACAAGAGACATGCTGCAGAGCTCATGCCAGTGATATTTTCCAGGTCTTTCATTCCTTCCACGATAATTAGAGATAAAAGGATTTTGATAGGTTCCTGAGCTTCTTTTTGGTTGGTTTTCTTAATGATGAGCTTATATACCTATTTTTATACTAAATACAGCTTTCCTGTGTTTCACTTTATCTATGACATAAAACAAAAGTTCTGTTTTCCAATGAATGTTTTTTTTCTAGCTTGGGCAAACATTTGCTTTTTTTTCTGTCCTGTATTGTCCTGTATGTCTGTTTGCTTTTCTAAAGCTTGCTTCCCAGGTTTCCAACTATGCAGTAACTGGTGCTTCAGGCATTTTTTGCATAGGAACCCAGAAATCTTAGGAATTGATACTTAGTGGCCTTAAATGCTAAGGAGTGGTGATCAAAAAGTCACCTTTATCTCCCTGAGTTCCAGTATGTTCAAATAGGTGCATATTGAATATTTGTGACAATGGGAATTCTTGCCTCATGAGTCACTTCTTCACATGAATAGCAAAAGGGGAATCCAGAGAAGAAAAACTGCCTATTTACCTGAAAGAACAGGAGGTACTCAGACACTTGGTCTTCTTCGTGTGCTTGCATATGCACAAAACACAGTGAAAAGGCAAATTCCAGAATTAAAATATTAGAAGTAGAGAATTTTCCAATGAATGCTCTCCTGGCAGCGGGTAAAACGCCAGCTCCAGTTGTGAATCTTGCCAGGAAAGGGCTCACTTTGCCAGCTGCAGCCTCTGGTGCGGGCAAGTATTTCAGAGCGTGCGGCTGCCATCCAGCCCAAGCTCCTCTCTAGCTGTTCCAGGGGAGCTCCCGGCTCCTGCCAGGCCACATGGACGCTGTGCCCTGCAAGGACAGGCCGGTGGGGACTGCTGGCGTTGGTTTTGTTCTGGTTTTGTACAGGGACATGACTTTTATCCCTCACACTACTACCAAAGAATAATAATAAATGGATAAGAACATATTGGTCATCATTTTAATGCTGGCACATGATAAATGGCACGATAAATCTTAGGGGAAAAGTTAGTGAGTTGGTGTAATTTTGCTGCAAAATGTAACTGGCAGGTTTGAAATCTGTGATCTAAGATTTGGCATTTTTTATCTTAAAGGATTTTTTTTTTTAATGAACTTTGAATCTGTATTATGAAAGGCATTTTAGTCAAATTTTATTGGTATGTAGGGTTTCATCTCTGTTATACAGGGAAGTATGAAGGACATAATATTGACTGAAGACAGTTACAATTATCTGAAGTAATTTCAGTTTCACACTGAATCTGACAATTTTTAAATTTTAATTTAACAAGTCAGTTTGAGATTGACAGTGCTGCACAGTTATAATTAGATCCAAATTCAGGCTGTGGTGATGATTGACAGTGAAACCAGACATATATTGCAGCAAAATGTAAAGAAGAAAAGCTGAAGCCGAGGGGAAGCTGTAGTGCTTACCTCTCTACAAGGCTTCTCTTGTTTACTGGGGTTTCGAACTACATAATATGTCTGTGATTCAGTCTCCCATGTGCAAAATAGATATAAGAGATTTCTTTCTTCTGCCTCTTGTTTGTCTTCTGAAAAACACAGCCCTTCTCCTATCTGCCTATCCAGTACTAGGGAGTTTCATCTCACTTGTGATCAAAGTGGCACTGAAATATAAAGCTTAAAATGATGGAATTTTTTCACCTCTGAAGTATGATGGCCATGTGTACACAACGGAAAATCATTTGTGAGAATGTTGTTGGGGGAAAAATATTACTAGACGTATTGCTTCTAGGTAAGAAGTCAAACACAAGCATATAAAACACGGCTCAGGTTTGACTTAAGCTGTTCAAATTAGACTTGCACTAAAATGTAGACAAGAGAAGAAAGGTGCAAAGAGAAAGGGTACTATAGTAAGGCTGCAACAAGGCAAGAAACAGTGCTGGAAAAATGAATAAAAGAAGTTATGGCTACAAAGCCCTTTGGGGAATTTGGCAAGCCAGGAAACAAAATCATTCCTTTGTTTCCATTCTCTATTCACCTTTAGCTTTCATAGAGGAAAGTGTTATATTAATATATAATTTTGTCTCAAGAGTTATCAAAAATTTTTGCATATCGCTCTTTAATTAAAGTAAAATATCCTTAAATAAAACAGAATCCTCTAATCCACCTGATTAAAACGATGAAGGATTCTGAGTTGATTGGCATTGCTTTTTGTGTGCCTGCTCAACCAAGTAGTCAAACCTCAGCCACTGACACTGCAACAGTGGGGCAGGGAACATAAAATTTGCACTGACCTCAATGAGAAAGAGGAGAGAGGAAAGAAATCAGACAGGCAGGTTCAATAGATGAGCTGCAGCTCATTTTTTTGTACAGCAAAACAATAAGATCTTTAAAGAAGTTACACAGTGTGTGGTCCTCCCTGAGGCTCCACGTTTCAGAATTAGTTTATTAATGAGCGGGGTCACCATGATTAATTGTACAACTGGTATAACTTCTTTGCTGTGGTGGATAATTACTGTTTTATGCTTCTGTTTGTAGTGGATGCAAAGGCAAGTGTTGCACGGGATAATGTGGCTGTTTCTTCCCCGAAGACAATGGAGATAAGCTCTGTTCCCGACGCAGGCGGAAAGAATCCAGGGAACGGTGCCAAGAAAGCCATGCCATCTGCTAAATCCCGCTCTGTCTTTGCGTTTTCATGGCCTGTACCAGGGCGTACTGAAGATCAAGCTACAGATTCATCAGCTGGATCCGCTAAACTTGATGTCAGCTCTGAGGCGGCCGAAGCGAACAAAGCCGCAAGTCAAAGCGCGGAGGTTCCCGCGGCAGCTGCGCCCGAGCGACGCTCACATAAAAACCTGACCCAGGCCCCTCCTGCTGCAGCGCTCAGGGAAGAAGAACTCGCGGCACCGGGGACACCTGAGGTAGAGGATGCAGCTGTGTCAGAGCCGAAACAAGTAACCTTTTTTGACAGAATCTTCAAACTGGAGAAGAAAAACGAAAGGAGTAAAACACAAATTGATACCCGAGAGGAAGGGCAGGCTTCAGACACTCCTGACGGAAGCATCCCGGCAAAAGAGGCTGTCGGATTACAGAGCACATCAAGAAGTGTCCCACAGGGGCAGGCAAGTGTTTGAACAGGAATATCCATTTCATGCTTAATGAAGTCTCTTAGGAATATGAGAGGTGCAGGACAACTTCATGTCAGGATGCCTGTACGGATGAAGCAGTGATAGCCTTAACTCACAGGCAGGAGCCCCTGATGGGTCTGGGAGAAGCGTCTGGCAGAGGAGTCGGTTCGGATGTCGGCTTCTGACTAAGTGGCGGCACCTGACCTAGAGCTTAAGTTCATTTGTATTTCTACAAAAAGTTCAGCTGTGTTCGTGCTCCAGTAGTCTGGATGACAAACAGCAGCTGGCTACAAATGAAAACCAAAATGCTGGCAGTAATCCTAATCCTATGGTTTAGGAGCTTGGAGTTTGACATTGGATGATCTAAAATTCTTTGGCATGTTTTTTTGTCATGATAATAAAATACCTTTCTAGATCAATAGCTGCTTGTTGCATAGCCTATGCAGAATCAAGAATAACATGCAATAATGATTTTTGATACTCTTTGTTACTGCAAGTTTTTTTTTTTTTTTTTTTGTCAAGGGAATAATATAGTTCTTAGAATTGATTTGACGGTAGGAGAAAGCAAAGTAAGAAAGTGACTACATTGGCACGCTAATCATGGAAAGGAGTGGAAAACACTGGGGTTAGTGTGCTTAACCGCACGGTACGGACCTGCGCTGTTACTGTGGCTGTGGCCGTTCGGCGATTCACAAACGATCGTTACGTTTGATGCTGTCTCAGCTAATGTAGAATGGAAGACAGCAATAGAGGAAAGTTAGATATTACTTAATTTGTTATTCAGGATCATCAGCACGACAGAATTGTCAGAAAGACAAATACACCACATGATTAATATTAAGATAGCTAGATTACTGAGAAAGGCAGTCTCCTGGGCAAAGTGGCATAAGTGTCGTTAGTTTACTGGAGCATAGCCAGTTTATACCCCCTGCTGGTCTAGTTCAAATCCAGTCTCATCCAGGGAACAGAAGGGGGAACAAGCAGCGTGAGCCCCGCACCAGAGTCCGCAGGAAAGTGCCATTAAGCAAGCCTGGTTTCTAGCACATGGTGCAGCTCGTCCAGCAACGCTGCTGCACGACCAGCACCTCTCGCTAGTGCTGAACACAGCACGGGCCAGGAGCATCTTCTGACTTGGGATCACCTCACGTTTTCTCTAACGGCTTCCCTGTTTTCTATTCCTCTAACCAGTCTTCTCTGTCTTCTGCTCAAATTTGAAGATTTCCATTCTCACCAATTTGAATTCCCTGAAGTTTAGAGTGCAAACACTTGCAGTTTTGACTGTTACCTTCCAACAGTGCAACTCTCCCTGGCATCTCAGCTATGTGCTTGCACTTCGACACCTATAGTCTTAGCCTGCTAGCATCTCAAGTCATTCACTATGTAGAGAGAACTGTGTAAATAATGATCTACTTGGTGCATAGTGCAATTCTCTGTGGTCACTCAGACTAAAATTTTTCAATATAAACAAAACATTTGCAGGATTTTAAGTGCACATGAACAATAACTTTTGCCTGTGAGTCCTTAAAATTGCTACTTTTACAACTGAATACAAAATTTATAATTTATTTCTTATTTTGTTGTGATTGCAAAATACAGAATGTGCAAGTTGATGTACCAAGCAACTGTAAAAGGGCAGGGAGAGGCAATAAAGAAAATACAGTCCCAATTCATTAGTTCAAACAAATACTGAGAACATTTTTATTGTTCATTCAGATCTCTATTTTTTATGGCAGTGATGTCTTTTTCCTATTCATTCTGAATTCTGCTCCAGTCTTCATCTTATACCTATCCACATGTTAAACGTTACTAATGGCACTAATCTGCTAATCCCAGGCCTCAGTTCTGCTTGGTCTGTGTGTGGGTATTTGCAGCATCCCAGCCCCTACAACAGCCTTTCGATGCCTGGGGGCTGCTTGTGGACAAGTCTCCTGTTCAACAAATACCCACGGGCTTCAAGAGGCACGGCTAAAAATGTTTGAGATCTCACAAAATCAAGGACTAAATTATGTGGTGTAAATGACAGTGGCAGGATTGGACCACGATGGGACATGGAATTTTATGCTTATCTTTAATTTCCTCACCATATCTTTTGTCTTTTATACTTCCAGTACATAAACGTGTGTGTGTTGGGGGGGAGGAGGCTCTTAAGACCTTTCCTGGCAAGAATATATTGACTAAGCACTNTCTCTGTGGTCACTCAGACTAAAATTTTTCAATATAAACAAAACATTTGCAGGATTTTAAGTGCACATGAACAATAACTTTTGCCTGTGAGTCCTTAAAATTGCTACTTTTACAACTGAATACAAAATTTATAATTTATTTCTTATTTTGTTGTGATTGCAAAATACAGAATGTGCAAGTTGATGTACCAAGCAACTGTAAAAGGGCAGGGAGAGGCAATAAAGAAAATCCAGTCCCAATTCATTAGTTCAAACAAATACTGAGAACATTTTTATTGTTCATTCAGATCTCTATTTTTTTTATGGCAGTGATGTCTTTTTCCCATTCATTCTGAATTCTGCTCCAGTCTTCATCTTATACCTATCCATATGTTAAACGTTACTAATGGCACTAATCTGCTAATCCCAGGCTCTCCCCAGGCCTCAGTTCCGCTTGGTCTGTGTGTGGGTATATGCACTTGTGGTCAAGTCTCTTGTTCAACAAATACCCTGCCCAGTCCTTACACACGGGCTTCAAGAGGCACGGCTGAAAATGTTTGAGATCTCACAAAATCAAGGACTAAATTATGTGGTGTAAATGACAGTGGCAGGATTGGACCACGATGGGACATGGAATTTTATGCTTATCTTTAATTTCCTCACCGTATCTTTTGTCTTTTATCCTTCCAGTACATAAACGTGTGTGTGTTGGGGGGGAGGAGGCTCTTAAGACCTTTCCTGGCAAGAATATATTGACTAAGCACTTTTGATACACTGCCAAACTTGCCTTAACTCCATTTTTAAAACAAAGGCTTTGGCTTTGCCTTCCAGCACAGTTGCTCTCTGTTCCCTATAAAGTTGCTAGTTCTCATGTAGGATGAGAGAATGACTAAATCTGATTTACCAAACAGCTTCTAATTTAGTTGCTGTTACTGTAGTAACTGCAAACTCTTACCAAATAATAATCCTACTAAAAAATCCAGATATCGCTGCCAACACAGATTTTTCTTGTTTTTGGTGGATTATGGTTTGTAATATTTGTAAGAGCTAAAGCAAAGTTTCCCTGAATTTTGTGCCAACACATAACAAACAGTGTTGCTGGTAAGAGAGAGGCTCTGCAGTTGCAGCTTAGGAGCTGCACAAACATTCTGTGTTTGGTGAACCAGTCTTTATTTTCTGTGGTCTACAAAACTACATTCAGAACACAGCATAATTAAAACAAGGACAGAATTCATGAATTCATGAAGCATTTACTATTTAAGCCAAAGAAAAGATAAATTATATGCCTGAAATGTTTCTCTGAGCCATGATTCATACAAACAAAAGTGCTGGCAGGAATATATGCTTTTGATAAAGTTCTCTAATGACTGAATTAAAATTACAGTATAAGTATTTAAGGTGTTTAATACCCCAAAATTTGACTCCTAAAAGGAATGATTTGAACATTTAGACAGGATCTGCTAGCTTCCAATGCTGACTTTCTTCTGTTTTTTCTGGAGTTTTCTTTCACTATTATTTGTCTCTAGGGCTTTGCACAGCATATTGAGTGGGCTGCTGTAGAGGCTTCTGTGGTTACTTACGCTGGCTCTGAACCCAGGGGACTGCAAGGCTCCGTGTTCTCCCTCCCTCAGTCACACACCGAGAGCCTCAGTCTGTATTCCCTCCTACTGCCGTATTCCCAAGCGAGGCCAAAGTGATCACAGCATCTACCAAAGGCTAACTCCTTTGAGGGGCATCTCCATAGCCAGGAGCTGCAACAGGAGCCTTGGTTTGGGGCTCTTGGCGTGGGAGCCCCTTGGGCAGAGGGTGGTTTCAGGGCTGCGTTGGGTGCTCTGCGCTGAGGCCGAGGGCCGGGGTGATGCCTTGAGCTCTGCCCCTTGGCACCACTGCCCACATCTGCTGGGCAAAGTCGGCTTCAGGAGCGAGGTGCCCTGGGACAGGTAGTGCTGCAAAGCTGAGGACTGGTGCCTCTGCAACTGCTGTGTGTGTGTATATGTATGTGTATGCAAATGCTTACATATATGCATATGCAAATGTCTCTCATGAGAGGAAGAATTCAGACTAAATGTTGGACCCACTGCTACTGAGTTTTAGAGAATCAGGACTTTATGACTGAACACAGTTTTGTTTAGCCTCCCGCTGTTACGTGCCTCCTGCTTTTCCACTCCCTTGCCTCTTGTTTTTGGTGCCCTGTTCATATCTGAAATAAAGGCAGCATTTCTTGTGCGTGTGACCAGAACTGTTGAGGTGGCATCCCTGGGAGAAGCGCTGCTGCAGCTGGCAGGGGCCGGCCACGTCCCGCACGGAACAGACTGTTCCTGGAGCGACTCTGGCCCTAACTGGCAGCTGCACAAAGTGGCCCTTCCAAGAACCTCCTCAACAGCCTGGGGAGGCTCCGCAGCCACGGCGCTGCTTTCTTGCTGGGCAAGGTCGGAGAGTGGTGGGTAGAGAGCGAGACAAGAATTCTGTTCTTGTGAGTAAAACACTGTGGTTTTAACTCCCTGAATGCTGCAGGGAGACCAGCCCTTCTTTCTGTGCTCCTATTTCCTGGCTCCAAACTAGCCCTTTGAAACTTTAACGTTTCTACGTTTAGTCTCTTCCCTCCCAGAGTTACTTACAGAAATCTGTCCTAAGCAAATCCTATACAAATGGTGATTTTTAAATCCCTCAGGGATTTAAAAGGAAAGGTTCTCCAGGGTACAACTTTAAAATCCCCTAATAAAAATAGCCCTGAACAAGCTTGTCTAATTGGTGCTAAAAATATATATATAGTTATCATCATTTAGAAGCCTAGGCAGTCTTCTGAGAGACGGTATTTTGAACCATTGACAAGTAGACAAGCTCAAACTCATTTTTTTTCTGGTCCCCATTTTTCCTTTCCAGTAATCTGGGCATCCAGCTTCCTAATGACCAACTGCTTCTGTGGTGACTGTGTCTGAAGGGAGCTGTGGGCTCACAGACATGGGCTGTATCTGTCTCGGGGGCTGGGGGTGTTCATTTGCTAATGCTGTGCTGTTGTTAACGACTACTTATTCAGTAATGTCTCAAACACCCTATCAAAATCAATGCTTCTCTAATAATAATTGATAGATTTTTGATAGATTCATCCCTCCAGAGTTTACAATAGGGCAGATAGATAAACAAAAGGGAGGAGAAAGGCTATTACTGATAACAAACTTGGAGGTAGCCAGATTTAGTGTTCTTGGAATATTAAAATAAAAGGGATTTGAAGATGTATCAAAATGGTATTTTGTACAAAGTTTGCATCAGCTTTACGTGTGCAGGCTGAAGAAAGAAGTGGCCAGAGTAGTAAGCTGAGTGTGAAGGGGTGTCGAGCTCTCTGAACTTGCACCAACAACTAGGCCCAAAAGTCTCTTTGAAAAACAGGGTCCTCTGTAGGTGTCTAAATAGAAAATTAGTAACCTTAAGAATATTATCTACATGAGTGCTTGAACCCTGAAATGCAGCTTTGGGTTTGGTAAATCTGATTGCAGCTCTCTTTCTGGATCTGGCTCAAACAAATTACTCATGTTTGAGTTGGTGCTTTTCTTTAACTTGTATCATGTTTGTTTACTAGATAAAAAATATTTCTGGAATTGCAGAACACAGAGTATCTGTAGCAATCTTTGTACAGTACATTCAGACAGTGAGACATCAAAAGCTCAAATTAGTGTTTGGTCCTGTTCACAAATTCTGCCTTGCTCATAAGAAAGCACTGGTGTCTGAGATGCAGAATGCAGCTCTGCTGCTGTTTCTGATACTTCATAGCTAGGAACAATGTTCCTCCAATAGCAAATGCTGAATATATTAGAAAAGAGGGGAAAGATGTATAAATGCTCAATTGTCCTAAACGTGTAGGCTGGAGAAGTATGGTTGGAATTAGGGTTGTGACTGTAAGCAACATAATGCAAGTCACAAATGTTACTTTTACATTCCACTGGAAACTAAGCAAGGCAGAACTGAAGAAACTGCCTTCTTTCTTAGGAGATAGATGACTGCAACCAAAAAGACATTCAGCAGGACGCAGCAGGTGTCAACTGTGCTACGACTGAGCAACCTAAAAGGGCAGAGGTAAAACAAGAGAACACTCAAGCAGCTGCTGCAGTTGACAACGACAATTCTGTCATGAGTTTCCTTAAAACACTGGTAAGTTTTTAGTTTTCATCTCTACCTATGCTTTAAATTAAGGGGAGTTATAAAAATCCCATGTGGACATACATAACTAAATGCAACCTGCTCATTGTTGCAGGCACCAAGGAGAAATGTTATGAAGCTGAAGAGATGGTTTAAAGAATGATCTGAGATTGAGAGATGTGCAGACATAGTTCAGTTTAGTAAATGATGGTTTATTCAGAAAATTTCCTCAGCTATTAGAGTCACTTCCAGGACTGGAGGTATTTAGCTGTCCTAGGTCTTTCACATGTCTCCACAGGCACATCCTCTGAATCCTGAAACCTTGAATATCTCTGAAAGTTCATTTTTATGCAGTTTTTACTTTGTGATAGAAAATACAGCTAGTTTCAAGATGAACTTTCAAACTCTTTTCTTCTGAAGGATTGAGTTGAGTGTAACTTTATTTTTTCAAATATATTTAAGGTCTCCCCAAGCAAAGCGGACACCAAAAGAGAATCTGAAGACAAGGTAGGCAGATTCCTTGCTCTCTGTTACTGGTCATTAAGTGTTTTTTAACATAGACTTTTGCTCTTTATTGTACTGATTTTCTTACCCCCAACAAAAGCTATCATTTGCAGTAATATTTTAAAATATTTTTCCCTAAATATGTTTGAAAGGAAGATGAATATAAACAAAATGTAATTCTTCATACCATATGTTACAATTGAAGGTCAGAACTGTAGCATTTTCTGTAATGCGGATGATGAACTGGAAACATGCTTTAATTTATTGGTACTCTCTCTTTTTCTCCTCTCTTTTTCCATTGTTAAGTCAGTGCCAAAGCTTACAGTGGTTTTAATGACAGAAATGTGCCAGAAAATAATTGTATTAATCTTCCTTCAATGTTCTGATGCTTTCAGTGGCCTACAAGAGTTATCACTGACTGTATAAGTCAGAGCTGCCAGACTAAAAGCACTTTTAAAAGTATTTCTTATGACTATGATAAGTATTTTTTTCCAGCAATGCATGAGAAAAAAATTAAACACATAAAGGATAAAACCCTAAAAAGGAAATAAATTTTCAATGCAATCTTTAGATAATAAAAATCACTATGGGCTTCAAAATTTTATTTTCTAGCCCAGTGGATATTTTGCACTATTCAAATCTTACACAGTCTGTCAAATTTTGCAGAAACTTTCCCTCAACTAGCTCAGTTCTGGAAATGGGCTGTGAGGGCTGAGGTTTTTGAAGATGAGCAGAAAAGGCAGGCACCAAATCTCCCTGTTTCTGGGACGTTTGTAGCTGTTCGAACAGCGTGGGGAAGGTTGCTGGTGCTTGCAAGCCTGACTCCGTGGGCACACGTGGCTGGGTGTTGCTCACAGCCGAGCGCTGGGCAGGCGCTCACTGCCAAACAAATATGCAGTCTGGGCTTGGCCTGCTCTCACGCCTGCGAAGGTAAACACATCCAGATGACTTCAGCAGGATATGCAAACTCACTGAGCTGAGAGGAATGGGAGGTTGTTTTACAAAGAATATCTTCATCTTTGCTGGTGTTTTCCTGAATTCATATTTAAAAAAATTAAAATCCATTTCCACTTTGTTCAGGAGAAAATGTATTAAAAAGGTTTACTTTGAAATTTTTCTGTACAATGTAGACTACTTTCAGCTCTTACATATTCTGAAAACAGTCACCCTTTTTCCTGAGAAGTTCGTTCCTTAAGGATGCGCCTACAGTGTGGCCTTAAGCCAGACTTTCCCCTTGACATTGTGTGATCAGCTCCCAAGTCCCACAAAACGTGACCGTTCGGCAGCGCTGGGGATGCGCGGGGCATGAGTCCTGCTCGTGTCTGCGTTTTGGCTGCCTCTGCAGGGAGGAGCTGGCACTGACCGCTCGAGGGTCGACATCTGCCCTACGCTACGTGTGCTAAAGAACAAGCAAGTTTTCTCATCTTTCTCTGAGAAGGCAGCTCAGTGCCTCTCCTGCTTTGCCTACCAAGGCACCAGGGCTCACTTCCTCCTGGGGAAAGAGGTGGGTGGTATCAGTGAAAACTCAGTGCCAGGCCAAGCTTGTTGGTTTTTGAAATAAAACCTTTGTAAGATGCAACTCTGGTTTTAATCAGCTGGCTAAAGCAACTCGTGCATTTATGGATGCACCCTTAATATTGTTGACCCTTCATCCATGTAAACAGAAAAGTTTAGTCTGTATAATATATAGTTCAGTCAAACTTTCCGGGAGCAGCATAAGTTTGTAAAAAGATCCTTTGTAAAGGATCAATTTAGAAACTGCACTGCTTATTCATTTGTATTATATCTGGTCTGTACCGTGAAATGGACCCTTTTCTAGTACCTAACTTCATAATCGAATGGAAATAGTGGGATTGCTACACTACTAATGGGTAGCACTAAAGTAGTACTCTAGTACTGGAGGGAGAAATGGCCAATTTAGACCTGATTTGTTACAACCTCTTCCTAGGGCAAGAGGTTCCAAGTACAGAGTACAACAATTCTGGGCATGCTTGGGGAAGATCTTGCTTTTGAGGTTGTTGTTTCATTCTAACTACATAATTCAAAGTGTTTTATAGGAAGCATCTTATTAGGTGTGGTCAACCACAGGGCTTGATAATTTGTACTGAAGAGGTAGATTCTGCAGTTGGGTGCTTTTGTAGGTCGTGAAAATTTCTCAACTCTGTGAAAAAGAAATTGGAATAAAGTCTGCAAATATGCAAGTTAATTAGCTGGCGGGTGAAGACTTGAATGAAGTTATTTTTCATTGAAATATAATTTAAGAAACTTATTTCTTCCCCAATTGAGTCTGTTTCTTAATTAAATCAGGACTAAATTGCCTACGATGAATTTAAGGGAGATGAGAATGAAGTCCAGGATGCTCGAAAGTAGGAAATAGATGAGATCCTCCTTTGGACTAGGTAATCACAATGGGTTTTGATGCTTTACTGGGATGCACTGAAGAGTAAGGAACGCCACCTCATTATCTGTGATTAATCATATTATGAGGTACACACAGGACAGTTGCCATGGAGCAGAGACCTGCATTAACTTGTTGAAACCCAATTAAGCTGTCTTGGCTATGGAAGTGTGTGTTGCTCTCCCCCACCTCTACATCTTTTTCTTTTACCACTTATAGAGAATGATAAAAATACTGCAGAAGGAAGAAGAAAGGAAGAAGGAAAAATATTTCTAATAGGAAACCTTAGCACTGATAAATTTGGAGGGCTGAGTGTTTGAAAAAAAATCTGAAAAGCAAAATTTTGAGGAAGTATTGCAGTTTTTCAAAAAAATTTAGAATGAAAGTCTAAATGGAATATTCTAGCAAATGTTACTTAAGTTTTTCAAAGACTCAGAATTATTTAAATGTTGACTTTACTTCCATTAGGTAACTCAGTCAGCATTGAGCTGCATAGAGTCTACTCCTGCTTTTAAAAATAGCCAGTATTTCTTTTTTTTCCTGTACAGTCATCAAAATTGATGTGTTGCTCTCTAGTTTATATTGCTTTGTAATGGATTTTTCAATGTGATACCTAGGTTTTCAGATGTCTTGTTTCTAATTGCAGTGGGAGATGACTCCCAAAACCAATGCCTTTTGCAGACGTTTAGGATGGAGAGCACAGGAAACACACTGCTTTCTAATCTGAGAGTGTTGGCATCAGCCTATCATTACTATTTCTGATACTTTTATTTCTAACATGTTTCATGAACACCAATGCAAATCTGTAATATTTTATGTAATGTGTATACAAGTATGTATAAATAATGAATGTATCATTAATATTCATATTGCCCCTTTCATAAATAATATATTGTAGAAAATACATTTTAAAGTCTCTGTAATACCAAAATACAAATGAGAATAAAGATATTTTCACGGATTTATATATCTACCTAACTTAAACCCATAAAAAATCCCAAATTGAACTGGCTACTCATGGATTTAAAACAAGACAAGCCTCAGGCTTTGAGGCGTAAATTAAACCCAATTTTAAACTTAAATTAACCCCAATTAAATTGGGGTTTCAATTTAATGAAGAAGCAGTGGGCAAATCCTGATCTAATTTTGAATCAACTGCATTGCCCTAGTGAAACACAAAGCATTTGTTAAATGCATATTTTAGATTTTATTTTGTTACTCATCCCAAAGGGAAAAAAAAAAAAGAGTAATAACTGTGGAACAGAAATACAAATTTCTTATCCAGGACACAAAGGAAATATTTAGCTTTAATACAACATGCATGAGTATTTGAATGCTTTTCCTGAACAAAAGGATGTGAACTTGATAACAAGTACTCAAGTGTGATTGATGTTGTACAAAAGGGCCCGAAAGTGGATAAAGGCCATGCTGGGCAACCCGCTCCGAAGACAGCTGCTGAATCCCAAGCGAAGGGAGCCAAGAAAAAGAAGTCGGAGTCTCCCAAATTGGGACACAGTACATTTAGCAAACTCTTTAGGCATAAGGTCTGTATGAAATTCTAGCAAGAGCAGAATCCTGAGAAGTAACAGATGGCTCCTGTCACAGAATGAAGTATATTTGAAATCAGAATCTGGCCAACTGTTCAGCACTTTGCAAACTAATGGCATGAGCATTTCTGCAGACTGCATTATAAAACCAGCATTTTTTAAATGGGAAACGTTTCTATGTATACCATCTGTGAATGCAGGATTCTGAAAAATTCCTCTAAGCTTGTATTACATACCCGCCATGCTACTACTACTAACTCTAACTAAACTTTAGAACTGGACCCTTTAAACTAACTGGACAGTTTAAAAAGAAAAAAAAGGAGGTCCTGACAAACAATGAATTATGCAGATATGTATATTTACTTCAATTATAAGACAAGTTTGAGATTTCAATTCAGCTATGGTTACGGTCACAAGATCCACATTGACTTAATGTCCTGAGTCATGTGGTTAAAACTAGTGCTTTACTGAACTTGCACAACAAATGGAAGAGAAGGTTGGAAATTTCCATCAGAAATATTGACTTTCCCCTGAAAACATAGCAAAGTAGTAATTATTGAATTCTGATTTTAGTTTGGAAGGAATTTTTTCTTTCATGGATAATTTAGAAGTTGAGAAAAATACACATTTCATGCAAACATTATCTTATGAAAAAAGTCACTGGATACTTTTGATGAACTTTGGATTCCAGGTTTTACATGAGCATCAATAGAGGACAATATAAGTAATGGTGTTCTGTGGCTGGGAGGCAAAGAACAGCAGCTTTTTTTTAGCCTGAAGAATGCAGAAGCAGAGCCCCTTACACTGGGGGAGGAAAGTAATTAATATTAATTGCTCATTCAAAACACCCACACAAATTTTAGTGAGTAGGGGTCTTTATAATCAGTGATTATCCTACCAAGACAGAGAGAAGCTAAGATATTTTCAAAACAAAAGTTCTTTCCACCGTCTTCCTATATTTGAGACAAAATGTTACCACATATCACTTCTAAAAAAAAGAGTTTGATCATTTGAGGGACGAGCAGTTGGAAAAGGTGATTTTTCATCAGGCTAATTGGTAGAATTTTATGTACTTTTCTTTGGGTCTAGAAAGAAAGCAATTATCTCAAAGAACAGCAAAAGCTCTGTGCTTTATAGCCAGATACCTTGTCATATAAAACTGTAATTATTTTTGAACAGTGGCTTTTGTTGTAGTTTTTAAGTTATTTACATAGCTTTCCCTTTCCAGATCTTTCCAGATACAAAATGCAGATGCAACAGGTATATCGTGTGTGATATGTAATAGTAAAGGAGCTGGATTAAAATGCAGTTCACAGTTTGCCTGTATGGCTGACTAAAAGTGGAAATGCAAATTGGAGTGTTGATGTGCCAGGCAAGTCCTGAAGTTAGCACTTCTAGTAAGAAAAGGGTGCAGTTCTAGCAGCCTTCATTTGAAATGCCCTAAAATGTGCCAACTAGACGGTTAGGCAATGAATCACTTTATTTGAAGCTATCAGTATTTTAATTAAATCTTTGTAGTCAAATTTAAGCACTTCACCATGCTACTTCTTGGTATGTTAAACCATTAGCTTAAAGAAAACCATCAGAAACATTGTTTTTCAGTGTTTTGTGTTTTATATAAATACTAATTTTAAAACAACCTTACTAAGACTCATAATGATGTTTTCAAGCAGCAACATAGATCCTACTATAAATCCACAAAATCAGCCTGATGCAGTGGGATTTGGCCATTCAACCTTAAAGAATGAGTTTGGATGGAATCTGACCGCTGCGTCTCTGTGTATTTTATTACTTCCATTTATGTATTATGTTGTCTCACACTGCAGGCTGGTTTTGCACTATAACTCTACTGACTTAAGGGATTTTGATGGGAAAGAAAAGAGTTAATCTGTTATTTTCAGCTTATTACTGAAGTCAGCTCGTGGCATTACACTGCTTTTTACCACTTGCTCTGGATTTTGTCCAGGAGAGCTAACCACAAAGAAGTTCTTGGCTCCTGCAAAATAGCTCTCACCTATTCTTTCAAGAAGTCTCCAAGGAGTATGGCAAGCTGCCTAAAGCCAGTGGTGCTCAAATTGCATTTACTTTGGTTTGCGGCTTGCTGCTCCTTTTTCTGTGTAACTCAGATACCTGCAGTACAACCTTGGCTGTAGTTACAGTCAATATATACTGATCGGTATCACTAGCTGGAAATGAGTTCAACCAACTAGACTTCTTCTTACTTCCCATTTTTGATAAAATTAAAGATGAAAAAATATGCAAAAAAATCCTATCCATCCAGAAGCATACATTAAAGTTTGGGGAATTGGATAAACAATCCCCAAGCACCCACAGAGCTGCTCTTTGCAGAGCTGCTCCTCCTGCTTCAGCACTACAAAACCAATGCTGCTCTGGGCCTAGGCAATCCTGCATCTCCTGGAGCATCTCCACACAACGTGGGCCTTCTGGGAGACAGTACAAAACTGGGCTGTTGCCTTCTCCCCTTGTTATATTGCCAACTCAGAAGGCAACAGACAACCTTGTACACATGCATTTATCTTACTGTTTGAGTGCAGAAAATGCACTGAGCATTTGGCTGTAAAAAATGATAAAAACTCAGGAGTTTTTTTATTTTTCTATGTGCTTATTTACAACATTCAAAAAATATTAACTACAGCTAAATGCAGAAACTGAGACAAAAGCAGTCTGTAAGAGACCCCAATATAGTCGCAAATCCATCCTGAGAAACTGCTTGCATCAGGTCTGTAAAAATGAAAGGGTCTCTTTAAGGACATTAGCAAAGGGCGGCTACATCTCCTAACCTGCCCTGTAGCACACATCTGCCCACACTTTTTTTTCCAAAATGCAAAGTTTCCTAATTTGAAGGGACACTTTAGCATGTCCAGGCCTGGAATACAATCCTCTCAGTGGAAAAGCCCTGGCTCACATTGTTTGTGTGCACTGTGTTGCATGCGCAGATCCAGCTCAGAAAATTTCTGCAAATATTTTAAAAGCCTGTGCAATGTCTTACCTGTAGAAAATAGAAATATATGCATGTTCTCAAAGAACAAGTTGAGAATTGTAAACACACTAGAGTGGGCACAAAGCAATTCAGCACAGGACTTCAAGTATCTACGAGTAGGACACAAGCTGACAGTCCCTTTAGGTCAGGTAACAGGCAGCTTTACTTCTGTTAAAAGATCAGTTTCCATGGTTGCAGGAGCCAGGACTTTCTCAAACATTCACTAAAAATAAAATAACTTCTGACACAGACTTGTATATATTCCTCACCTGTTACAATTATGAGGGCTGGTACTGCCAACAACGGACTTGTCTTTGTGATTTTTTTTCCCTTCAGGCCGCGAAAGAGGCCCAGCAGACAACTAATACCAAAGTGAGTACGATGATTTATCTGTGTGATGAATGTAGTCGAAGCGTAATTACTCTCACTGTTCTTTTCAGTCTGAAAGACAGTGTTTTAATTTCATTATCTATTTATCATCTCTATCGTGAAGGATGGTTTGCTATTCAATTTGCTTCCTCTCTTCAAGACATTAGTTCACTCCAAAGGACAGGGCAGTGCAGCTCCTCAGGGGGATGTGGTTAAATCCATCTCACTGCTTTGGATGTCTTGTGCAGCGGCAGTCCGGTGCGGACTTACCTCTTGTAAATGATGCTGGAACATGCTCTGATTTCCTTGTTACTTGCACATTTCAACAGTGCTGAAATTGCCTATGGGTTTGTTTCTAGAGCCCCGAACAGCAGCCAGTTACCTCTGTAAAACCAGAAAAAAACGCTCCATCCTCTCAAGAGCCTCAACCAACTAAACACAACACAAAAGCCCCTGAGCCCGCAGCCCAGCAGCCGGCAGTGGCAGGAGCAGCTCCCGAAGCCCCCAAGGAGCTGCCTAAGGAGAAGGCGGCGTCCGCGCCCATGCCCCTGAGCAAGCTCTTTCGGAAAAAGGTACGTGACGTTTCGGAGCCGGAGCGCCCCGCTCCGCAGCCGCCCTCGTCGCACTCAACCTCGAGTTAGCGCTGGGGACAGACTCTAACAGAGCAGGCAAAGCGGGGACGCCGAGCGCAGCCCGAGCGTCAAACGCCCAACGGGGAAAAGTGACCCATGCGACTAGGAATGTGAGCGTGAGCCCTGGGCAGTCGCACCCTGGCACGGCTAGTGAGGGCAGTTGGACTCCTCTGGAAAAGTCCTACAAAACCATGGTCTTCTAAAGCTCTCCGTAGTATTTTAAAATGATATTACAGAAGAAAGGGTATTACTGTCTATTCAGTTCAGTTCAATATAGTTGTTGAAAATCTCACAGATACTGTATTATTCTTTACCAAATTCTATCATTAATAAAATTGTAGCTGGATATAGTTTAGAGAGGTGAAGTTTTTTATGAGAATTGCATCATTTAGGTCTACATATCTGAAAACCTGGGTTTTCCTGAACCTATCTTTATTTGGTAAAAATAGATCTAAACAAGAACAGATCAACTTTTAAGATTGGGAGCTGAGTCTGACTGCTTGGAAAAATACATTTTTGTTCAGGTTAAACAGTGATTTTCTTTTAAAGTAAGACTAATCGGGAAAACAAGCTTCCTGTTTCCATTATGTTTTTGTGGTTTAGAAAGGCTTGTTCATTTCATTTGAGAGAAGAGCTGTATTAAACTTTACTGAATCACTTTATTTTGAATAACTGCTTTCCAGGGCTTCTGTTCAAGTTAAAATCCCAGAAATGAAAGACTTCCAAATAAGCAGATGCTGGCTGAGCATTAGCCTTTGAGCTTCTTTCACTGTGTTTGCTCTGCTGGGTAGAGATACTAGAGATACACTTTGAGTACGTTACATGCTCTAAAAATCTAAAGCTTTTAGCTGTTTACAAAGCAAACAATTATAATTTGCTGGCTTCATTTCACATCTAAGCTTGAAATAGTTGTTATTTGGAATGTAATCTCCTGTGGAACTGGGTGAATCGGGTATTTATAATGACAGGAAACCTGTAAAGAAAGTGTAGAGCGAGATTTTTCACATAGTTACCATTGCTGCAGAAAACTTGTCAAGTGTCTGAATATTCTGGCTTATTTGAAAACTGGGATAGGAAGCAGGATGTGTGCTGAACATCAGGATGAAATAAGGATGAAAAAGAAGTTACTTTGTCCAAGAGCCATAAGTATTCCAGGTGTAAAACTATAAGAGTAGTGAATCTGGTCTGAGCTTCAGGGTTTTCACAGTGAGGCAACTTGAGGAGAAAAAAAAAAAAAAAAAAGAAAAGAAAACAAGGAAAATAACTTTCCTCGTATAAAAATAGTGAAAATCATTCTTGTGCAGGAAGAGGAGGTAAGAAAATGTCATGAATCTGGAAAGGTTCTGGTAAGATTTTAAAAAGTTATTTTGAACAAATGTAGTAAATAGATATTTCAGTATTCTCTATGATATAAATTCCATCAGCAGAGAATATGAGCTCCTATATATCAACCTAAACTAAGATAACTCCCCTATGTCTTTTTACCTTACAACAATCTTCACTAAAGTCCTAGGAACTCAAACACCTCCGGGTATAAACCTTTCACCAAAATTCTGTGCCGTTTGTTCTAACACTAGGCTTAATTTATTCTACATCATCATTAAAATAAAGATGATTATCTCAGAGGATGGGAAGTGTTGTAGAGAACTCTCTATAACTCAGTGTAGACTTTGTTCGGCACTGAAAATACTAAGACTGGAAGTATCCTGAGACAAAATGCTTTTATGAAATTTCTAGAGTAAACTTCTGCAGCAGAGAATTGAATTTTAAATATTTAAAAACAAGGAAGCTACCTGCTTGAGCATTGAATTCTTATCCATAAAAGATACTACTTTACAGGATTTTCTTGACAGAGAAGCATATTATATTTCCTTTGATGAGAGACCTTGTTGACCCAGTCAGCTTGAGGCTAAAAAAATGAGGACAGATGTGAAATACTCCTTAAAGTATACGGTGGACTCAAACTCAGTCTGGGCTGAAGATTCTTTTTTTTTTTTCCCTGCAATGATTTTATCTTGCATTCTGGCACCTTTAATGTACTGCTCTTTGCTAGGGTAGAGAGTCAAAGATAGCAACTGTTCTAAATAGGTGTGTAACTCACACTAATGTGTAGTTTTTCTTTTGAACTAGCAAACAGCAACCACAACACTCAATAGATCTGAGATTCAGATCTCACTTCTCCCCTTTCAGGCAACTTCTCAAATATCTATCTTCTGACAAGGTTTCACTTCAAAGTATTGCTAATGAAGTGCCTGTCAACACATTGCAGTTAATGCTGCTGCTTTGACTAGAGATGAATCAGTATGTAAAGAAAGAAAAAAAAAAGAAAAAGAATTCCTATTCAACTTCTCAGATGAAAACCACTTCAACTGCCTTTGTCCCATTTCCTGATCAGTCTGTCTAAGAATTTTCATAAAAGTGTTATTAAATATTTGTCATACTAGCATTTTTTTTTAGCAAATACTAATATTTTTAGCAAATACTGCTTAGCTATGCAACACATTTGTGTTGGAAAGCTGGTTCCAAGACCTTGTACATATCTGATTAGGTACATGACACATCATCCATATCTGATCAAAGCATGCAAATAAATGATGGAGGAAAGTCGTTCAGGGAGTATCGTTTACACTCCTCTGTGACTCATCTTTAAAAGTAGATATATTTGGAAAAAAAAAAAAAAAAAAAGAAAAGAAAAAGGAAAAACAAGGCAATTTTAAGCTGTTGCAATTTTGTTGCCATGCAAGTACACGAAATCACACATGTTTTACTAAGGGCAATTTGCACCCAGCAATGTGGCTGGCTGCTAGGAAAAGCAGAATGACACCTTTTATTGCTAAACCTGCAAACATACTGTGCCATAGGAAAGAAGAGATAAGTATTTGGGTGGAGCTGGTGAGATAAATGTTAAAATTGCACAGGACTTATCTAGTTCCTGAAGTAGTTCACCTGCTGGCATCCTGGAAAAGCAGGAGAGAATGGCATTCTGGCCATTTTTTGATAGATAAATGACCAGAAGAAGACATGTATTTTGAGTGAGATGAAGTAGAGTGCAGGAAAACTCACAGCAGAGTTCTCCAGGTCACAAAATAAATTACATTCTCATAATGATTTGTATGGTTAGAAACATGGACAAGCAAATGATGTGGTAGCTGCTTCCAAAAACAAGGAGGGCTTGTAGGAACCAAATGAAGACTCAAAGTGGAAAGTAACTTTGCACTGTAGCTGTTTTAAGTAATCTAATTACGGAAAGAAAATTCGGGATATTATCGCTAAGGGGTGGAAGAATACCTTCCAAACACAGCGAAACAAAGAGACTAGGAAAATATGCTTATAAAACAAAATGAGGGAAGATATACTAAAATATTATTTTGAAAAGAAAAAAAATGAAGGTAGTTCTGTAATAGGAATAACAGAGGATAGAGCTCATCTTACTTCCTCAAATAAATGGTTCTTAAAATAGTATTCTAAGCTTGGCAAGGAATACATTTTTCCCCTAAAAAAAAAAAAAGAAAGTTAAAATAAACAGCAGTTCTGTCTCTTTGGTGCATAATGGGAATAGCTTGCTGACTTAGGTAAAATTTATTATAATATGTGTCCAAGTAAACTGAAGGTAGAATGTGGACATATGCAACTTATAGGTATAGGGATATAACTTATGGACGTGAGAACGTGTATGTTGATAGAGCTGGGCTGTTTGTAAATTAATATTATAAAAAAAATATAGTTTCTGCCTCATAGAACTAGTCATGAAACTTAATACATTTTTTTTTTGTCCCAAGCAATATAGAAAGGCAACTTATCCTGTTTCTCCAGAAAAGAGTGTGCAACATCATTCAAAGCTTATTGAGCATTTATCTTTGTCAGTCTTTTCCTATTCACCTTCCAGCTCTTCCCAAAATCATCTTTCAATATCTCTGGAATGCATAAAAAGAAATCTTTCTTCTAGTTTTCTAAGGGAAGCAGAATGATGAAAATAAAACCTCTGTTCTTTAAAAATCTGTCAGGAAATGGGTCTTTTTTGGAAGGGGGAGACTCCTGTCTTTTTAAAAATATATGCAGAGCTACCCTGTGCAACCTGCCACCTTCTTGTATCATTGGCCTCCAACAATCTGCCACGTCAGTCAGCCTTATCTGAAGAATTTTGTGGTGTCTTAAGAGTTTCATTTTGTCCCAGCATGTCTGAATAGCTTGTTCAGATTACATGAAAGTAGTGGAACCTCCAGATTTGGAGATGTTCAAAACTCAACTTGGTAAGTTCCTGAGCAAGCTGATGTAATTGTTTGGAACAGGAGGCTGGATGACACCTCCAGAGAGACCTACAGGGTCAGCCAATTCCGTCTTAGAGAGCTACATGTGTATATAGAATAATTCTTATAGATAATTGTAAAAAAATTACCATAAAATGTCATTTTTAATTTCAAGCCTAAGACTTTAAACAAAATAACTGCAAAAACTTCCGTATGTCTAATAGAGCACAAAATTAAAATGAATACGTAGGTATACTGGTTACTTACATTTTAAAAAATTGTTAAAATTAAGTATTCTAAAATATGATTTAGACCTTTATTGGAAATATGATTTAAGTTTTCAGTAGGATCCAGCAAGAAATATATTTTTAAAAGTTGCTGATTATTCTAAACAAATGAGATGACACTCTGAGGAGGTGACTATATCGCTTTGCTTTTTTTTGTTTTTTTAATAGTGGATAAATTTGCTCGCAGCAGTGACACTAAGACCGCTGCATAGACGTAGCTTGAGACCAAGCTCATTTGCAACCCCAAACTGTAACCTGGGGGTGTGGAGCTCCCGGCGGCTCCGTTGCTGCTCTGTGGAGTCACTGTTCAGCTCACGCAGTGAATCACTGCCCTCAAGCAAATAAATGGTGAATTGATTATATGTATGGGTGAATAAGGCAGAAATATAGATTGAAATTGTTATAGATTGATTATCTCAGAAATGTTCATAAATATAAATTAAATCTACAATTCCGTGGGAAGGGAGCTGTGATGCAGTCATCTCAAGCAGCAGAGGGCAGGGAATATTTATTCCCTTATTGTTTTTCTTTTCCCTGCCAAATCTCTGTTCATTTCACCCACAAAAGAAAAGGATTAAAGAACAGAATTGAATCTTTAGAAGCACGGTGAGCCCCCCCATCTTATATGTGGTGTGCAGTCCTGGTCCCTCCAACTCCTAATATAGGAACTAAACATAGAACTAAAAAGTATAATAACGAGAGAAAAAAACACATTAAGGTGTTGAATGGCTTCTTTATGAAGAACGACTATATAAATTAAGGATTTCTGACCTGTTGCAAGGGAAGATGACAGGAATTTAGAGTGACTATTTAGAGTGACTACTGTCCCGTAGAGAGGTGAACAGGCAAGATCCGTCACTGTTTTTTGAAATGGAAGCAGTGGAATGTATCAAGTGAAATTATCTGATGATAAAGTAAATTTCAAGGAAAAAAAAAAAAGCCCTCCACGCTTTAGCTGTGGAGTTAATTGCCACAGGATGCTGCTGGGTATCATTTCTGTAGGAAAAGCCCACCAAGGGCTATTTAACCAAAGATACTATGTAGGAATCACTGAGTTTAAGCTGACTGGAAGAGCATATGAGGACAGTGTTACTGCACTTGCCCTGCAGGACACGTACGGAATATGGCACTACAATAAATCTTTAGTCTTACCCTGTAAATTGTTCTCATGTTCTTCATGTGGGCAGAATTAGTTTTGTCAAAATAATCATGAATGCATCAAAAGTGAGTTCCTGTAAGTATGTATAAAGTTTGTGAAATATAAATATTCTGTGACATATTTACAGCAGTTCTCTTCTACAGTAACCATAGGATATATTTAAGTTGTTACTGTGCAATATATTTAAGGAGGCTGTTTTTGAAATGCCAATACCTAGAGTAACTGCTTCCATTTGATTCACCACTGAAGGCTGAGAGTGTAACTTACCCAGCTTTTATAACGTACTGCACCTTTCTGCACTTGTCCGCAAAATGATAAAGGGCTTGTTTCAGGTCCAATTACTTGGCTATTAGCATGACAATAGCTCGTTCTTTATAGGAGGCGCTTGTCTATGTAGTTACAATGGGATGGGNCTACAGTAACCATAGGATATATTTAAGTTGTTACTGTGCAATATATTTAAGGAGGCTGTTTTTGAAATGCCAATACCTAGAGTAACTGCTTCCATTTGATTCACTACTGAAGGCTGAGAGTGTAACTTACCCAGCTTTTTATAACGTACTGCACCTTTCTGCACTTGTCCGCAAAATGATAAAGGGCTTGTTTCAGGTCCAATTACTTGGCTATTAGCATGACAATAGCTCGTTCTTTATAGGAGGATGGAAGGCGCTTGTCTATGTAGTTACAGTGGGATGGGAATTATTTAGAGATTCCTGAAGATACAGAAGGAAATGTTATATACCAGGGCATTTGTAAAAGGCAGGACAGCTAGCTAAGGAAACGTATATTTAGCCTCCAGGCCAGCTGTGCCACGAAGCCCACTAGAGCAGATATGTGCCCCCAGTCCGTGTATTCTGCACTGTGCAATTTCTCTTGTTCCCTTAAATACATTGAGCACTCCCAGGATAGCCTTGAGAAGGCTGTGGAATGAAGGCATGCAGAAGATTAATAAATAAATCTTATGGGGATCCATATTTCAGAGGAATTTATAAGCTGCATGCCTCTGGTTGAAGACCTATTCTAATACGAGGAACTTTTCAGTAATACACAAAAGCTCAGTGGGACCCAAACCCTTTCTATGGGGACAAAGTTGCTGAGTTCTCTGTAGGTTTTCTTGAACTCAAATGGGGTTCTGTGCAAGGGAGTCTCTGTGACCCATGAGATTAGGTGAGGAAATAGATGTGCTACTTAACTCCCTTGTGCCTCGAGAAGTCATTTATTTCTTTGCAACTGGAAAAGGAACAGAGCTGTGGCAGTGATCTTTTGCTTCCATATTTCGCTCTTGGGGAAGGATGCTAAACAGGGCTCTAGCAATTAATAATGCCTGAAGTATTGTATGTAGATTTTCTTACTTAATACAATTCTTGCCCTAATGTGCAAACTCCTGGGTTTGACCTTTCTTTCACTCTTGCTGGTTTTACCTAAGTGTTGGCTACTCCTGGCTCATAACAGTGTAAGTCTTGATAATTTCATTTCAATTTTGCTTTAAACTGTAACCAAAGAGAAATGACAGTGTTTGGGAACTAGTGCCACGATTCAAGAAAGCCCATTTCTTTAACTTAAACAAGTGTTTTAAAAAAATATGACTTGTATTTGTTATATATTTCCTTGAATTGTGATGAAGAGAGTTCCTTAAGAACCTATACAGCTGTAGTGAACTCTTGAGAGAATCCTGCCATAGCTTGTTTATTCCTTGTGTACCAGTGTTCCAACCCACTGCATTTCTGATATATTGTGATTGTAATTTCTTAACAAAAAAAAAAAAAAAAAAAGGAAAATCAAGTCTGAATGTCTTTNAAAAAAAAAAAAAAAAAGGAAAACTCACTGATTAAGTCTGAATGTCTTCTTCTGCATTCTTAAAATTTTCCAAAAATAACCCCAGAGCCCATCGGATGAAGCAGAGATTGTAAGCAATGAAAAAGCAGACGCGTCTTTAGAGGCAGTGGCTCCTGCTAAAGAGGAAAACAAAAGCCCAGAAGCTTCAGAAGTGAAACCTAGAAGAGAAGAAATCAAAACCCCCAAAGCAAACCTGAGGAAATTTTTTAAACTGGTAAGCCGGGCATTGCGAATTTCGGTGTTTTAGTGACGAGTTTGGGGGTGGTAACTTCGGAAAAGCTTTGAGACCCAAGTGCGGTGTGTGTATGAGCGCGGGAGCTGCGCCCAGAGCCGCGGGGCAGGTTCGCTCCTCCTGCCGCCCCGCGGCTCCGCTCCGGGCACTTCGTGCCGCCGCAGCGGCAGGTCCCCGCGCCCCTGCCCTGCCGCGGCCCGCGGGTGCCGCGCGGCCCCCCGGCCCATTCCGTGTTCTGCATCTCCCTCTCGTGGCTCTTCCAGGGACATTCACGGGGCTGTCACAGCTCCCAGCGCCAGCCCCGGAGGCTTTTAATCAGTTCAGCGGCCCTGGCCCTTTTCTGCTCTCCAGATATCTGGATCTGCTATAATTTCCTCAAAGGTCTAGAAAGGTGGCCAAGAAAGGACATAATCCAAGGCTAGAACTAACACTTCTCAAATTAAAAGTGTCTGTAACAAGTCTAAGGGTTTATATAGCAATTTATCTTATTTTGGCAGGTTTGCAAAGGAGTCTGAAAAAAAGTTTTTCTTTTTACTCAGTGTTGTTTTACTGTTAGGCAGCTACATGACGTACAAGCTGGAGTAGTTTACACATTAAAATGTGGCATACAATTCCCTCGACACTATACAGTGAGTAGGCCACGCTGCCTGCACCCTCACAGGTACGGCACGTGCAGCTGGGGACAGCCACACTGTCACAGATGCAGGAGCCAAATGTACAGGTGACCCCAAATCCTCATTTCTATTTTTTCCTACTTCCAGAAGTTTATTCTGTGGCTTTTACTCTTTCAGGTTTTTGGTAGCCTGAGCACAATACACGATGGGAGCATTTCTCTTTTTTTTCCCTCAAAATTAAGTTGCCACATAGACATTGTGATGTATCTGAGGATCTAACCTATTTTTTTTTAGATCAGCCAAGAAATTATGAATCCTACAGGCCTTTAATTCAAAGGACACTTAGCAAAATTAGTATGTTTGGAAAATCTCAACTTTATTCCTAAATCCCTATCTTTGCAAGAAGCTATAGAGGTTTACCTCCCATACATGTTAGGAATGCACAGTATGAATCAAGTGTAATATGTATCAAATACGAGAGTCTGAGGAAACCACAACTTCAAATCAAAAAGGGGAAAAAAAAAAAAAAAAAAGAAGCAGTGATTAAAAATAGAGGCTGTGTTCCACACCCATCTTAGTCATGGTGGAAAAAAACACCAAAAAAAAGCCAAACCAGAGAGCTGTGTTACAAAGTGGCAGCTGAAACACTCTCCTAATCAGAGCAGGGGCTTAGTCTAGATTTGGCCAAAAAGACAGAACTAGAAGACAGACAGTCACCCATTGTATTAACTGTACGACCTGTCTTGCAGCTCTATTAATCCTTTTGTGTTTATTTACTCTATGTTTGACTCCAAACAGATCTTAATTGTTTTAATATATCTATTAAAATACTATCTAATATATCTATTAAAATACCTATCCCAAGTAGTTTCCAGTAAATAACTTTGGGATTACTGGGTGGTTGCTGTCCTGCTGCACAGAATCTTGGCTATGTAGCTGTCTTAGAGCTCTGTGCTCTCTCACTGGTCACCTGTCTCACTCAGTTTTGCTATTTCTGATTCCTAGGACAGCCAAAAAGATTGTAACCACTCCTAAACAACTAGCCTCTGTTAAGCTTCTGAACTAATTATTACACCTGCTGCAAATGAATGAAATATTTATGAGTTCCAAGTATCTGCTGGCTTCTCCATTTAAAAGCTTCATCTCCCTTCACAAAGTCTTTATTTTCTTACAAGAAATGACACAGGGAAAACAGGAAAAAGTTCCAGTGCTGTGAGGAGAACAGCTGGGATGAGGACTGTAGAGAGCAGCTCATCAGGGCCCCCTCTGCCCAAAATAGCTAGATTGCCAGACGGTACTGGAAGGTATAATTTCCACTCAGAATTGGTCTGTCTGCACTGTACTTTTCTCTTGAGGTCTGGCCAGCCTTCAGTAATAGCCATAAACTGAAGGCATTCCTGAGCCAGCTTCTAAATAGCTAGCTCACGTCCTGGTAGCTGTGTAATTCTGGCACCACAGAGCTCAGAGCAGATTCATTTCCACTTTTTTTTGTGGGCTGCCATTTGCAACCTCTCCAATCTTCATGCTAATGCCATTACTCTGCTATTCATACTAATGACAGTTAATCAAAAAACTAACTCAAACACATGAGACTTTACACTGCACTTCTGACTATAGCAAGAACACAGAGCTGGAGGAACACAACGAGATACCTGGCACTTGACCAGGTCCTTACACTTCCTGCATGAAAAAAATGACTTAACATGTTTGCATCTCTTCAACACATCTTCATCTTTCCCTTGCAAAACTAGACAAAACTCATCAGTGCCTGAATGTACCTTCTGCTACACCATCTTACACAGGTGGTTACTGTGCTGGGGTCTCCTAGGGGAGTGAGGAGTGTCTTGAAGAGGTAGCCGGACCTGTACAAAGGTGCCATCGTGTGATGCAGGTCACTGATGCGTCTGGCGCGTCTGGCAGGAGCACTCCTGCTGGCTTTTTGCAGGTGGAACAAGTGAGCAATAAGATCTTAACAAGCACAAGTGTTTCAGGTCTCTGGGACAACTTGTCAGTGGGACAGAATTTGCTGGACTTCCTTAGTAAAACTCAAGCTCCTGTTTGGTGATATATTTTGTTGTTCAGTCTCCAATCTAGCAATAGATTGACTATGGCTCTAGTTGCCGAAAGAGTTTGACTTTATTTTAAATTAATATGGTCATCTACTGTGTTTCCCTTCTGCTTGTGGAAGATGATCTAAAGGTTTCTTATTTTATAACTTCCTGAAAAGACGGGAGACACTTGCACCTCTTTCTTTGATATCAGACCGACTCCATAAGTCAGGACGCTAAATGTGTCCTTTCATACCTTCACATAACTGAATAAGCAGATAGAGAAGGGGGGAAAAGGCAAGCAAATTACAAAATTATTGAAGGAAATACTTTTTATACTGTGCATAGCACAGTACTCTGTGCTAGCCAGTGTTTTAGTATGATAAAAAGAAAGAGTATAAGGATATAAGGATAGCCTTTTTTATATATTCAGAAAATCTAGTTCATATTGAGAAAATCCACAGTTCCATTATACTTATTAACAATTGAGATGCCTACGAAAAGACAGCTTATCTTCTTAAGAGCTGAGACTCGGATTCAGAAAATTAAGTTTAATTTTACTTCACGGTCTGCTGCCCAAGCAGGCAAGTCAGTTATTCTCTATGATGTGCCTTGTTGAGGGACTGGGAGTCTATTAAGTTAAGAAAAAGTTGGAATTGTTGCACATTCTCAGTGAAGCTGAAGAGAAAGGAGATTTGTTTGTGGTGGATGTCAATGAAAACTATGAAGTCTCAGCAGAACAATCTACTTTATGCAGACTTAAAGAATGTCAGAAATACTTTTCCTCAGACAAAACACCCCTTCTGTAATTCTCCAACACTGGTCATCTTCCTAACTTTGATTATTCTCCAGAAAAGCATAGAGAGCAAACTACCTGCTGTTCCCCTACTGGGTTAAACTGCTTGATCTATTTAGATTATTTCTCTATACTCAAGGAATCTTTAAATGATTAGTTCACCATGGAGAAAGAAACATCAGAGTTTAGGAAAAGTGATATAATCTACTAAGACACTACATCACAGGCCCAAAGCAATTAGATATTCACATCCATTAATGTGATGTTTGATTAATGCTGTTGATGTAGGATGTCTGTTCCTAAAACTAGGAGTATTTTTTTTCTCTGGAAGAGGCAGAGTGCATGTCCTGGGCTGCCTGCTGACCTGTTCAGTATAGAGATCTGTTCTTAACTGGTATGAAGGGTTTGCAATTGCAAGGGTTACAAATTTCACTGCTGAGACTGAAATGATATAGGGAAATAATGGGAAGATATAAGGCACTAGTTTAAAGCCCTGTGATTCAATGAGAGATGAAGAAATATCTAACTAGGCCGCACCTTATATATGAATATGAAATGCTGTGCTGCCACTTGAACATGTCACTCAGGCCTCATTAATCAAAATCACATAGCTATCTTATTTATATACAGGGTGAGACACAACCGACCTGATGCAGATAGCTTAATAGAAACCGCTGCACCTGAACCAGTCACACTTGTCCCTTTAAGGACAAGTAATCATTTCTAAGGATCAAAAGAGTAAATATCTAGAATTGGTCAGATGATCTGAATCAAGAAAGTTCCTGTTTTTCTTCACAGAATATAAATATAGATGTGAAATTGGATGTCAGTTGCCTCTATTTTGAAATATTTTGTAGATGTGTTAAAAGCACAAAATGGCATTATTTAACTACAATGAGTAGAAATACTAAGCTTAAACTGAGGTTCATACCTTTGTCTTGGACCAAGAAACTGACTGATGGCACAGATGGTCTGAAATAGCTCTGGTCTCTGCAAATAAAAAGTCCAGTTTCAGGATTAATGAAAACACTTCCAAACTCAATAAATCATTCTGGAATTACAACAAATGCTATTTCCAAATTAAGTGCCTGCAGTTGTATGAATTGTTCTGCAATGGCTATGCTGCCCCCCTGCCTCACATAAATAAAATTTTACATAAGGATTAGCTTCCTGATTCAACCATAAATATTTTATGTTGTCCTGCTTTATTTTCCCTTATTATTAACAAAAAATGTAGCAAGCCTGACCCCACCCTTCTCCATTTAAAGATATGCTGATCCACCCCTATTGCCACAGAAGGCAGAAAACACTGTCAGGAACTGAGCAGGAACAATCCTAAATGATCAAAGAAGTCAGCAGTACTCCTGAGCCAAACCTCTACAATCATTAGGTAAAAGTTTCACTGAAAGCAATAGGGAACTTTGTCTCAGTAAGGTCCTCAAAACCTTTACTCTTCTATGCTGTCCTGGTGAAAATTCAGAGCAATTATTAAAAGGTTGCCTAAAGCTGATTTTTCTTTCTTTTAAAAGGTAGCAAACTGATGGCTCTTATAGCGCAAACTTTCTTAACATCATTACAGTTCTCTGAAGGCATTTAAATAGAAAGGCAAGCTAGATCTTATCACAGAACATCTTCATACAAACATACAAGGAGTTGCTGGTGTGCAGTGTTGAGACAGACCACACGGTGCTTCCTCTCCTCCATTTCTACAGCCTCTCACACAGATAAAACCTCTTATGAGCATATAAACATGCAAGAGGCTGAGAAAGACAAGTTACAGAAGAATACTTTTCTCAAAAAATGAATTGTTACAGAGCTGTTCATTTTTTTTTATCATGCTGCTATGTATTGGTTTTCCATGGTTTTATAGGAAAATCAGATGCTAAAACAGATCCTTGTAGTCCCTAGGATCAAGCTGATAATGCTATGCTGCAAGAAACAAATCTACGAACTGCAGAAAACCACAAATCTGCCTGATCTATCTTTAGAGCAAAAGTCACATCCTTTCATTGTTTTCATTGAACTTATGCTATGAAAAATGACATTTAAATTCAGGCACTTTGATATTCTGGAGTTTATTTTATACTTTACTACTCTGTGGCTTAACTGATACTCAGGAGAATGCCTTGTTGAATGCTCTAACACACTTTTAAATTAAACACGCACCCAGCATCAGTTTTGTTTGTTTTATATTACTAATAGTAGCCAAAGTCCAATCTAATTGTCACAGATCTTGTAATATTCATTCATTGAGCCAGCTGTGTCAAAGAGGGATCATATCTTAAAAACGTATTTCAGAGTTAAGGTTTGCTTGGAACGACCTGTCTGGGCTGTAGCCTTGGGGTCTGCTCTGATCGCTGCAGCCAGGAACAGCAGGATCAGGCAGAGCTGCTGCCCTCCTGCACACGTGCAGCACAAACCAGCAAGTGGAAACTGGGGAAAATGGTTGCTAATGACAAAATACAAAATATAGCCATGAAACTGAATAGGCTTTAATTATTCCCTAAATGGACTTTATATGATGGTTGAATAAAAAGGAAGTCCCAGCTAGATTCTGTAAGATAGGGCTGTCTCCGCATCACAAGCAGAAGCTCTCTTCTCAAAATAAAGCGTTGCCAGAGCTGTCTGGTTTATCAGTTGACATGATCTCTAGTCCACCCCATTCACATTTCTCAAGCTTAAATGGAAAAATTGCCTTCAAAAAGACAATCATGTCACATAGGAGGGAACTGGCAAAAATCTTAGAGATACGGGTATTTCAAAAATGTCAGTAGATAATCTGAAAAGTCTGTTTCTGTTCTACTGCTGTAGAGAACATTCTTAAATTGAACCTTGCATTGTTTGATTCATGTGCATTTTCATATTGAATTTACATTTAAACCAAGAATCTAGTTAGAAGCCCTATAATCCTTTGTTATTTTAGTCAGTCAAGGGTGATGGAGGGACTTCCAAATCAGAAGAGGTAAATGGTCCAAACCCCAATCACCAAGTAAGTGCCTGATTTTTTTCATTGTTTGGTGATGGGCTCCTGTCACCTCCTTCCATACAACTCCCAGCTTGGAAATATAACAATCACTGGCAGGAATATGATGCATGCCAATATATCTATCTATTTATTTTGCTAACTTATCTGTTTTACCTATTCATCCTATTAAACATGATTTTACAGAGTCACTGTCAGATTAAAAATCATGCTTTTTTTCCACGTGCTTTCCTTCTATTAAAATATAGTAACTGTTTTATGCTCGGAGTTTTATGCTCTTTCTCTCTTCGTATTATTTTATTTTCTGCACAATCCTTTGCTTAGGTAGTGAAACTAAGTACAAACATCTAGAATAAGTTTTATTTTGTAGATTTATGTTTGTCTGCTAAGATCAGAATTTGGAATTGTATGGAAGAATACTGGAAGTGACAATGAAAACTTTTCCCTGAAATTTAAGGAAAAAAGAATTTTTTTTCTATTCTTTGTTCTGTGATTCTTTTATTTTTTGTTCATAGAATCAGAACCAAAACTTCAGTGACCTTTACGTTACATTCTTTATAGCTTTGAAAATACTTCAGAAAATCAAATTTTCTTTGGAAATGCAAATACTGTTCTGTTTTCTGAGTGAAACCCGCATCTGCTACAAGTCAAGCTATTCAGCACAATTAACACCACCATTTTTTTTAGATTAAGTAGTAAGCAGTTTCTTTCCATTTTTAAACCAACTTGTAAGTCTTCCTTGTTCTCTTATTTACACTGTTATAAATTGGCACAATTTTGCTATATAAAACAGTTCAGGAGAAGGATGTATCTGTTTTAGTGACTTATTTCTTTTTTAGAATTTGAATTAAACAATCTCCTTAAATACTCCTTAAATTGCTCTCTACTGTTTCTGGAATGCTGTGATTCTTGTTCGCCTTTCATTACTGCCATTCTTCATGCATTAGAACATTGATCCAAAGTCCACTGAAATTTATGAGCTCTTTCTTTTGCGTTTAGAAAGGAGCCTTGGATTAAGGCCTCCTGTAACATGACAGGGAAAAATACTATCCCGTTAATCTTTTATTATTTTTTTTTCAGTGCCACTGTTAATGCCAAGAGTTAAAGCAATCTGTCAGGTGCAGATCAACCTTTAGAATAAGAAACATTAACATGTTTCATTATTCATAGCTTTCACTTTGTATTTCCTGAGCTGCTCCCATCAATATAAAATATGCCAATTTCCTGCCTTTCAAGGTTAATATGAAACACCTCAAAGAGATTATCTGATTTTTTTTATGTTATTTTGCCAGGAAAATGTATTCTGAATATTTTTAAAGTGTTTTGTTTGACTAACATCAAAGACTTAAAACTGCTCATAGAAATAGTCCTGTTGCATCCAGTTTGAATTTGACTGCAGTACTGTAACTCCCAGACCCCTATACAATCCAACTCATGTGATAAGGAAGATTCTGCTCTAATTTTTCACCCACAAAGTAAACCCACAGATTCCACAGGATAGAAGTCATTCTGGCACCTTTGAACGCAGATGTATCCAGTCTTATAGGTGTATTTTGGGTGATGTGGTTACTTCTGAATTGAATGTACACATCTGCAAGCGCACTGAAGAGAAACGCTGCCAAGGCCAACCAGGGCAAAGCAGGGTTAGAAGGATCTTGTCCAGCTAACTGGTGGGGCTGGTAACAGTGCTTCCCCTTCTCGTGCCACAATGAGTCAGAATGAAAAACAGAATTAAATTTGTGATTATGAAGCTCCATTCCCCCTTGTAATGAGAGGGATCTGCAGCCCTTGGGCACTGAGAAGTGCATCCAAGCAGGTCTCTCTCCTCCAGCAAGGAGAACAAGCTGCAGCTCGTGAGCAGCATCCATGTGCCAGCTCTAGCAGCCCTCTCGTATTTCCAGGTTATTGAATTGTCTTTAATAGACTACTTGCTCTCCGGTTGCCTGTCTGTGGTGCATGGGACTATTGATCATAGGACCAGGACTGCACCTCCAGATTCCATGCAGTGTCTTCATGTCTCTGCAGCAGAACTGGAGCAAAGAGAAGCAAAAAAGAAGCCTAGCTTTGGGAGTACATATTTTGTGTGTACGAGCAGACAAATCCAGATATGACCAAATATACACCCACATATAAATGTCTGCCCTTAGGAAAGGGAAATAGTCGAACACAAGCACATATTTTGTTGAGAACTGAGTGCCTTCACTTTTGATTACTCAGCTCAAGCGGTTGCTGCACAAAAGGTTCTAAAACCTTTTTTTTTTTTAAAAAGATTAGGTGGGGGGGAAAGGAGAATCAAGTGAAAAAGGCCAGTGGTAGTATTGCTATCCTGCGCAACACAAGCCCAGAGATTGAGTTGAGAGCTTTTTTCTAACATGTCTGATTGACAGCTTTATTTGCATATTATTCCTCCAGGGTTTCTCATTTCAGATTTTCACCTGAAATCATGGTATCTAAAAATTTCTTTGTTTTTAATGAAAGCTAAGCTTGTCATGTGAGCATACAGCTATAGACTTTTAGAAGAACACTAAACTTTCCAAGAATAATGATAATATCCTCAAAGTTGGGAAAATTGCCTATCATTAAGCTCTGAGCGATCACCCAAGTGCAAATGTCAGATTTGCAGCATTTAAACATGACAAATATGTAAATAAAGTAATATGATTTTTGGCATAAGAAAAAGGAAAATCCTATTTGCAAGCAGATTTCCTAGCAAAAATGTATCTAGTCATTTGCTACTGCGGAAACAGTTTCATTGTCTTATCCTCTCTGACAGATCTGAATTTCGTCCTGTGAACTTCAGTCATATCCTGTTCTTTTCCGAGTTTCAGAATCTTTGCCCTTACTATAAATAGGTGCTCTGTTATTGTGTTTATCTTCAGAATATTCAATATCTCTTCTACTGCACTTGTACATGGAATTTTCTATAACACTGGCTTTCCACAGCCAAATCATGTGTTGTTAATTTTTGGTTGACTGTTGCAATTTTATAGAGGGGACTTTTTTTATCCTTCACTTTGATGCCATTTACTTCCTTTCTCTCTCAAATCTTAACCCTGCACTTTTCGGGTGTTTTCCCAGGCTCAGATGCAGAAGTTGAGGGAGTCACAGTTAAAAGTACATGTCTGTGACTCTTTGCCTCTTTCCATGCATATTCTCTGCCTCCTACGGAAGCTTCAGCATAGACATATATTAAAATAAAGCAAGTCTATGCAGTAGTGGCTTTATTTTGCAGTCTTTGCTTATAAATAATCCTATCACATCTCCCTATCAGTATTTCCTAAAGTTGGGGCTGCAGGAGCCAGTCCACACTCTGCAAATGAAAGCCTGTTGGATAGCAGGATTTCTCCCTGACAGGTGGCCTTTCATTTTTTAATGTATTTGTGGATCACCTGCCAAAATGTTTACATCTCCTGCTAAAAATAACCATTGTTTGAAACTGCTTTAGACATCAAACTGCACAGAGAGGCCAATTGCCCCAGCTGAAAGTGAACCTGTGGGCCAAAAGAGCAAAGAGAGTTCAAAAGACAAGAAGTCGACAGTGGAGCTGAGCAAGCAGAGAGGCACCAAACAGGAAACCAGAGAGCAGCCAGACTCCAGGGAGCAGCAAACAACCGAGACCGATTCCATGCAGAACGGAGGAGACACTTCAAAGGAACCCTCCTTCAAGAAGCCAGAGAAGAGACAGTCCTTTGGAGGGTTTTTTAAGGGCCTCGTACGTTAATTTTATCCTATCTTTTTAAGTTATTATTCAGCTGATTTAAACACCAGCCCCAGAAGTTGCTCAGCACGTGAGACTTGTGCTCTGGTGCACAGGGCTCCAGATGGCACTGAGGGTGTAACTTTATAAGCAGCTTGTGGGATTAATACCAGACAACAGCAAGGTTTTAGTCAAAGACAAAAAAACACTTGGCCCTCAGGGTACTGATTTGCAGGCACTAGCAATTTACCATGTTCCCCTGTGTCTGTCTTAGAGGTTCATGCCCTGGCTACATGGATGACTCAACTCTTCCTGTACCAGGTACTGAACCACCTACAAATTTACAGTGCATGTACTAAGGAAAATCAAAGGATGTGTAGATTTACCTGGTTACATCTGCCTGCAGTGCTGGTGTTTCTGCTGCGGCTCTAAAGCTGCACAGGCATCCCTTGCAAGGAGGGATTTTCTCCAGGACCACATTCAGAGGTCAATGCAGCAACAAAACCACAGGTCAGACCTGGGACTACCCTTCAAAACTCAGGGCAAGAGGGCTGCTTTCCATTGCTTTTTATAAATCAATTGAAAGGAAGCACTTTACTCCTTTTTCCTTGCAATCTGCCACAACAATGAATTCACAGAACTGTGGCGTCATTTCTAGCATGTTTTAAGGAGCTCATTTGCAAACTGAGCTTCATCACAAATTTTAAGTGCTGCAAAGAACATAAATTGATTTGACTACGTTACCTGCAATGCTTCGTACTGCAACTGGTTCCTCTGAGACACACAGATTTGCTCTCCTCCTTGCTCTGCTTCTAAGGCTGTTAGGAGAGAAAGAAAAAAAAAGTTAAGCAGCCCTCTAGGCCTGAAAGAAGAAAAGTCAAGTAATGCATATCAAAATGATAACACTGATTTGAAAATTAGCTCTGTTAGAACACTCAGTTTTAAAGTTAAACAGTTATACAGACCAATATGACTCATTTTAAGGCAGATGTTTTTCCACATCGTAAGTGTTTAATTTATACACATTTCACAGAATTACTCTATATCCTACAGAGAGCTATTTGCATTACCAAAATAATTACAGGTTGGCAGGGGGATTAAGAACAAAAGAGCAGACTCTTTCTGTGGGATTTATTAATAACAGTCCAGACACTTAGTTCTGCTTTTTGTGTCTCACCCCACTGCTCTGTGGTAAAATCCTGGTCCATTACAAATCAATGGGATTTTTCTGTAGATTTCAGTGGAACAAGGAAATCATGGAGCTCACCTGTAGTAACCACTAACTCCCACTGACTTCCGTTCATCTATGGCACCCACGGAAATCAAGGGGAGAAATCTTTTTGTGTGGCATAATGTGAAAAGGATCAGGTTGTTGCTTTATATTTATCTGTATTATCTATTAGCTAAGTGAAATTATCAAACACATGTATGCATGTGCATGTGTAGTTTTCTTTCCTCACCCAGATTTCTGTCTGAAATCACCCTTGTGTACAACCCTGGGGTGACTGTGCAGCACAGGAGCCAGGCGCCAGCCCTGCTGTGTGCTCAAGTCTTTTGTAATGGGCGTTGGAAACGGCCCTTCCCCACTCCCAGAGGCGAAATCCGGAGCTCAGTCACTTAAACCACTTAGAAATGGTAACAGATCCTTTATGTCAACTGGAGGAAAGGGGAAAGAGACACATTTTTCTGGCATAGGTTATCTAGAAATGGGTAAATGTTAACTGCCTCTATTATATCTAGAGATAATTGAGATTTGTTTCCCTGGTCTGGAGACTTGCTCAAATTAAGTACTGAGAGGCTTCCTCTGTCAAAATTCTCACTGAAGCCAGTGTGTGAGAAAGAGCTTCTCTGCTTGTTGACAGTTGCTCTCTATTTTGTATAATGTCATTCACACAAACTGTATCCTAAAATCTTTTGTAGAGTTTAACAATAGATACAAATTTAGAATTATTCCAGAGAGATTAGGAAGTATAAGCAAGCAAGGAAACATCCTTTCAAGTACAAGTTCTTAAAAGATTCAGGGAAATGCAGGAAAGGTATCTCTGATTCAAAGGGGAGGAGAAAGCTTTTGATCACCAGAGGAAAGATTGTATAGAAGTAAAAAGGAGACCATCTAAAAGAAAAATGGAGAAAAAAGGCAGAGGAGGAAGAGATGTTCTTTGAGATAGTTTTGCATGTTCAAAGAATATGCTAGACAATTTGACTGTGTAGTCCCTTATCTTCTGCTTTATTTATAGAGGCCAATAGGATCCTTACATCTTCTATCCCCCACTAACAGAAGATGGCACTTAAAAAAAAAATAATATAGCTGATTTGGCCAGCTTATTGTGCTTTTGAACTGCAAAAAAAAACTCAGCCTAAAGTGATTAACTATATATTCCCATTGCACTGGATATTCTGGCTTCTTTATACAAGAAGAATTAAATTTAAACTCACAAAGATAGGAAAAACACTTCATAGAGAATGACCACTTCTCTTCCTGTTTCACTGAGATTACCCACACCTAAGAAATCTATTCTGCAATAGTTCCAAAATATAATCTTCAGATTTCTTAAGTGATCAAACTAAGCCTCAGCAAGGTGCAATCACTAATCTAATAGTATTACATAAGGAAGAAACCAATCCCAGAATTTCTCTTCCAGATAACAGCTCAGATATCTGGTAAGAACTTCTCTAAAACAATATTGAGCTTTCTGATGAGGAAATGGAAGACAGTAAACAGGATACTCAGAGCTTGCTCATATAATCCATGTGAGCTCCCCCTAAATTCTGCCCAGCTGTTTCACTAGCAGCTATTTTAACAATGTTCTGTCCTGAAGCTGTTGATTCCTCTGGGAAAGTGCACAGTGCTGAAGGGTGTCAGAGTGCAGGGTGATGAGAACCTTTCATTTCCACTGGGCTAACAAATGTTGAAACTTTTGATACAAACAGAACAGATTAGGTAAGAAACAGTGTTAGGTAACAGCTTGCACAGGTTTGGCACAGACACTAAGGTCCAATGCCTGTTCTAGAGCAAAAATGATGAATTTGTAACCTAGATAATTAGAAATATTTTTATTTACAGATAAATAAATAGATAACAGCCTTGTCTTCTGAACTGAAATAACTTATACTGAAGTTAGTGGGAGCACTTAGCCTGCAGAAACTATCCTGCTGGCCTACTTCAGATATTAGAATATCAGCTATCCTGACAAAAGCCTGTGATGTGCCCAAACACAAAAATAAAGTGCTCCAGCTCTGTGGCATTCCTGTGCATTCACTTTTAAGTGGTGTGCCCAAATTAAGTATGTTCCAGCTTAGTCATCACAAAGGGGGACAACTTGCTCTGAGCTTAGAAGGGTTATGCACAGGGTGAGCCTGTGGTGCATGTGCTTCTGAACCTGAAAGCAACACTGGAATTGGTCCATTAAAAGCACAGGAACAAAGTTCTGTGTTTCACTTAAGGCTTGGAAATTCCAGTTTAACAACAATCATCGGTTAGTCTCCTTCAAAGCTTCCTGTTTAAATCAGGAAGGCACCTTGAAAATGGGTGCAGCAGGGAGACTGTAACACAGGAAAACATTAACACGTGATACTGCTCTGCAAATGTGCTAAATGAGTCAAAATGGGGATTAGCTGAAGGGAGCACCCAGCCTGCGTCATTTATAGAAAGTACAGCGATTGGTATCATCTTATTTCCCAGGTCAGCTTAGAAACAGTTTAATATCGTTATTAAATCATGCACAGGAACAGTTACAGCTGGCAGAGCACAAGTTAATCTTGTAATGTAGGAAATCACTTAACAGATGTCTAGACAATTAGGATTGCTGGGCAAATTTAGAGTAACTAGCTCATTTGGTCGTGTTTGATAGACATTGAAACCTGTTACAGTATCTATTATTAAGTGTCTTCTGTTGGACATTAGTGGCCAAAAAAAAGAAAGAACTCTTTTGTAGTGTCTGTTCCAAATTCAACACTGCTGGAATCAGAAGCAAGTACATTGCAGTTGGTGGAGCTGTCACTGCCCATACAAGCACAGGATTGCAGTTAGCAAAAAGCAGAGAATTCTTCTAGTCCGTTGTGATCATTTGCTTCTCTTTTTTAATATGGGGATTTTCAAAAGTGAAAAATTAAAAGAATACAAATGAATTCAAGCCTAATCTATTAAAAAGAAAGAAAAAGAAAGAAAGAAAAAGAAAGAAAGAAAGAAAGAAAGAAAGAAAGAAAGAAAGAAAGAAAGAAAGAAAGAAAGAAAGAAAGAAAGAAAGAAAGAAAAAAGAAAAGAAATAGAGACAAAGAAAGAAAAAGAGAAAGGCAAAGAAAGAAAAAGAAAGAAAGACTTATTGCTGTTAGTTCCTTAAAAGGAATGAGGAAGTCAAGATCATTCACTCTCCCAGTGTGATACAGAACAGTCCCATGGCGACTTAAAGTGATGAGTCAGGCTTCCCATGTGAAATATACAGTGTGAAAAGACAACTCACATTTAATTTTTCACAGTTCTTGTTGTATGGAAAGCATTTACCAGTCAGCTATAGCTGTGTCACTACATTTTTCTACTATGCAGGCACTGAGATAGGCATTTGGCTACATACAGGATTTGTATCCATACACAGTGTCAACCTTAAGCACTGAAATAGTGTTTGTGGATTCATTTTGCTGTCCTGAAATGGTCAATGGCTTCAAGGCCAGTAAAATTGCGTCAAGGCATTGTAAACTAAAACCAAGTATTTGTCAAGTACTGGTCAAAATTTGGTTGGTATATCCAGATCAGCACATTTCCTTCACCTAGGCCAAATTAGTATCTTGAACAGGTTCCAAAATCAAAATTACATTTGTAGTGTAAAAAGCTGTATCACTCTAGCATTGTCAAATACCTGTCACGCATTAAAGTATTTCATGTGCCTTTAACTTGAAGCAGATTAAGGATAGCTATAATATAACTATTAATCTTGCTTGAAGGACTTTTAACCTAGAGTTGATGGCTTCAGTTAACCGTCTGGGCCAGGGATACTTTAGTGAGAATAATGCCAGAACTATGATACTGCAGATACGGAGCAGTGTGTATGGGTTGCTTAGTCCTGTTTCAGAGTACAATTTCCCCCAATACTGACTGTGAAAATTATAGTAAAATAAGTAACCCACACTTTTAGGGAAAATTACAAGCAGTTGCATTCTAGGATTGTCATGATGCAGACGGTGCTCGTATACTTAATCATATTTTAAAAGGACAAATTAAAAAAAAAGCAGTGAGGTGATATGAGAGGAGAATGTCTGCTAGCAAAGCCCTAACACATAATTCCAGACTTGAGTGTTATGAAATGTTCCACACTATTTATACATTTCTCTGTCTTATTCCACAGGGTTCCAAAAGGATGTCTGATGCCGAAGTGCAAACAGATCCCGTGTCTATCCTACCTGCTGGGAAATCCAAGTAATGAAAGTAATGAACACACTTGTCTGCTGAAGGATCAGCCACTCTCTATATGTAGTAAAGATGACTCATTATTTTCCTTTATGTGGCTGTCATCAAATGCCTGAGGCTAAAGCAAACATTGGTGTATCATTTAAGGTATATCATTTACAGGATTTGTTGATTAAATGCTAGAAAGTAACTGTAAAGATTAAACCAAAACTCTGTCAAGAAGCAATATGTAGTATTACTTTTAAAGAAAGGCCATGTGGATGATTTTAAGTCTATGGAGGGTAGGGTATGTAAGGTAAGAAAGTGGTAGTGAATTAAATAAATGGCAGAAAAAGTGCATGTGGCAAAGGAATGCAATTTGGGCAGTAAGGCATGAGAAACAAAACCTCAATTTGTGAGCTTTAAAACAGCCAGGGGGAAAGAGAAAACAAACAAACAAACAAAAAACACTTTTCATTTGATAAACTTTATACTTAAAAGTGAAAACAACCAAGCTACCTTTCGTGGGTTGCAATAGTGCTGAAATTAGTGAAGTCAGCAGTATAACAGAATCAGTGGTTATAAGATTATGCTTCATATTGGTTATTAATGTAAATTAAAAGGCTAAAATGCAAAAGCTTTATATGATTGAGACAACTTCTCTCTTGTCCTGGTGAGGTGGGATAACAAATTAAAAACTGTTTAAGGTTTTAATAGGAACACAAGGGGGCAGCCACATCCCCATCGCAGTCCTAACTCCAAGGTCATACCTACAATCCTGTTATTAATGTTTTTCAGATGATAGGAAAAAAAAAAACTTAGTTGTTTCATCAAATACTTGTTTATATCCATACTTGTAATTAATCCTAATAAAAAACAAAATCAAGGCTGATCAGGCCTCTCCCTGCTTTACAAGGCTCTTGCAATAGCTATAACTGTAGTTAATAAATTTTCCAGAAAATTAAGATTTCTGTGGCTTATTCAACTCTGGACTAGCTCAGACAGGGAACTGTGGGCCTGACATTTTAATCCACACTAGCATCTCAATGATACTATGCTGTATATTTTGTTTCCTTATGATGAAATAAACTAATACTTATCTTTTAAAAAATATCATTGCCTCTTTAATCCTAAAACAAAATTTGCTATTCATTTCCCTCATTTCTGATTGTTGATGTGACACTAAATCCATCACAAAAAAAAATTCATAAATTCTGCAAAATCTACAGATTTACATTTCTTAATAATTGTAGAAGACAGAGGTGAAATAAACATGCTTCTCCACAGAAGAAACTTTGTAGGTTGATGATATTTTTTGGGTGGCTTCTGCAAACCTGTGGACTAGTAGTGGAGCACCAAAACTTGCCACTGGTTCTCTGTGTACAGAACACAAAACCTTGCCTTCATCTTCTAGTTTCAACGATGCTTTCTGTTCTTTTCCTTAGCACAATGGGCTTTTGGTGCCAATAAAAGTAATATTAACCAAGAGTGACTGCTTACAGATTTTAGACCTGATTCATAATGACCTACTTCTACACCAGTATAGGGCCAGTGACTTCTGTGCATCCTCACTGAAGGAAGCACAAGAGAAGGACTGGGCATGTTATATTCGGGCTTGCTGCAAAAGTAAACTTTAGACTTTGTCTCTGCTAGAAAAGTAGAGAGGTTTAATTAGATCAATACATGTAAAGTTACATGCAGCGAGGCAACCACCGTGGTTACATGCTGGTATGAAAGTGCCATATATCTGCAGAGTGACTGTTACAAGAAAGGAGGAATATGCTAGATAGTGTCTTCATGCTCATGTGATTTCCTCCATATTAAGGCAGCGTTTCAGCAGTTTTCAGTTTTAAATGTGCTGTAGGTAATTAATTATATTCTAGTTATTATTATTATAGATAGACCAGGTCTTCTGTGGAAGAAAACAACCGGAGAAAACTTTTTGGTCTACACGGATTGCAAGTCTGTAGCTCTAGAGGCAACTGGTGACCACATAACTTGACCATATCACTTGGCAATGGGGTTAATTTCAGGAATCAGGAAACCCTCTTGGCAGAGAAACAAGAAAAACAGCAAGCTTGGCTGTGGATGTCCTTATGCCACTGAGCTATTATTGCAGATGAAATAACGGTTAGTGTTGGCACTGCCTCCCGCACAGAAACTCCCCCGTTTCATTTGATTCCTCCCTGATAACAGGAACAAAAGCTTTGAAGAAGCAGAGTCAGTCTTCCCATAACACGGCTGCACATGAAGCCCCAAGAGGAAGAAAGGTCTTAGGAGACGCATCCACAGTTAGGTTGAGCTTCCGCATTCCACATGTCATGTAAGAAACATAAAAGTGCAGCTTTTATGTTCAGGCCCGGTTAAGCTTAACGAGTCGTTTGGAAATCAAAGCTTTGGGAAAGGCTGCAATCCAAGACAAATTAAAAACTAGCCAAACCACTACACTGCACTAAGGCTCTGTTATCAACAAATAAGCTCTGTCTTTGTACGTAGGACCCTTTGAGTGGAACTGAAGCAAGGCAGATTGCTTCCGCGATCTTAAGGTGCGTTACCTGCAGGCATTTTTTAAAGAATTTTTAAGAACCAAATGCAGTCTCACAAATATAGAAATAACTCATGGAATGGGTAAAAGTTGCTACCTTTTGCATAAAGAAGGCCTCCCTTTGTTGTCACATTACTGCTCTTCAGAGGACGAATTATCCATGCACAAGCCCTGCAAGCCAAGGGCAGAAAAGCGATCAGATACCGCAGTGAGTCCGAGGCTGCAGGTTTCCTCAACCTGAGAGCAAATCATCTGCCATGAAAGTATTTTTGAGACCAATTGTGCTGCTCTGGAAGCAGTCCAGACGTTCAACTTCATTAAACTTCAAGAGGGCTTTTACAGATAATCCCTGGCAGAACTGCCCTCAGATGAACGTTAAACGCCCAGCCTGAACAGAACATGGCAGCTTTCGGTACTAAAGCAATCCACCCAATAACTGTGCGTACAACCAGCCACTAATTACCAGGACGGACAAAATATGTAACTGCACTTTAGCTGCTATTATTTGTTGTAAGCACTGACTACCGACTCTTACCAGGTCCCCAAAAGGGTAAGAAGAGCGTGCTGGTGTCTTAGGGGTCTGTCCGCAGTCCCCAGGCCTGGCGTAGGTGGAGGAGAGAAGGGGGCACTGCCCCATGAGGGGACCGGGTGGATCTCCGGGAGAAACTGAGGCAGCGGCAGGCGCAGGTCCAGGCGGACGGCGTGTGCGTTCAGACATGCCCTGAGGAGAGCTGTCTACCCAGGTAGGCTGAGGGGGCTGCCGCCATCGCACCCTGGCGGCACCTGGGGCAGAGCTTTGACTGGAGCCGCAAAATGGCGCCAGAGCAGGGGCTGCAAAACGACATTGAAGCCGGGGCTGCAAAATGGCGCCAGGGTGCCAGGGAGGGAGCGAGGCGCCAGGCGCGTGGCTGGAGCACACAAGGTATTGCTTCTTGGGTTATATGTGTGAAAATACTGTCATTTGTACATAGTAAGGGCTGCTGAGGGTCCCCTCTGGCTGTTTGGCTGGTGAAACCTTCTCATGGCCAAATACAACCCTGTGCAATGGGAGACTGAGGTTTTACCCACATGAGCGAGCTGCTGGTCTTGAAGCAAGTGTGAGGATGGACCTGAGGCCTTCCTCCATGTCCGTGCTTACAGTGCAGCCAAACGGGTGGTTTTGTACACAAAGAAAAAAGATAGAGTGACAAGAGATAAGTGGAAAGGGCTCGCAGCACGGATGAGATGCGGCTGCGGGAGCTGATCCCGTTTTTGAGGTTGTGTATGCTCTACATAGCACACGTGTGCTCTACATACATACACGTATGCTCTACATGCATACACGTGTAGAGGCTCTGATCTGAGCACACGCGCGTGAGGGTATCGGTGATGAGGCTGGATGTGCCACAGGCTCCACCTCGTCTGGATGAAACGGCCCAGGTCTTTAGTGGCAGCTTCAGCACTTCAGCAGTTCTGAGAACACAAAAACAGGAAATTCTGCACCAGACTTGACAGAGGCTGAAGATGTGTATAAATTCCTTAAAGATTGCATTATTTGCTGAAAACAAATTACCAGCAGCCTTGAAGAAGAATATGCCTCTTATCAACACACTTTGCTTTTACTTAATCATTTCCTATCAAATTTGTCATCTACTAAACTGTATAGGAAAACAGCCGGCTGCACAGGAAGCGTTAACGATTTGCTTTTAAACCGGAAAGGTACAAAGTCCAAATTCCTTCTTTATCAGAGCCCTCTGCAAGCAGGTGATGCAGGATTTCACACCATCCCCTCACTCACCTTTACCCAGAGTGGGAGCAAGGTCCTTTGTGCTTCTTGCCACGCACGGAGAGTACCCGGGGTACGATCAGACCCAGGTGCTGAGGACATTCCAAAAATCACCAGGACTTTGCAGACTCATCTCTACTGTGGTACTTTGCAAATTCTAAGGATGTTTGTGAGCTGTTTGGAAAACATAAGGGAAGTGAGGATTAGTTTGCAGAGTTTTCACTTTTTTTTTTTTTTCTTCTTCCTGTCAGCAGTTTCTGGTCAACTGGGGAAATATTTTCTTAGCTGGTATAAACCAAAAACTGTACCATCGCACTAAATGAGATAGAAACGTCCTGATACGTTGAGGCACTGACATCACAGGAACCTTTCTCTGATCAGTGTTTGATAAGTGGCTGTGGGTGTGTTGATGTGGAGGAAATGAAGAATTGCTTGCACAAAAATTTGCAATTGAACTGGCCTCTGAAGCATTTTTCTTAAAAAAAAAAAGCACTGGTTTGCACTATTGGAAAACATGTAATTATCAAATGACCTCTTCCTATACAAGTAGATGATATAGTGCCTGATAAGCAAAAGACTGCAGGAAATAAGAACGTATGTCTGTCTGGTAGAACTAAACATCTTCCTGTCACTCATTCTCTTCAGAAGGCCCAAATCAACACACTGCTGTCATGGTTGCTCTGCAGGCACGTTGCCGTGAATCATTCAGCATTCTGCAAGCTCCCCCTGCCAGGGCTTGAGGAAAGGCCTCAGGAGAGTGTTTAGGCTTTTGCCAGCCTCAGCTGCACCTCTCGGGGCTTGGAGGGCGCGTTGGTTCAGTGTGCAGCACCCTCGTCCCTACCACAGTGTGCAGCCCATAGGAATAGCTGCGGCTTGTGTTGCAGATATCCTGCTTCCTGCTTCTGATCCTGTTATCTGTTCCTTCTCAAAACCTTTTTCCATCTCTACCCACAAGAGTTCCAATCTCCACATAGTTTCCACTATTTCTACTAAATATATGATCGTAGGTAGAAAAGTGCTCGTTGCCACCACTCTGGAGACGATTCTATGTGCATCATGCATGGTTGTTGTAGAGATCAAGGTTGTATAAACATGCAGATAGATGCCTGGGGAGTCTCTAAAATCTGGTGCAGAAATAAACCTATGTTGGCCTTTCAGCTAAAGCATAGACAGCCTGTGTTTTCATCTCTGTTCAGACTAAAATCCCTGGGTGTGACCTGAAATGACTGAAAGGATGTCAGATCTGCCACTTGCCTGCAGAATGGGAGAATAAGTAGGTGTGAACAGTAATCTCTTAAATGCCTGCAGCACAAATTAGCAGGCATTCCACATCAAATTTAGTAATCAAGACTGGGTAACTTCATTAGTGCTTATGGACTGAATGTCTGAATCAAAATTCTCAATCGAGGAGTGGTGCCTGCTCTTAGGTGTTGTAGAGACAGAAGACAAGCAGGTGTTCCCTGTACCCAAGGAATATGCTGGTGGTGGACAAGTGGTGCATATAAGTAGTTGGACTCCTACTACCAGCAGAGAAATGTGATTTGTCTGGAAATGCTGTGGAGATGCCTTCATTCATAGGATTATTTAAAAAAAAATGATAATTTTCAGAAGTGTGTGCTGTGCACCTGTAACCAAGGCAGTGATAAGCTCTCATCCCTTTTCTCTAGAAGCCTCACTGTGGACTTGGCAGCCTTACTTCAAAAACATAAACAACTTTGACTTCAATCAATATTTATTTAAAAGTGAACAGCAATACTAAAATGTAAATTTACTGAAGCTCAAAAGTACACAGGGACATACATCATGGAAATAACAAATTTACTTTTTAAGTTGCCTTTCCCTGTGAAACACCGGTGTTTCTTGCATAGAAATCATGTCACTCTAAAGCTTTACTGACAGAACTAAGCGATGCTTGTATTGAACATCTTGATGTCAGAGAATGATGCTGAATTTTGGAAAGTCTGTGTCAGAAAGTGTGCCTGCGCCAGACGGGGAGAGATACGGTTTCCCTGTGTGCACTCTGTAGTCAATAGCATGTGCTATTTTTAAGTGCTGACTGGATTAATCTTAGATTTCATTTTATTATTTTTCAATAAGCAAAAATCTGTACAAATCTTAAGCACTTTGTCTGCCTTGTTTGCTGTGAGGAGGTCTAAAAGCAGTGTAGGCGGAACCTGAGCTACATAGTGTGCCCGGGGCTCACGCTAGATGTGGAACAGCAGGGGTTAAAGCAAATCTGCATTCTTTCGTTGTCCCTTGTCACAGTGTCAGTCACGATAACTGACCTGTGGTGATGTAATATAATATGGACACCAAGGCTTTTAACAAATGTCACTTTGAAACGAAGCATGTGCTTTTAGAGAAAGTTGTTTGTTTTAACTGAACCCAAAATTAAGCATTCGTCATCTTGTCTCCTATACAGCATATTGTTCTAGCTTGGAGAAATCTGAAAGTAAACCATATGCTGAAAGTGGAAAAATTTAGAAAAAAATTACTCTTTTCCCATTAAATCTGTGCCTTATTTTTCTAGCTTTAGAAAAAAAAATGTAATTGCTATGGACGGGCTAAAAGATGGCAGTTGCTATTCCTAGGCAATGACACAAAAGTAGGTGCTTTCGACTACTTGGAAACAAACATAGTACTAAAATTACTGCTGGTTACTGGCAGAATTACTAGTAAATGTCTGTATTCTAGGAGGGAAATGGTATTTAAGGTTTTCAGAAAGTGTTCCTTAAGCTTTTTGTTCACAGATGTATCTTTGTTCTTGTGTACACACATTTGCCAAGAATTTCCTAAGCAACTAATGATTATGGATGCTTCAATTTTGGGGTACTCATCTTGTAACTTCTCAAAGAACTTAACCTTTCATAAATGCTGATTCTTTGCCAGTGAGATATTTTAAAGGTCATTACTGACATTACTGGCATGTTTTCAGCCCTCTTGTTTCTTTTGAATTTGTTCCCCTCATTTGACTCTTCATGAGACTGTAATATTAGTTTGTATAAAAGCTGAAAATATGGTAAGTTAGTTTTGTGTTGGATTTGTAACTCCAGGGACATTTTAATATGATCTACTTCTGACATTTTCTCTTCTATTTTCAGGATCAAAATATTATGTTGTTTAAGGTATTGATCTAAGTGGGGTTTTTTTCTTTTTTTCTTCTTCTTTTCTTTTTTTTTTTTGCCTGACTTCCTTTTAATACTTCTACTTGAGCTCTGCCCTACTAACAAGTGAGCAAGAAGTACTTCTGAAAGATCTCATTTTGCAATCTGAGATGAGAATTATAACCGATGAGAGCAATCCACTCATTATCACCAAGGAACATCTTAAATACTAAAGTGAGCTCTTCGTTCAGGTTGCTAGTCTGAATTTGCATCCTGCTGGTAACATTTTGCTCAGTAAAAAAAAATCTTCTCTGCCTGGAAAGCCTAGCTTTTGTAGGTTAATACAATGTCTACCTTCTAAACAGACACCTCCAGTAAGACGATCTATTGCTGTTCTCATGCTTATTTGTACGTGACAGATGTAAGGGAGCTTCCTTCCCTTAGAGCCAGAGATAGGGAAGGTGCTAGGATCTCACTGCCCAACAGGGGAGAGGAATTTGGGGTGCAGTGAAAGTGCAATGTGCGTTAGGGGGAGGAGATCCTGTGCTGCTATTCCTAGCATGAACTTGTTCTGCAAGGAGGATCGTGGCAACATTAGGTCACCCTGAGGACCTTTTCATACTGCCAGGTACCCCGGGGGCTGGTGCCAGGGCTCCTGAGGACGGACCTGGGGGCTACTGCATCCACATGGCCCTTGACATCAGGGGCCACGACCCAGCCCTTTCCAGCTTCCTGGAAGGAGTGGGAAACCCTCCTTCCACCTCACTGGAAGGGGCGGGAAACAACATGTTCTTAGTGCACTGAGGGCTGTTTTCCTTAGAGCGTCGTCTTAGTGAAATATTGGGCAGATGGGAGGCCTTATACATCATCCCTTGTAAGAGAGCCAAAACGGGGCTGTAGACGGGCTTATCCTCAGCAGGCAGCTCTGAAAACCTGTGACTTTCATGCCAAGTGAAAGACTGTCTACACCCTACAGGAACAGGCTGGGTTTTTCTCAGAATAATACACATGGAACATGTGAAAAGATGGCTATATTTATGTGCCTGTTTAATTCGATTTTCTTAGTGTATGTCACATGTGAGACACATCTTCAGCAGACTGGTTTGGAAGCTGTCTCCAGGGACAACGTTCCCAGCCTCAGCCCTGATTCGAAAGGCAGGCAGTGTTCAAGTCAGTCGTATCCAAGCTTAGACAAAATAAACTTTACACTTTTTTTTTTTCTTCCTGTTGCATCTGACAGGTTATTCAACTTTCATTATCAGAACTAGTCCTGAGATGTTTATGATTTAATATCCGGCCTGTGAGGAGTTTTAGGCTTGGGCCAGATGATGAACATTATCAAAAGCTAATGTTGCTGCACTCTGTATGGAGAATCAGCTCCGGTAGAAACGGGCCGGTGCTAAAAGGGAAGTGTTCACAATGCACTGGACTGCAAACAAGCTGCTGCAGACACACATGAACACATAATCCCGGCAATGAAATATTAAAGATAAAGCAGATAAAAGAATCCTTGGTATTGAAAATAAGATTATTGCTTTCATGCATGTGTATTAGCACTGCAGCTGTTTCTGCAGATAGACACTATTAAAGAGAGAAATCAAATATCAACATGTGTTTTGTTCAGAGAGAGACCCTAAGCTAACTGGCTAGCAGGAGATTTGTTCTTATCGGGAAGGTGACTGAGATTTTAAGCTTTTGGAGTAGTTGTGCGTCTATAAAAAAAATGTAACCTGATTTCACATAAGGTCTGGTCTCCATTCTAGGAGGTTTTTCAACATGTGTTAAGATCATTTGGATATCAGAAATTGCCTTTTTTCTTCCATGTAATTAAATGGCTATAGTCAGGAATACCTAAATTGAATTTAACTTGGAGAATCACAGAGTACAGTGAATAGAGCAAATCCCAGGTGGCAGTTGTCCTCTCACGGTATGATAAATATTGTAGCTACTAACTGCGCTGCTTAGCACATGATATTTCTAAAACTGCCTTTGGACGCAGCAGGGACGTGGCCGCCGTCCCCGCCGCGAGGAGCTGCCCTCCCCGGCAGTCGCGTTCAGGTGCAGGGAGCGGCTCCTGCAGCAGCGGCAAAACCGCCGCTTCCCCCGGCCGCTTCCCCGCGCTGCAGCTGAGCAGCCCAGTTCTCCTCCTCGCGCCTTCACTTCCCCAGCGTCTCGGGGCCCCTAGGGCTTCGTGACTCTGCCGTTCTTGTCATGGTCTCTAAATAAATCCGAAGGAAAAAATAATGCTTCTGTTATCAAAGCAATTCAGAAGCATCTTCCCAGAATTATATATATTTCAGCCACCAGAACAGCTAGGTTTGCTGCCTTTAAATTCTCTTTTGTCATGTAGCCCTGCAGTTTTACTGCAGTTAATCACTTCATATTTAACATTTTTAGGTTTGTTTCAAGTGTTACTGAGGCAGTTGATAAAATCCCCTGCATTACTGAACTCACTAAGATCTGTTACATGGCATTGCTTAATCTTGCAAATTCTCTAAATGTCAGCATGGTTACACCAATAGAATTGTACAAACCGCTCTTCTACCAGGGCCAGAAGGCATCCAAAACTCCCTGTCTGAAGCAGATTTTCCAGGAACTGGTTTGTCAGTGTGCGTGCGCGTGTGTGCACATCCGACCCAGCGCTGCTGGGAGCTCCTGGATGCAGCCCCCATACACGCACATGAAGGAGATGATAATTTCTTCCAGGAGCAGCTTCATGTGGTAATGTCATCGTTGCACAACTCTCTCGCCAGCTTTAAAGTAACGACACTAAGTACTGAAGAATCTGCATTTTTCTTCCTTACCTCACCCACTAATGTTTCCAATGTGAAATTTAAAAGCCAAAATGAAAAAAAATATATATATATATATATATATCTGCCCCAGCAGAGGTCTCTTTATTTTTAAACAAATTTATTATTTTCCCCTTCTTTTCCATCCCCAGAAGGGAAGTTTTCTCCCCCTCCTGTCCTGTCGCCAGTGCTGTGCCCTTGCGCGTGTTGGTTCCATGAACATCGCTGCCCATTCCACTCTTCTGCTCCATCATTACAGTTTTCAGGCCATACCCACTTTATTGACACAGTTTCCTCTTACTGCTGCTTAGTATCACTTCCCTCCTCCTCCTGCCGCCCTCCTGGCTCCCCACCCACGTTCTCCATCCCCGTTTTCCTCCCCAGTGCCAGTAGAGGGCACTTGGATTTAGTTTCTTGGATGTTTCGGTCACTGAAACTCTTCACACAGTTGCGCTCGCAGCTTTTTTCTGCTGATGTCCTATTCATAGAGACCTGGAGACTCAGCCCACCCTGCCCCATCCCAATCCACGGCCGGATCGGGNACCCACTTTATTGACACAGTTTCCTCTTACTGCTGCTTAGTATCACTTCCCTCCTCCTCCTGCCGCCCTCCTGGCTCCCCACCCACGTTCTCCATCCCCGTTTTCCTCCCCAGTGCCAGTAGAGGGCACTTGGATTTAGTTTCTTGGATGTTTCGGTCACTGAAACTCTTCACGCAGTTGCGCTCGCAGCTTTTTTCTCCTGATGTCCCATTCACAGAGACCTGGAGACTCAGCCCACCACCCTGCCCCATCCCAATCCACGGCCGGATCGGGAAGCAGGGACAGAGGTGCCTGCAGGTGCAGGGTGGGACAGGGTGGCCCTGCAGGGGAATGCGCTGGGAGGACCATGCTGGTAACTCCCTCGTCATCTTTCCTTGAGGAGGAGCTCAGATCATGGAGGGAAGGGAATGAACGGGCCCACCAGGAAGCTTGGAGCGCGCTGGGGCTCCATGAGGAGGATCTCACAGTGTCTCAGAGCAAACAGCACTTCTGCAGCCTCAGCAAAACAGGGGCTTCTCTTAACTAGGGACTCAGTGGCACGTACAGGTGACAGCACACACCTCCCGCGCCCTGTGTTGCTTCCTGGGTTTACACTTTGCTGCTTTTCCTGTTGGAAGCCCAGCCTGGAAGTTGTGCCCAGGGGCTGTTCAAGGTGCCTGTTGGGCCTGCCCTCCTTCCCAGGGAGTAAATCCCTGTCACCCTATCTGTTCGTTTTTAGTATTGGGCTAAGGAGAACTGCTCCGCAGTGCTCAGGACAGCCCTCAGGTTGGGCTCGATTTGGTTCATGATCTAGGATCACACGGACTAAAACGCGACGTGGTCTGTGTGCTCCCAGGCAGCCCTGGCTGCCTGCTGTGAATGCCAAAGAGGGGCAGGAATAGCAGAGGGTGGCGACGAGCTGAGGAGGAAATGAGAGCGCTCTGGCTTCTTCATCTGTTGCTTTCCCAAAACTAATATATTTAGGACAGGAGAAAAAGAAAAAAAGCTTATCTACAAATGTATTTATGCATAGTTAACCAAGCAGCATAGAAGTGCTTATAAATTAAATGAGAATTAATGCCTTTTGTATATGAAAACCCATGTCCCCCTCTCCTTTCTCTCTTTGTCTTCCAAATGCAGAAGAAACAAAAAGGTCAAGAGAGATTTAGTCTCCACCATAACACGGAAGTCACTTTGTGTGCTATTGTGGATGTGTTATTGTTCTTTTCTCACTGCCTTGTTCATGTGAAAAATGAAATAAAAGAAATGCTAATGATGAGTGAGGGAAAAAGACCGTGCTGGGACAGATGGCTGCCTGAGAGGAAGCACACTTACCTGTGTGCCTCACCACACTGCTTTGAAAAAACACTGCTTACTTGCAGCATATCCTTCTCAGAAAACGGCTTGCGATTTTCTGCACTAGACCTATGAAATCTCTTATTGCCAACTTTCCCACCTAGCTCTGCCATCCAGTTGAGAAGGGTGTTACCTAACAGAAACTACCAAGGCATGTCAGATGTGAAGTACATAGGGTTGGTGGCTGACAATTGTACACAGTTAAGCAAAGAGAACTGATTTGTGACTCCAGACTGTCATAAATGTATGTACTGCTGCACAGCTAGTCCTGTGCTTTCAGTTCACATTCAAGTCAGGCAACTGTGTAAGTGCCAGTGAGATACAAAATTGTCTAGTTATGTATGTAATTAATTAAATTCCATGTGGAATCATAACTGCATGAGTAAAATGGAAGTGCAGTCATACCTTTCACAATAGGTTGAGTTGAGCTGAACAGGTGAGTTATTAATAAGAAAGCCTTGCATAGGCTGGGACAAGTAGGATCTTTAATTTATCCGCAGTGTAACCTCTGCACAATAGGCACAGTAAAATCAATCGCCTACAAAAGGAAGTGTCCTTATCCTGCCATCAGCAGCAGTCCAAAGGATTCCTGTTCCCTGCCCTTAACTGAAGTTTGGAAAGAATTTTCCAGCATTTCCTGTATTATTTCCAGTGCAAATTCATCTGTGTTTAACAAGCCCACTCAGCAGGACCAGAATAGAGCCTGTGTTATCAGTTATGTCCTCTTGTCAGAAAGGAAAAATGCTAATTTCCTACTTTAACTATAAATTTGAGGAGGAACTGTCTTTATAAAGCATTTCAGTCTTTTTGTACAATAGCTCACACAATAGGGTACTAGTTGTGGCTCAGGCTCTTATGGGAACTATTGCAGTTCTGGAGACTGAAAATGGTGAACTTCTAAAAACTGACTAACATACACTTCAGTTTATGGAAAAAGTATAGTCTGAACTCTCTCAAGATAAAGGATGGTTCCTACTCAGCTTGGTGTCTGTAGTTCCTGGTATTTGGTGTCAGCATTCTGGTTCAGACAGGTATGAGTCATGGATCCAGATCAGAACAGCAGAAGCGCTCAGGCTCCTTACTCGGTTCTGGTCAGGCATATCACTGAATCGAGACTTATTTGGCAGTAAGAAATGGTGTATAAGTCTGTTGGCTGAAGCAATTAGCACTCTACCCTGTAATCAGAACTCATAGATTAAAAGAAGTTATTGAAAGGGGGGAAGATATCTAGATTAAATGAAAAAAATAGGGAAAGGAAAAAAAAAAAAAGAGAGGACTTTGTGCACACAGTTTGCTGTATTTTCATCCATTTTGATCCTTGGAAGTTTGGTGTACATGTCTGGCTTTCCACACCTTTGGACCCTACAGTGGACAGAAGGCCTGGTTACCGGACCAGAGATATTTCTTTTCTTTTTCCACAATGACCACTTCTCCATCTTATGTCACTTTGATCTTCAGGGGAAACCTGCAAACAGCTTCTAAAAAAGAAATGTTGGTTTTCAGACTCCAGGCTCTCCTGGGTGTTGAAATCCTGGAGGATGTTGAGGCTCACTTCCTTTTCTCCCCATTACAGACTCTACATATTCTACATATGGTAATTAATAGGTTTTGTTTTGTTTTCCTGGTAGGTGATATGCTTTATATTCTGTCCTTATGGCAACTTTTTCTACTCCATTATCAGCTTCTCTCAAACATAGTCATCAAAGTAATCAAGTCAAATTTATAGCAGTTACTTTCAGTCTCCCCCTAATTTGAAGGCTGCTGCTTCTCTCTAGTTGAGAGGAAGAGATTTTTGCTTACAAGTTTATCAGGAAGGAGAGGGAGAAAGGTTTGTCAGGTGGCTTAGTAAAGAACATTACATTTCCCTGTAACTTGGCTTGGTGTAAGGCAGGCAGGATAAACTATTCAGGTGGCCTTACTGCATTTTTGTGAACTGAATGTAGTGCCACCCTCGCAACCTAGTCATGCTCCTGGAAGGAAAGAGGTGCCAAGCAGCAGCTCAGGAGCACAGAGCTGGAGCTACCAGGGCAGCAGGAATTTAGCACCACGCCAGACAGTCCCGAAAGGAGAGCGCTGCCTCGCCGTGTGCTGCTTGTGTGAGCTCAGGCTTCTCCCGCTGAAGAGTTTCTGCCTTATCCACGGGACAAGCTGCTTATATGACTGTTCCCTAGCCCACTACCATCAAGGTGAGCCAGGTTGGCTGGAAACTTTTAGTTACTGTGTTTAAGTTCACGGATTTCAGGCAAATTGACCCTTTGCGCTCTTGTGCAGCTTGTGGCAAATTCTGAAATGGCAGCAAGGAGCAACTGAGTGGGGACAGAGCCCCATCTCTCGTTTACGATACAGTGATGGGCTACTTCCAGCTTCCACCGCACAGGGAAATATTATTTCATTACATAACATCAGGAAAGTCACCAAGGTGGATGTGGGCAGTGAGCATAAAATCTAGTTTGTGGGCTCAGTGTTCTAGAGACCTATGTAGTACAAGCAGATAGGATAGAATTGTGGTTGATAAGACAGTCAGAAAAATAGGAGGGGAATTTGGGCATATTTTCAGTAGTGCATTTCTGACCACTTCTGACTCACTACAGTGTGAATGAAAACTTAAATAAATAAATAAATGTACTTGTATGCAGATACACATAGGGTCACATGCTTGTTTGCAGAGCTGTCAGGACTTGCTAGGATAAAGAACAAAACAAACAAACAACAAAATGAAACACACAAAAAAGCGCACATTGCTTCACATCTGCTGCTGCCTGGAGAACTGCACAGGGGCTCCTTGCTTCTAATAAAGATCACACAGGAGCTAATGCTCTATCAAAGCTTAAAGACCAAATAAAGGCAGCACTTGCCTCTCAGGGCCTGTGCCCTGGTTTTCTTGGCATGCACAACAGAAGCAGTGTCGTGAGAGGCTTGTGAAATGCAACTTCCCACGTGCGCCAATGCTTTTTGAACGTCCTGCTGCAGATTTTCGTAACAGATATCTGTGTTCTTAGAAAGAGCACATCTCTGCTCCGAGAAATCACTCATTTTAGGCAAGTCGATAAAACTCTGAAGAGAAAGTGTACTGAAAGAAGAATGATCTATCAAGTACAGCGAAAAATATAGTTTGCAAGGCACAGAGCGGTTTATTGGAACTGAGTGATCAATACTCTGCAGGATGAGTTACTTCACTGCAGAGCAGCAATAGCAGTTGCTTCTTCAAAGCCTTCCAAGTTAAAAATGGAGGCAAGCCAAATATCCTAATTCTGGAGTCTGCTACTTCTGGGATGCTTTTGAGATGTGTACCTGGACTTTGTGGGGCTCCTGCTGACCCAGCCGAGAGCTTCAGGCTGTTTGTATGTTACGACACAGACACAGAAACTGCTGATGTTGTTTCCATACACATGATGTTTGAATATTAGTGTGCTTAAAACAGAAGTCTCATGATGTCTGGAGTAGGACAAACAACATTTATAATGTTAGTGAAAGTCAAGTTTGGGATTGGAATGAGCACACTAGACTGAATAAAATGAATGACCCAAATCTGAACTACAGGAGACTCAAAATTTTCTTTTCTTTCACACTAAAACTACTCAGCTCACTTCATCATAGGTACTTTTATTTATTAGGCATTGGGTAATCTGATTAGATAAAAAGTAATATTTTGTAGAATGAGATAAAATAAGCTACTCAAAGATTTGATTGCAATCATGGTGAATAATCTAATTTAGTCCCTCTTTGCTTTTAAATCACCTGATTTGAGTCTGTTTATTCACAATGATTCATCAAACAGCTTGTGCAAACAAATGCTATCCTGTGGTTTTCCATAGAGCGGCCAGGAAGAGATTCCGTGTTGTTGGGCTCCTTGTCACATGATCAGTCACAAGTCACATTCTGTTATTTCTGTTTCCTGCTTGATGACTGAAATAAGAGATGGCAGGTCTTGCAAATTATCTCATCTATTACACAAATAAAAGAACAGCTTTCAAAATTGTCCCAAGAACACTTTTTTAAACTATTATCTCTAGTATACATTTTGCCAGAATACTAAAGATGTAGCTGCTTTTCTTCAGGATTCTGAAGAACAAAGATGCGCAAATCTCTGTTCTCTCAGCTTTTTTTTTTTTTTTTTTGCTAAAGCTATTTAATTTAATTTGCTAATGCTGAAAATCTTTGAAGCTGGAGAGGTGTTGAGCTGATGTACCACTGTAGGTCACTTCCTTCATTTCCCCAGAGAAAGATAATCCTGGAAGTTCATACAAAGATTGTAAAACTACATGTACAAGTGCCTACATGTTTCCCGACTGGTTCACACACAAATATCTTTCAAATGAGACATGAAAGGGCACATGCAAGTGCCACAGAGATACTGCAGACTTCTACCAGACACAGATACCCAGAGAGTATCTTTCAGTTGCAGAGGGCTGTTACTGCCCCAGCACTATTGGGTCTTAGTAATTGAGTAAAAATATAAAAGAATAGAAAATAGAAAAGTAATACAAGCAAAATATGTTTGAGGGAGAAATTTAATACTATCCTGCATTCATCTTCCATAAACTAAATAACAATTCTGCTAATTAGTTCAACTGCCTCACTCAGCATCAGTTTAAATGAAAATGAAAGACCATGAGATCAGATGACACAAAAGAGAAGTCACTAAACTCACTGTATGTCTCCTCGTAAGACTAAGACACATTTTGGAGGTACCTTTATTAAGAAGATACATACAGAAAAACGTGAATGTTTAAGCAGTGTCTGCCAGCAAACTGGGTGTCCTACGAGCAGCTCCTCGCGGCTGGAATGCAGCTCGTCTTGGTAATTAGGGAGCTTGCGGGGAGGGAGGGAGGGAGGAGAAATCTGTGTAAAACAGAGCACACTGCAGAGAGTCCATGTCAGGCTGAAAGAATGTAAGAATATAAGAAGATATAAGAAGATATATTTCATTCCAGTTTAAGACACCTATAAATAATCCAACAGCTGTAAATAAGGCCAGGTCCCTTGTGCAGCGGGGGGTGTTCCCGGAGACGCGGGTCTGGCGCAGGCTGGAGTGGATGATTCACCCGGAGGAAATCAAGGGCGACTGTTCGCAAGGCCGTCAGAATTGACGAACTTTAAGAAATCCCATCAATATAACTAGAACTCTGGTCAGGGAGAAGATTGGAAGGGCTTGGCACAGTCACATTTCAGGTAGTTTTTAGGTGACTGGACTTTTATGAGCGATTTGCATTACCTTGTAGACTACAGTATTTTTTAGAAAATAATCTTTCTCATCTGAAAATGAGACTTCTAATTTGGAATAAATCCAATAATTCAGGAACTCTCCCCTGCCTGTAAAGTCAAGCTTTCTGCAGGACTGCAGTTTTGTTTTCTGGCTTTAGGGGTATTTAGGGACAGGGAGGCTACATGAATTTAAGTATAATAGGAAAGAGCAGAATATTCCCACTGGAAAGTATAGTGGATGAAGTAAGTATTTCTAACTATTAGGTGAATTTGCTAGTCCACAAGAACAATTTTTATGCACACAGTTTTGTGTCTTAGAGGACTGTGCTTGTTACTGTTAACACACAGACAAAATCTTTCCTGGAGCTCATAGACACTGCGAAAGGGCACTGTATATTTCCAGATTCCTGTCTGCTTTCAAATGAAAATGAATATCATGGTTATGAAACTGGTCGTTGGTAATTTCCAACTGCATATTTTGGGTGTGAAGAAAGAGGATTTCTGTTGCTGCAGTTTTCAGTTTTATGGACCCTCTTTAGAGCATTTCATTCTTTCATTTTGGTCATTTAAACAGAAGGAAAAAAAAAAGAAAACACTACCTGATGTATATAAAACATCGCCAACCATCATCACTGCTGTGTAACTGCACTGATAATGTGAGACTATTTGTGAGACAGTATTTTGATGGCTAGGCTGGGTTAAGTTTTGGGTAATGCAGCAATGCCAGAGAACTTCCGGTCTGTGAAATCTGTGTGCACCCTGACTGTAGATTAGTGCATGACTCAGTTTATCTTCATTCAATAAGCTGACTTAAATAAGTTTCTACTTATTTTCATTTATTGGAGTTCACGGAATCATTGTGGGTCATTTCCCCATTCCAGGATCAAACTTCTTCTGGGAGAAGATCTTTGTGTGCTGAGAAGTGCGCTTTGGCTTAATTTTCCTTTTTGTTCCCCCTGGTTTTACTCAGTCAGTTGCCCTTTTGGCATAGAAGGGACCAGCAATATTGCGCTCATCTGGCCCTGGAGAGCCTCTTTTTAAGGAAGACTGCTTGGCAGTGTGTCCTGAAGATGCTCAGCCTCTGGATTTGCCCAATTTCTTCGTCGAGGGCTGCTGTGTCGCCAGCTCCCCTTGACAGAGGCTGCTTTGTCCCCAGCCCTCGTGTGCCTCGTCCTGAGCTTTGTGATGAGCATTTTCCCAGAGGGGCACAGCTGTCGCCGTGACTCACACACTGAAAATCACCCTTTGATGTAGCTGAGGCTCCAGCCATGTACTACGTTCTCCAGTTCCTTGTCCAGTCTAGTTTTAAATGATTCAAACACCACTCCTGTTAGTAAAATATTCCACTGTCTGGGAGACTGCCTTGCTATTCTGTCTAATTTCATTTTCAGCCCACATCATTTCATGCCAGTCTGTCATGTTTACACACTTCACATATTTTCAGCTGTTATCATATCCTCTCTTAGTCATAATTTTACCAATATTCATACCTTCCTTTTTTTTTAATAAATCCATTTATCCAGAAGCCTTGTTACTTTGTCAATCTTTGAGTTACTAAGAGGACCCTGTAAGCAGATAAACATTTGGGGGGAGGAACCAAGGGGGGTGGGTTTTTATATCCAGATGAGTTAATACAGAAATATTAGAATAGGCTAAGCAATATAATAATTAATAAATGCTTCATTGTTAATATTATTGGAAAGGATTAAGTTTTGCTTAGATTTGAAGGCTCTGTGCAAGGATTGCAACATTTGCACAAAGTAAGTCTCAATTTTTCTGTGATCCCCTTTCTGTCACTTCTGAGCAAATCTCAAGGGTTAGCATTGTATGATTTTAAAATGAGTCATGACTTAGGGGTTTTGGTGGGTTTTTTTTGCCTTTTGTCAGTGTCTTCAATGGAAATTTAATTTCACACATTTATGATTTTTATGAGATTAATCATTATCCAGTTGACCTTACATGAGACAATAAATTGCTTCTTTCAAACAACTTGTTCCCTTGGCTTTTGGAGCGAAGTTATGGTTGAAAAAAGTAGTCACAAGCCCATAATCTATCTAATCTCCTCAGTCTAAAGCAGAGATGTCAAAAATAATGCTATACAGATCAGATCCAGCTCTGTTAAGGAAATGCAACTACAAATCTATTATCATTTTAAAACTAAAGGTATTTTTCAGGCCTGAGAGGTGCAAAAAACTTGTGTTTCATGTGTGTGAGTAGGCGGGAAACCTGGAACAGGCTGAGAACTGCCCGTTGCCTTGAATATCCCCCTTCTCGGGAACACGAGGTGTCCAGGGCAGCAGCGATGCTTCCCGCAAATTCTTTAACAGCTAACCAGCTTGTACGGAATGACAGGGAAAGGGGCTGAGATAGCTGGGAATAGGAAATAGGAAAATACAGAAGTGAAACCCTAAAAGGCCTTAGAAGACGGAGCGCGGCCGCCGGGGGGAGTGGCGTTTCTCACTTTCCAATTAGCTCAGTTTGCTCCGCTCTCGCTAATAGGAGTGATACGATCGCTAATGTAGACATCATCCCGCCGCGTCCCGTGCTGCACATGTAGGAGACGTCACGCGTTCCTCCTCCCCACAAAGCCTTTCTTTCTTCTTTGGCTTTTTCAACATGAACTTATCAATTAAAAAATGTAGCTTTTTTTTTTTTTTTTCCCAAGTGATAGGCGAAATGCTGCTTTGCGGCGGGGAAGGAGCAGAAAACTTTACAGGCTGGGGGCGGGCAGCGACAACAAAGCTCCTATTCTTCCTCCCCTCCCCCAGCACAGGGAGGAAGCAGAGGGGTGGCAGGAGAAGGAGGAAGAAGAAAGGAATTAAAAATTAAAGAAAACTTGAAAGTGGAGTAAGGAAGGGAATTTAAAGGGGAACTGTGCAGCTTTTAGCAAATCTTTGAAAAGAAGGCTAAATTCTGTAAGGCAGGAATGCATTCAGGAAGCCATTTGCTCTCATTTTAGGCATGTGCATTGTCCTTTCTCTAAACTGAAGGTCTGGCCTAAATGTTGAGGAGCAAATACAGAAGAGAGTATTTGTGTAACATCCTCACTGCTCTTGTATTAGGGGAGAGGTAAGTAACTTGGATAGTTTCACTCAAGAAGTTTCATAACATTTAAGCAGGGTGTGTGCTGATTCACTATGGTAAAAGCAGTGTGCAAAACAAGTTATGCTTTATGAGTTTGCGCGCTGATTTCTGAGGATTAGCCCAACCACCTGTTACTAAAACATGAAACTCAGTCAAAAAGCAATTGCATAGCTTTCCAGATGCACGGGGAAAGATGCATCTTAGGTGAAATAATTGTTAGAACCCCCAAAAATTTCATAGGAAGCACATCAGCTTTTCTCTCCCAATATGCTCCACTTGCAGCAGCTCTTACTGCATGCAAGCTTTCCATTTCTATAATTATACTGTGACTTCACACACACACACACACACACATATACAGCTGCATTCGGAAAGAGAAAGAGAAAACCTGCTCTCTGAGTCTGATCACAGTCGCACTGTTCATGCTCTGGGTGAGCAAAGATGGGCAAAGCCTGCCCGACGCGCACAGGCTGCTGCAGCTGCAGGTGTGCGCAGCAGCACGGGCAAAGGATCTAGGAAGGGACTAATGTGGTGACCTCATGGAGAATCTTTCCTGACATAGATTCTCATGTTTTAAATCTTGGTTTCAGATACAGAGAACTTGTTTTGTTTTGTTTTAATTATTTGTGAGTAGCGCTGGCTTGAAAAGCAGGGTTTCCAGTTTGCAGGCAGTCCTTTGCTCGTTTGTTCACTTGCTTGTTCTGAACTCACTTTCCCTATTGAGGGGACAGATTAATTTTCCGAATTTGCTGCATCTTGGGAGCTGCCTGGCCTCAGCACGTCAGCAAAACTGACATGAGCAGCAGGGGAACTGCCGAGAACCTCAGATTCCCTGAGCAGCTGCCCTGACTGTGGGCTTGGTGCTTCCAGGAACGGGCTTTGTTGGACCTTGCCTCGGCTTCAGCAGCAATTCATCGGGCCCTGAGATGCTTGAAATTACATGTTTCCAGCTTAACAAATTGTGATTATCCAACCAAACGTAATTTTGTCAGAAAATTTCCATCTGCCTTTACTTTTGAGCAACTTCCCACATCTGACCCAAGAGAGTCAAAGCTTCAGTTTTCTGGGGGCAGGGAGTATATAAATAATAATAATGCATGCTCAATGTTCCCCCACTGGGATTAATAATAGTACATAAATATTTATAACAAAAGTGAGTTGTCCTTGAAAAAGATCTGGAGACACCATTCAGTTTTGAATGGAATTGAGCCTGCTTCTACCAGATTTGTATTTGGCCCTGAATTTCTGTTCTGAGAACTATTAAGACAGACCGTTTGGCCTCTTATGAATGCAGCTCAGTAACATCACTTTTGAAAACTAAAACTGGAAGAGTTCCTCATTCCTAGTTCCTCCTTGCAGGGCAGGATGGTTGGTTTTGAGAATGACCCACGCGAGCGTAGCTGCCTGCTCACTGCCGCGGCTTGAGCCCAGCGCCAGAGCCCCCGTTCATACCCCGTGCGAGTGCCCCGGCAGGGAGGTGTGTGCGGGAGCAGCAGCCGGGCCCCCTGCTCCTCGTCCCCTCGCTGTACTGCCCACTCCGTGTCGACCGCGCACAGGACGGCCGTTTGCAGCACGGGGTTTGCTGCTGCCTGCGGGGTATCGGTTTTGCTGTTTTCTATTTCCTTAACAGAAAGGGTTTGGGCTAAAAGAGGAAACAAGAATGTGCAGCCATTCCTATCTGAAAACCAGAGCTGAGCTCCTGGTGGTTCTTTTCTTTTCCTTTCAAAATATGTGCAAGATTAAAAATAAAGAAGTGTCAGTGTGCTAATGTTTCAGTTTCTAATCAGTTTGCAAATGGCAGGAAATTAACTGGCTTTTCATGAACATCTGTTCCACTTCTGGCTTTAAAGGTTGGAGGCAAATGCTATCTGTCAAATTTAATAGTGAGCATCAGTAATAAATATACTTTTAATTTTTCACACAAGTGCCCTCCTCCATTTCTGTATGAGCTATTCATAATAACACATTATGGCCAAATAAATTGTTTTCTTTTCCTCTTGTATTTTGGGAGGGAAGTATTAAATGCTACAATCTGTTAATTAAAAGGGCAATGAACTCAGAATAAGAATTAGGAAGAATGTACTTGCAGTACTGCAATACTGTACACCTGCTGGGTCTGCTAACAGCCAGTATAACAACACTGGCACTAAGCTCTTCTCAGGTGAAGATTTCTTTTTGAAAAACTTCTTAATGGCTTCGGAAGCAAAGTGTCTTTTTACTATTATTATTTGTTTTTAAGTGACGTGAGGAATTACAAGTCTCGTTGCTCTGGCAGCAGTTGTTATGGGGATGTTGCATCAGAGTGATTTTAGCGCCTTACATTCCCGTACAGCGTGGTCCTTTAGGCTAAGGTAATAGTACTGCAAAGGACAGGTGTTAACTCATTGTGCTGCAAGGTTATTTTTTTAAGGTTCATAGAAGTGAATGAAAATCTCACTGATCTGGTGGTCAGTTTGGCCCCAGGAGAAGACTTTGCACAGCCTTGCTGCAGGTTGTGCTCCTTCCACGGCAGTCAGTACCTCTCACTACGGCTTGTCTCTTAATCTGAAAGACTGACCAGCACCCAGGATCTCTTGTTCACTACTATGAGGTGAGTGAATTTACAAGCCCAGAATGATGTGACATTTGTAACTGCTTTATGGGCTCCCTAAGGACACTGGACTCGAGATTCTTGGTTGAAGAGGCCTCGGGATATCCACACTGTGCACCTGTAGCTGGCTGCTGAAGCTGAGTTCAGTATCAGCTTCTTTTGGTCATTACACAAGAACACCATGAGAACATGAAACTGGAGGAAAAGATCTTTATCAGCACTAGCATGTGAGAACAGAGGGGAAACTTGGTATTATGCGCTGCGGTGCTGTGATACAGCTGCAGTTGGATCTTTTAGCTTCTTCTTCATTATTGGCAGTAATTACTGCACTGGAGTAGAAGCATGAACTGAAGAGAAGCACTTGCCTATAGTCCAGTTGCTCAGCATCAGAACTTCTTTTTCCATTATCCTATTTGGGTAAAATTGCGTCTGGGAAAGAGTTTTTTTTTAATTCTCTGCTGCATCCTACTGCACAACTGTCTCTTCTGTTTGTTGTCTTTCCAGGCCTTGCGCTTCCCACCATGTGCTGCCATCCCACCAAGCCCCTGCCTCATTCTTGCCAGTTCACAATGTTATTACCAGGCCTTAATCACTGCTCCCTGCCTTGCATGCTACCTGATAGAAGTTGAAAAAATAGTGTCAATCACCCACTGCTATTAATCTCTGAATTCCCAAAGCCTCCTATAAAATTGAGGAAGATTGCTTTTTCTGCTATATAGGAAACTGAAGCAGAGCAGATGTCCTGATAGACAGACTTGCTTATGCTGCCATGAACAGCAAACTATAACTAGGAGTCACGTTTCTTGAACTCATGTGAGTAGGAAGAGCCAAGTTCACATTGTTCCTTCCTAAACAGTCTAAGAAAATTAAAACCTATGTGCTGCATGGTTAATGACTTAGATATGCTTATTCAAACATACGCACAAATCCAGTTTAATGAAAGGAAAAGCAATATTGCCTATTAATGAACTCTGAATAATTATATTATGCCCTAAGCGTTGAGTGCAACGATTCTCACTCAGGGGGAAAAAAATCATCAGGCAAGAAAAATAATTGTCTCACTAGCAATTAACATTAGAGTATTATAGAAACTGATGTACTTATCACTAAATAGTCTCTCCGGAAGCTTTTGTTTCCTAATAAAGTGCTCATCTCTCGAAGTATCATCATGAGTGCAGTAATTTGATTCAGTTATGAAACTTTGCCTTATTAAGGAATTGCTTGTAAATATTAATAATGGATTCCCAATATGGAAGAGAAGTCTCAAGTTATGGAAAATAAATCATTAAGCCCATAGCTGTCCTCCCCCTCTGTTAGCTGGGTCCTCATGGCATCAAAAGCACCTGAAGCAGCTGCTTTAGGTTATTAGTGGGGTTTAACTTGGGTTAACTTGGCCCTTGCAGTAGTTCTGCACTTATAGCTTCTTATAGGTGAACCGCTATAAGAACCCTGTAAAAACAGCCTATGAGATACTTTGTGAGAGAGTAGTAGGAGAAGGACTTAGGTAGATGGTGCAGAATTCCCTCTTCTGGGGCCAGTGTTCAGCAAGGGTGAGAGCGCTGCTGGTTTATCTTGAGATCGCACAGTTTAGCCCTCTGAGACACATCTTTTGTTTTTTGATTTGTCTTTTCTTATCAAGATGGACTATCTTGCTCTGGAGTGGCAGTTTATTTATGTTGGTGGCTCTGCTCACCCACTCGTTATCTTTTTTTTTTTTTTTTTTTTTATTCACAGATGGAGAATCTTGCAGAATGCTCTGTAATATCGCCACAATCTCCCCAATACCCTGAGTGGATTGGGGAAAACTTCACCAATAATTAGTCTGGTTTTGCTTTGGCCAAAAATACAATGCACAGCTATGCTGTTATATTACTAGTTCAGAAATTGTAAGTGATTCAAGACAGAGAATAAAAATATTGGTGTCTCAGAATACCATTAGGTTTCTAGAGCTACTTTCCCAAATGGCGAGGCAGCTATTCCACTTTCTAAATGTGTCACTCTCCTTTGCATGGCTCTTTAGAAACTGAAAGAGCTCTGCAAGTTCAACTCGTGTGTTTCTGCCATGCCCGGCCCAACTTGTTAGTTCCTGAAAAAATGCTACAAAAAATAGTAAAAATTTTGTAGTTTCATTTTTGAAATACAAAAAAAATATATATATATATAAAACTGCAGAATGAGGTCTCAAGGGGAAGGATCATAAGGGAAATTAAATAGATTTTTTTCAAGATACTAAGAGTTCCCAATACACAAAGGTTTGTCCAAAGGCAGAAGACTCCTCCCTGGCCTCTGCTGCCTTCTGCTGCCCTCCAGCTATGCAGGTCTTTGTGACTGTCATTTTCTTTAGACACTGCCTAATACTTAGGCACTGATAGGATCAACACCTCACAAGTGAAGGCCTTTATCCCTCCCATTAATCATTTCATTGAGTTACTTCACGGCAGTTGGTGGCAATAAATGTGGAGTAAGATGCTGCCTTTGTCCCGGGATGATCTGGAGGTTTAGGATTGCATAGCGTAGGGCCAGTGGAGTCTGCTGGTCTGTCATGCCATGTGCAGACCATAACCAGACCCAGCAGCAGTATCTGTCCTTGGGAAGCTCCAATACACTGTGTTTCATTTGAAAATCCTTACCTGATAACTCATGGAAGAGCAATCAGAGGGACACAGAGTGATGATGGTGCTTATTATGCTGTCAGCCTTTAAAAAGCTCTTTACAGAGAAAAATCATATTGAAAAAGTAGGCTAAAATATGAATATTTGCCTGGCTTTGTGTAGGGGAGTCTAATGGGAGTTCCAGAGATTTTTTTACATGTGTCTTTTCTGTAGTTTTTATTTCCCCACCTCTTACATGTGCTTTCTGCGTAGTATTAATACTAACCTTTCAGTCACCCACATCCTGGTATGCATCACCACATTCTTATGAAACAGAAGAGAATCTTCAGCTATTATGACACGCACACGCACAGTGATAAATTCTGTTTTTCACCACTTTGCTTGGGAAAACGGCGGTAAGAGACCACTATAGGCAAGTTCTTATACTGAGACTTTACTGTGGAGGCTGTATTAGCTATGGAGCAGACACTGATGTGTTCCTCACTAGCCTCTCTAGTTTGTGCGCTTGTCCTCCGCTTAAAAAAGGTGTTCAGGTTGTTCCTTCTGTCACCTCCTGTAACTGCTGTGGAAGTCACCCTGAAACACTCCTTGTCCTCACTGGGAAAACCACCTCTGTCCTGCTCCAGTGCATCTGTGCCCTAGCTGGGCTTAGAAATGATTGCCATCTTTCCAGCTGTCACGGTCTTCGTGATTTTGTGCCATTTCATGAATTTCTTAATTTAAAGAACATCTGCTGGGGCTGAGAAGCATCTTTTTGCATCTTGACGACTTTGTATTGCCTTATTTAATGTATTTTCAGTATTGCAGAGCCAAGAGAAAAACTTGAAAATATGAAACCAGGGCATACAATAAGTTTAGAGTGTGATATCCTTTTCCCACGCAATGCAACTTGTTCAGCTATGGGGAATTTTCAAGCATCAGTTTGCCCAGGAATACAGCAAATAGCACCTTTACTTAACTCTATTTTCAAGAATCCTGACGTAGCTTTCTCCAATTCTGGCTACTTTAGGTTAAGAGAGAAAAGTCTTCTAGGCGTTAGAAAAAAACAAGCTAAGGTTATGCTTATACCAGAGTGAAATAATAATAGTATTATGGTTATATAAATTGTTGCTGGTTTTCATTCAGGTAGCACAGGTAAACAATAGCACTATGTAGGATCATAAGGAAGAAAAGGTACAGTAATTGTATTCAGAATATTGCGAGGGATTATTCCTTCTCCTTTATATACTAACACATCTTCTCTTGTCTGTGTCCATCAAGCTCTGTTTCGAGGTGGAAATCCCAGTCTTGAGAAGGACAACGGAGCTTCCCAGGTACAGCGGGCCGGGGGCTAAGAGCCCAACGGGGCAGGGGGGGCCTTGCAGCCAGCCGAGCGAGAGGATCAGGAGATGTGGGCCTGGCTGGATCCTGAGGATCCGTGCCCAAATCTTCCATCTGTAAAATGGAGACAGTACATTTATTTGACATTAGCACACCAGTGCAGCGGAGGTGTGAGAGTCCTTTGTGGAAGTCGGTTTTGGGTAATTGCACCTCCTCTAGGCATCATTTTAAACTACGAATCTACTAAACTTGAAAATTCTTCCAAAATTTATACCCTCCATGAAGTTTCCAAATTTTGATTTCATGCAGAAAGCACACTAAATAGACTGGGGAGGGGGGGAGGCGGGAGGGGACACCTGAAGAATACAGCTTTTATTTCCACAGTCCTTACTTGTTTGGAGAGGGGGGTTCACAGCAAACCCAGCCCCTTTCCCCTAGCCAACTGCTTATGTAGAAACCTTAAACTCTCCTTTGTAACCTCAGTAGTGTTTTGGAAAAGGATGTTCCAGTCGTGTTTTTGCACTAAATCCCATGTCTGACCACAGAATAGGGAGACACATTCAGTGCAAGCCAGAAAAAAGCAATTGCAAAGAGAGCAGCAAAGATAGCAAAGAAACTGCTGCCGCTCTCAAGAAGCCCAGAGCTTTTTGTCAGTAATTCAGCACATACCTGACCAAAAAAAAAAAAAAAAGGAAAAGTTGCCCAACTGGTTTTGTTGTTTCAGCTGTGCGAGCCGGGAAGCAAACAAAGCTGCCGCGTGGCAATGGCGCGTCGGCTGCGACCATATTTTCGAGTAAATATTTAGAAATGATGATGCCCCTTCAGCAAAGAGCAGCCAGGGCGTTTTATATTGAGCAAATCGGTAGTGGTGATCAGAAAAATAACGTGGCTCTTTCTCCCAAAGAGGGAAGAAGCTGCCTTGGGGTTTAGCAGCCAGCCCAGGAGCAGCGGGGAGGTCCTGTGCCCCCACTTGGAATTTATCACTGAAAAGAAGTCTCACTTTGGCTTCAGCATTTGACAGGATCGATGGCTTGTGATATCAGAGCTTCCCAGTCTCGATGCAATTTGCAGTAAACGTAGATTTTTTTTGTTGTTGTTTCTGACTTCAGGAAGTGGCTGCCAGGCACCCAGATTCTTTCTGCTCCAATGATATAAACAAGCACAAAAGGAAGTCAGGTCAAACTTTAATCTCCTGCTTTGTCCTCCAAACTGCCATGAAGAAGAATAAAGTTTGGAGTCCTTTTGCTGCAGGTTTCAGGACAAAGTTAGCAGAAATAACTAATGTATCTTAGTTATTTTTCCCTTCCCCAATACATTCAAAAAATCTCCAAGTAACTGCTAATCACCCCAAATGCAGCATTCGCAAGAAGCTGCAGGTTTTATTGTGACAGGGCAACTTCAAAGTAATTGCAGGACTGCGATTACCCCATTGCAATTCTTTGCAGCAGCTGTTACATCTTAAATTTCTGAAACATTGCCACAGAGGCAGTCAGCCTGGCAGTCCCTGGCAAAAGTGCATGTAAACTTATTTCGACAAACATTTGACAAACATGCATCCAGTCGGATTCCAGTAAAACTAAAAGAAATTAACTGAACGTGGAAAAAAGCCTTCTGAAAGCTGTGATTACCAGACAGTGTGGAGACAGCTTATCTCTTTGATCAAAAGATACTGGGTTTAAATCACAGGTAAACAGGCTTTTGAAGTGTACAAGACTATTTAAACTGTAAGCGCCAACATAAATTATTTTTTTACCCATTCTAATCAGGAAAAGTGAGTATTTGGAATTAGAGGGAAAGTGCCTTTAACAAGGTTACTGAGTTATCCTGCTGGATTATAGTGTGCTCACCACACCCTTCCTAGCCAGTCACTAGAAAAATAAAAAATTAAATGCCAGGGACTGTGTAGAGCAGTTTTATAGGCGTGCCAGAAAAAATCTAGGAGTGGCTTGATTGGTATTTATTTAGTCCAGTTATTCAGTTGCTGAGATTAACATACATATGCAGATCTTTATGTAGTTCCCTATACTATTTTGGAACCTATGGCTTAGATTCCTGCAGAGCTACTGTTTATAGTGCCAGACTGGTCTGGCACAAATGGGAATTTGTAACATTTGGTATCTCATAAAGCAAGGTTTTTAGTTAGGTGCTTTTTGACATCCCTCTCTAAGCATCATTTTTAGAACCATTTTGATTATAATTAACAGGGCAATTCCTGGAAGCAGCAAAACTTAAATTTGATTACACTTTGGAACAACCTTTTATATGCTTATGTATATGCAGTACTATTGAAACCTTATATCTTTGTTTATCTGCTATGAGGAAACACGTCTCCTTTGAATTAATGTGTCACGGCCTCATACGTATTGTTAAGCTGCAAATAAGCAGGGCTGCTTTGTTTTTAAAGCCCACTCCAAACAAGCTTTTTATTTTGATAGCCTTTTGCATTTTTCCCTGTAAATGAAATACGTCAGCCTCCTACGGAGCCTTTCTTGACCACAAGGGAAATAATTACAACCCTTACTGAGTTGGGACAGTGGCATCATATAAACCAGAGACAGAAAAAAAAAAAAAAAAAAACTATTAGAAAATTCTTAAATTCACTGTATTTTCCTCTTAGGCAACCACATGGACACAATGTCATACCTTTGTCTTTGCTGAGGTTTTATGTAAACACCAGATATTTTACTATAAACTAATGTGGGCGCTGCTAATTTTCTACTGTGGTCAGTAATACATCAAAGGTAGATTGAATATGTGACCTTCCCTATAGCAGCATCAGGAATGTCATACAGTGGATCAGAGAGTGACTATATTGCTGATGTTTCCTAAGGCGGACCCCTGGTTTCCAAACATGGCCAGGGTTATGTCATCCCTTAGTTTTCTTTGTGTAAAGGCACTGTTCATGACATTGGTCTACTGTCCATTTATTCCATTTGCTTCAAAGATTCGTTCCTTTGCCAGATATTCACAAAAGCATTTGGATGTGTTTGCCCTATGTACATGCTACAAAACTCCCCATCTATTGTTGCAGCTGATTTTCTCTCTCCTTACCTCCCTCTCTGCTTTCTACTATTACAGATTCAGTTGTTTGGGGGTTATTTTTTTCTCTTTCTTCCTTTAAACCTACGCATATAGAAGTTAAGCATCTTCTAAGGGCTCGGGGGTGTGAATTTGCTTTGTTGGGGGATTAGGAAGGATTGTGTCCTTCAGAACTGGAGCTTGAGGTCAGATTGTATGGGGTGCAGTCACAGTTTGTCTATGGTGATGAATTTTCATTAATATCCGAAACAACATGCCTGTTAGCAACAAAACCACTTCCTTTATATCACTGGCTTATGAAAAAATACCTGGATCTCTGTATTATTATCTGCCAACCTTTAAAATCTGCACGTACTGAAGAAAAAGCAGCAGAGCATCTGAAACCATAAATTCAGTGCTCAACTGACTTAATATTTGGTAGGTTAATTTCTTATTATATTTTTTGAATTTCTCAGAGTTAAAAAACTTTACTCATTCCTTTTTGTCTGGATTTAGTGGGCTACACTACAGGGAAAAATGGATGAAAAGATCAAAAAATAAATCTAACATTGTCAGGCAAGCAGACTACAGTTAGAAGTCTGATCTTGTGAAAGCAGTTTGGAGAAAGATATTTAGATCTTCAATATGTGATATAATAGTGTTATTTCTCATAGTGAATAAAGTCAAATAGACCTGATCCTACTCAAGTCATGAGAAGGGAAAAGTTATTTTTACCTCAGAACATTTTTGCATTCCTGAAAATGACCTTAGACAAGTCTGAGGACATTTCACTGCTTTCTAAGATGATGATGAGATAAGAGGAGGAGGAACCTGCTTTTGATTCCATGTTAAGATCTTTTGGTTTTGTTCTGACTAGAACAATTAAGTAAATGGGTGCTCATACTGAAAATGTTGAAAGTGAGAGATTTTTGAAGGTTAATCATAAAAACTCTACCTGAGGTCATACCACAGCAAAATTCTTCCATCCAAGCTGCAGGGAAAGATTTCCTTTTCAGTTCGCATTGCCTTCTGCAAAGGCCAAGTAGCAGAAGATGAATATGAAAGGTAAAAGTAGGAACTGAGACATTTACCCTATAGACACAAATGTGTCTTGGAGCAAAAACAGACACTGAACTGTCATCACAGCCTCATCCCTTTCCCCTGCTCCTCCTAATGATGTGGTACACACCTACAGCTTCTTTGTAAAACACATAGAAACCTCTGTTGTAACTAATAATCTAGAATTGTGGCAAATAAGCTAGAATACTTCTTGTAAGAGAAGTTTCTCCGTGTATATTTAATGTGAGGACAGATCAATTTGATACTGATGTGAATAGACACTAACTTCTATCAGCTTCTTGGCACTGATTTTAAATATTAAGCCAGTTATCACTTGTGACTGGTCTTTACTTGAGCAGCACAAATTGTTTCAGTGAGGCAGCCTTCATGAGTAAATTTTTTGTGGATAGAAATGCTGTTCTTAGTACAGTACAACATGTCCAAGATGAGACATTGTAGTATGCACATCTCCCAAATATTTGAATTATGATCATAAATATTACAATGTTAAACTACTTTTTTTTTTTTTTGGAGCTATACAAATACAGAAGCAAGGCATACAGCTTGCTATATGTGCATGCACTTCTGCAAATGTATGCATTTCATTTGGTGTGTAAGTATATGCATATGTATATTTACATGCACTTCATTTAAAAAGAATGTGTTGATCTCATGAAGCAATGCAAATGATGAGGTACAGCTGAAGCATCTGTGTCTTGAAGAGTCCTAAAATGAGGAAAAAGTGAGGAAGTCTTCAAATTGTATGTGGTCAGTGTCTGAAAGAATGGCAAATATCTCAGCAAGGTTTCATCATGCAAATAATGAGCAGTTTCAGAAGCCTAGAGTCATTGGACTATTTTGGCCAATTAGTTACTGTAATGAAGTTAAAAGCACCTAGGAAGTTTATAAAAAAAAAAAAAAAAAAAGAAGTTTTCTTCCTTTTTCCTTCTTCCCTACCCCCAGCCCTACGTGTCTCCATCCTAAGAAAAACCAAGGGGGTGTGGCAGGGTTTCATTAGGCTCCAGCAATTAAATCCTTCAGTGGTGAGGAGGATCCTCGGGGATGTTAATCATAGTTTGAGCTGTCCCTCTAAAATAGAATACTCTGATAGTCTCTGTGCTTTCGCTCCTGCTCTGCACCCCGATCCAGCACAGGAAAGAAACCTTAATTCCTAAAAAAATCCCCCTGATCCTGGGATGGTGCTGATGGGTGGCTGTTTTATGCTCCTTAGGAATCTGGGGACTAGTAAATGAAAGATCCAATTTAAAGGGAGGAAAAAAAAAAAAAAGGCCCAAATTGGCTTCCATAGTGCTGCGGCCCATTCCTACTGGTACAAAAATCAGCAAAAATCACAAGATTATCAACATATTCTTCAAGGAGATGCTCTATATTTCTTCCTTGCGAACACTGAATGAAACATTTCAAGGGTAAGGAAAAGAAGGAATCCTCTGATTTTCATCTTGGTCCTGTCTGCATTTTTCGCTACTACAGGCTGTAAACAGTTGGATGCAGCTTTCTGTGGGGAGCAATGTTGTGCAGGACGTGCTTTAATCCAGACACCAGAGCATTCAGCACCTGGATGGATAAGATGCATCTCTTGTGCGGACAGTGATAATCCAGATACACTTCTTTATTACAGAATGCCAATAACAAACCCTCTTTGCTAATAACAAAAGATTTTATGAACAATTTTCCCCGAAGCCATTCAGAGCAGAATCTTTATTTGAGTCATTTCGAATCAAATAGTAGTTTTGCTCATGAAACTAGGATTTCAGTCAAGTCTGAGCCTATAACTGTACCAGAGTTGGGGTGGGGAGAGCAGCGTTATTTTCTTGCTTGCTAATGCCAGGGCAGTTTCAGATTTTCAGGAAGAGCAAAAGGGAGTACAAAGCAATTAGTAGGAGGAAGATGTAAGATGAAGGAGTTGCCTCTGGGCTGCTGAAGCGATGGCAGTTCCTTGGCACTTAAACTTGCTTAAAAACAAAAAACAAAAAACAGAAAAACAAACAAAAAAGACAAAGCTGAAATTGTTAACAGTCTTGCCCATGTAGAAACTGGTATTGATAAAACTTTGAGTATTGGCATAGATAATAGGTATGTAGGTACTGCGTGCACAAAGCTGGAGGATGACTCTCCTTAAATAAATGGGAGTTAACTGCAAAGGATCTGGCCAGTCTGAGCCTGTGTGGTCCAGTACTTAAACAGGAAGGTAATACGTGCTGCTGCCTTTATGTAGTTTTAGATGCTCCTTTTGCCTCATCTTTTAATCTGTAAAACGGATCTGGTAATTCTGCACCAAAAAAAAAAAAAAAAAAAGTCTGCCTAGTTATTAACCTCTAATTGCAGATAGTACTCGCTGACTAACTCTGAGTAACAAATATACTTTGAGTAATTTGGATTTTCTGATGACCTGGAACAGACGGGAAAATAAATCATTTGCTTTGAATTGTTCAGCTCTGATAACTGCCATTGTGTAGTGCAAAATACAAATGTCGTCCTGGGTAATAAAGGCACAGTAGAGTCTTAAAAAAAAATCAATCAATCAGCCATATTTTAACAACAACAAAAAAAATGTTGAGATCGTTTTATTCAGGTTCTATTTGATTATTGTTACTGATGATGCAATATAATCTATTTTTTAAAAAATGAAATTGCTTTTAATGAAATAGAGCACACACAGCCCATAAAGAAACAGTTCTAACTCTGATTTTACATTCGTATCTTTAACTGGTTTCTCTTCTCTTTTAAAATGCTGATTCTGAAAACAAAATTGAAAGCCCGATTGCAGATGCCAGGTAGTTTATCTGCATGTTTGATTTGCTACCAGTTATGAAATCTTTTTACAGTTCCCTGCAGCAAAGCACTCGTTTGGGTCGCTGCAGTCAGCTGGGCTCTGCGCGAGACCTGCCCATCTGATTCTCTTTGCAGGATCAGAGACTTGTTTTATCTGCAACGGTGTCTCCCAGTTTCAAAGCACAAGCCACGGCGATAATTTTACAACTTTGGCACTTTCAGACTTGCTCAAGCAAAGAACACAATCTTTAAATCCAGCTGAATTCAACACTTGTATTTATTAACACGGTGGCAGCGGGCCAGAATTCTAGACACGTAACCTGCTCCTCAGAATGGCTGCCTTTGTGAGGATATCGGGATTTCTGGAATTCAAACCCACCAATTTGCTCGATGAACCAGAAAGCATTTCTGTTTCTTGGCAGAAGGAATTAGAAAAATTACCAGGCTTGCATTTTTTTAGGGCTGCGATAAAATTATTTTTGAACTTTATTCTTGTGAGTACTGGGTTGCTCCTGTACATTCCAGTTGTATATGAGTGACCACATTAGAAGAAGAAAGAAAAGCCCAGTACTGAAACAACAGCAAATATTGTAATTTCCTAGTTTCTTTTTCCTAGAAATAACCTCAGAAAAGCTTCCTAAATTAAGATGCTGTGAAATGGAGGAGATTTATTCAGGAGAATTATACAGTGTAACTGAAAAGAATCTGAAAAGATTGGCAAAGGATTTTTAATGGCTTTTAAAATTATTCTTTCTAATTATAGAAAGTATCTACAAGGTGGCATTTGGTAAGAGGGTGATTGTTTTGCTTTCATTTGTATTTCTTTTGAGAAAAACTGGAAAAAAACCTTTTTGCTTTAATTTCTTCTTTTTTTTTTTCTAAAGAAAAAAGGCAAAAAATAAAAAGCAGCAGCAACACAACTTTCTCTCCGAAGGTATGAAAATATGTATTGTAATTTCTTTCATTACTTGGAAAGGCAGGACAGCTTAGACCAAGATTGTCCTGGTGTCCTTTCATTAGCATGCAAGCCAAAACCTTTTAGAAAGTGTTTAACCAAACAAACAGCATTTGTGATGCTCTAGGTAAAAATCCCTCCCCCTCTCATTGCTGCTCTTTGGTCCCCTTGGGTATTGTGATTCTGCTGCTTCATTCAGCCTCTCTCTGTCAGAAACTTTAGGAGTTGCATTTCTAATTTCTAATGTTAAATTAGTAAGATGGACAAGTCCTTTTCAGCTCTCTTTATGTAATACATTCTTTAATAAAAGGCCAAAAGGAGATTTATCCTATTTCTACCCTGTGTTGGTCATCTGTTAAAGTTTTATATAGCTCTGTGCTCATTCTTGGGTGAACGGTATCATAGTCATCAAGGTTAGGGATTTCCAACGCATTTCGCTGTGGTCCCACTGAACTGAAAGGAGATTTTACATGTTGACCCCAAACTAATCCCACTCAAAATTTTCTTTTGACACAGTGACTCTTACAGCCTAAAAAAGTGGATATTTTCTTAGAAATACTTCTACATGTATGCCTGAAAACTAAAGTAGAATTCTGTATTGTAACTGCCAACATCCTTGTAATTCCCTTCTATAAGTTTTGCATAGGGACTTAGAGGTCCTCACAGAAGATTTGTATTTATGTCAATGGGCTTCTGATAACCCAGGCTGAGGGCTGTGAATATGCAGTGTGAATTGAGATGTTTTGTTTTCTGTAAGATGTCAATGCAAAATCTTGGGTCTAGGCAATCCCTCAACATACAAGAGTTCAGCTCGTGAATCTAAACTGACCCATAATCACTAATATCTCCCAATCTGCTGGCATTGCTCAAAAGTCTGGTTTTGTGCAAAAGACAGCTTGCTTAGACTGTTGAAAGATTTCTAGCAGAGCTGACTGGTTTCCCAGGTTTCATGGCATAATTTTGGTGTTTTCAAATCGCCATTAATTCTACAATTAGGATTCTACGATTGGAAAGGGAAGCAAAAACTACTCCAAGATTTTTCATGACATGGAAGAGTTTTGGCTTCATGGTGTGCGCCTGGAAGGCTGACCTAAGGCTGCACACCTTGGAAGTCCTCTCCCAAGGGATACTAATAGCAGTGTGGGACAAGTATAAATCATCTGACAGGCAAATGGACTGCTACCTGAGGCAAAACTTACACCATTTCCATGTGACAGTTCAATTTTGACGCATCAGCAAATAATGTCAAAGACAAGTGTTATGTCTCACTCTTATTTTTATTAAGCCTTTCACTTCCTCTTTTACTTGTCTCCTTGGGCTTATTTGTTCTAAGACTGTTTTATTACTGTATATTTCACATCCTTTTAAATGTAAATGGGAAGCCAAGTACTGCAGGTGGAAGAATTGATCCTGAAGCAGTAACAAAGATGCGACAGTATCAGTTCTTTCAATAGATGTCTTTTATTAATTTTTAATTGTTAATAGGACAGATACTTTCTTTAACACCAATTGTATCACTGTTACTATTGTATATTGGGGGTATAATCTTTCACAAACCAGGAACACTGTTCTAGGTACTGCACCAAGAGACAGCCCCTGTGCTCTGATCTCCTGCATCCTCTCAACTGTGAGCTTGCACAGACAGATCTTTCAGACTTGGGTGACAGAAAATACAAGCTTTGGTCTTGATTATTGTCTGTCTGTTCCCAGGTCTGTTCCTGTATTACTTCACTTCTCCAGACGTCGTTTCTCACGTCTGAGGTGCTGCTTTTCAGTGCCCATCGCTCGCAGCTTCGCCGCGTCCTGCTGTCCCTCTGCGCAGAGGGTGAGTTTGCCCCTCCTGAGTCACCTGCTGTGACAGGTCTGCTGGCATCACGGGCACGCAGGGGCCCGGCAGTGGCTCCTTCGATACCAAACGAGCCCAGCGAGGGACTGAGGGGTGATGAAGTTCAGGATAGTTGTCCCAACCGTAGTCATCGCACTCCATTTCTGGAATAATGGGCCCACGTGCCTATTTTATTTTAGCAGGCCAGACTGTGGCTCTTCTCCTGGGTGTTTCTGAATCTTCAATATAGGTGACATAGAACTGGCTTAACATTGTTTTCCAGTCTACCCATGTTGTCTCCATTTTAGCTAAGTGATAAGGAAAGGCCTGCCTGAAAGATCTCGCTCAGGATTGTGGAACATATCTCTAACCAGAAATTCGATATGAAAGGGAGAATGAGCAATGCCCTACGAAGGAAAGAATGGAAGCAAGGTATCCCATTTAGCAAGTCATGCCTGGTAGAAAACATCTTGAAGAAATCTGTCAATGTTTTCTGTTTTTGTCATTAGTTATTCAGATATACACATGCAATTCCATTATAAATTCAAAATAGTTGATGTAAATCTGTTGTACTAACACACACATGCTGTCAAACCACGGCCTGTTCCACTGCAAATCCTAGTTCTAGGTTCTCATGCAGAGAACAAGCAGGATATTCAAGTTCTCCTGTTTGCCTTCTTACCAGTGCACCACAGTGTACCTGAGCTGGTAGGGTTTTCCTCTCTGTGCACAGATAGATATTCTTGCTACTTTCTATTCTTGCTATTTTCTGTTATTGCTGCTTTCCTTGTGCCTGGTGGTCGTGGCACAGAGCTTCAGGTCACAAAACCGTTGTTAGTCCTGGGCTGGTTTAGCTCCCTGAACCAGATCCCTGTGGTCAGAGGGGTATCAGGCTGGCACAAGGGAGGCGAAGGGAGTGGGATGGGACTGGTTTTGCTGTAATGCCAGGTGGCAGCCTCTGGTCCCTGTGGATGTTTTGAGTTTAGAGTGAGAGACCTCCCTGGAAAAAATTTTGTTTTGGTTGGTTGGCTGGCGCTCTTCCAGGTACCTTGATTGTCTTTTATTGGACATTACAGATCTTAGCTGCACTTGATTACAACTTTAGCTTGATTTCCTTGACTAATGCTTACAGTTTTCACATGTTTTCCCTCTGCGAGCTCAGCTAGCAGGATTGTGACATCCTCCAAATGTCTGCATTTATTCTTCCCGAGCGGCAAGACGCAAAACTTTTCTTGCTTGATCTCTTTTCTTGACTCTGTGTCTCAGACCCTCTCAGTGTCACCTGTTAATGTGTTGCTTTTCCACAGAATTAGGGGAACGTAGAATAAAGGAATGGGCCAGGACTCTCAAGCCTGACCAGACCAGTCGTATGCAGTACGAGCACATATGCAGGACCTTGCTAATGCAAAGCCAAAGCAGTCCCCGGCCTCGCCACGTGCATGCACTAGCCGGGCATCTCGCGGCTGCCTTCTGTTATGCAACAGGGATCTGCTCCTAGGAACTCCATGGCCAGTATTCTAATTTAAAGCAGCACATAACTTGTCTAAACAGCTCTCAGTGAAATACAATGAAGGAGCAATTGTTGGCTCCAACTATGTAGTTGCCCTTGCATAGAGCAGAGGTCAGAAGTAGGAGAGAGTCAAGCTTATGGTTTTAATTTCATATTAAAATGTTTTATTATGGCTTCATTTCATGTTCGTGGATCTACAGTTGAATCACACATCATTCAGCCTCTTAATTTCCTGTAATAAAAATATAAGTGCTCAGATAAAGAAGTTCAAAGACCTTTTCCTGAAAACCATGGGGGTGAGGGAGAGAAAAATCTTCTCTACACTTCTTCCAGCTCTTAAACAGGTTTACAGTGCTAGGTTATTTGTTTGCATGGTGTCCTTCATTGTCACCATCTTCTGATCAGGGGCTTTTGAAGTCTATACTGTAATATATATAGTAACTTGACAAAACCCATTTGCTGAGTTGGCTGGAAGAGGCACATACTGCTGTGCTGCCCGGCTGGATGTTGGTGGTGCTGCCTGCATGCAGCAAGTTCGCAGGTCACACACGTGGGCACTGGGTGTAGCTCGTTAAGAAAATGAGAGCTTTATGCTAATTTTGAATGGCTGCAGAACTGGGGCAATGGTTAGGGCTTTGGGCAGCCTCGTGCTATATTTACATGCACTTATCTTGAATTTCTATTTGCACAACCGGCAGATCCTTCCAAGGGAGCGAGATTTGGTGTGCTCCTCTTGATACCCAAGTTGCACTGATTTTAGGAAGGAAGGAAGGCAGGGCCTTACTGTCTCTGCTCGGAGATGGTTCCCCCCCACCCAGCCATGCTACCATTAAAGCATTCTGTGCTTATCAAAGGCACTGCGAAGCAATCAAAGCCCTTCAGCGAACTAAACTTACTCAGGACAGTCAGTCATAAAGTTACTGTAACAGGAATGATAAACAAATTACTAGAAGTTTTTATTTCTACAACATTTTCTGCCTGTGTTCTCTAAATCCCACGGCGGGCCCCGTGAAATCCCAACACAGTGACAAGGGAGCGGCAGCAGGCACAAAGCACAAATAAAGGGAATGCTAAAGCTGGGCTGCATAACCCTGCTTGATGTGCGGTCTCCTCTGATATCACAAACTTTTTCTATTAGGAAAAAGAAGCCAGAAGCCTTTGCCTACCAAAAAAGAATCTTTGATCTAAGTCTTTTATGTTTCTCTCTCCCTCCCCAGCAGCCCCCCTTGCTAAAAGGAGCCATGCCAGCATTATAGAAATAGCATCTGCAAAACAATTTGCAAGCTGGCGTTGAATACATCTTGCTTTTCAAAAAGCAAATCTTTCACATAATGTCATGTGGTGATTTTTGTGATGTTGCATATTTTTAATGGCCTATGTGTAGAAGATAGATGTCAAAGACATCAACCCTACAAACAACTGTAAATATTTGCCTTGAGAAAGCATGTGGTATATCCTGTAATTCTTGGCTCAGTCTCTTAATCTGGAGGCATCTTAATTAGTTGTTAGTGGACTAAAGCAAAGAAAATCTTTTAAAAATATATTAAATAAACAACAAGGGGCCTGCCTTTTATGAAGTGCTAGAGTCCACAGTGACTTTTGTACAACCTATGTAGGTGCTCATCATTCTGAAAACTGGGTCCTTTAACTCATAGTTTAGAAGCTGAAATTTATGCTGAGTTCTTAGCACTAAATAAAATCACCCAGTTAGTGGTTTACAGAAAGGATTGGCTATAGGCTTTCCCTAATTCTGTATATATTTTCCAGAATAAGTGGCCATAATTTCAGAAATACTGAGCATTCATCAGGTTCAGCTGATTTTCAGTCCTAAGGAAAGGGTAATGTCTTCAAAGACCTAGGCAAGCTGACAGGGTTCTCCAGCAAACTGTTCCCTTTTGTGAAAAACTCTGATGTCCTGATATTTGTTTTCATTCTAACAATATCTTTAAATATAACCGAAGAGAGTAAATATGCTACCAATTCCATTGACATGTGGTTTCAAAGAAAAGATTTGTTTTTTCCCAGTGAGGTCTTCAAGTGTGTAAAAAGACCTGAGCATTATTGAGGCCAGTTTAATGAGATCTATATTCAGTATGCAGTCAGGATTTCAATTTCTTTTTTATATATATTAGACCAAATAAGAAATGTGATAGAAAATAGATATATATATACACACACACACTAATGGTGTGATGTCATGTGGAGTAATGCGTTCAATCGTATTGCAGCAAGAAATACTTCATAAAAAAAGGTGGCTAAGAGATGACTGACATGTTTAAAATCACCAAAGGAAATAGTTTTTTGCAAAGCAACACAAATATTCCATGGAACTCATTATCACAAGATGTTCATGCAGTCTCAAAGGTTAGATGTGTATCAGAAATAGCCATAGGTACACTTGATGGGGCAAGAAAAAAAATTATAGCTTCTCAAACTTCAAGGCATGAGACACTATTGACAGATGTGGGTTAGAAAGTAAATCTGCTGTGAGCGGGATTTTCTAGTGCAAGCTCGTGGATTATCGCAAACAAGATTGATCAGTGTTAGGGAGAGGCTGTCTTGCGAGCCACAGGTCTTGCTCTATATGGTGATTGCTGTGCTTTTATGAAGTGGTAATGTCTTCAAATAAATTAAAAATATATATATATATATTATACTTCGAACAATTCTACTTATTTTTAGCTACATATTTTTTTTCTAGTTTCTATCCAAAGAAGACAGCTACAAAGCAGCCCTGGGTCCGTTTGTTATTCCAGGAGTTTATCCTTTACCTAACCAAAAGGGGCTCAGGTTTTCACTGGTGATTTACTGTGATATTTACACAGAACAAGCCACTCCTGAACACGTGGGGTTTGTGGTGCCTCTTTGTTTCTCTCTTGAAAACAGAGACCATCACATTAAACCCTAATTTAAGAATTTTCACTAGCAGTCTTGCCTGTGCTGTTAACAAACTGTAGATGCAAATATTGTTCCCACTCCGTGGCTCCTGAGGAGAGTGTTTCATTGATATGTTAATATCTTCTTTTCTCTTGTTTCCATGACCTAAGATCTTAACAGCCACAGTATTAGATACAGTACGTGCATCAAACAGTAACGTATCGTTCTTGGTTCGAAACACAGCTTTTTCTGTAAATGTTTCTGCAGGGCAGTCGGGCTAAGAGAGATTTTAATGTAGGGGAGTTTTCAGTGAATAATAAATAACATATTTTTAGGCTAAGCAATGTACTATTTACAGCTGTGATGCTCATCTTGCTATTTTCTGCTGCCATTCTTACTAACTTTACAGTTACAGTACATGAAATATAATTCAAGGAATAAATCTTAAGTTTCACGATGACTTTCATCCTTTTAAATTGTTAATATATGAAAAAAATAACATTCAGAAAACAGAATGCATGTATCTGAGTTTGAAACCAACCACAGAGAATTTGGGTGTTAAATTGCATCAACAAGGAGGGTGGATAATTAGAAAGCAGTTGTGTGTGCTGTGTCCTGAGGGGCACGAAGCATTTCGTTGGAATTCGGGAGGCTGCACTGGGATACAGGGACTACCCCTGGAAAATCCCAGCTGAAAATGCATCAGCAAGAGAGCCCCTCACAGGCAGCGCCTTCGGAGGGAGGGAGCGTTCAGTTCTGTGATCTTGAGCAAATCCCGAAACCTGTTTTCCTGCCACGGGCACACGGACAGGGGTACCGTCCTTGATAAAGTATTTCACTAACAAACTCTGCATATATTGACCTTTGCCGTGTGTGGTCAAAGGCGGCTGACAGGCTAAAAATGCTGACGTTCACTCGAGCTTTGTCTAAATAAAGACTCCCACCTATGCAGCTGAACAAATGGTAATGTCGGTGGGAACTATAAAATTTCCTTTGTGTAGGCAGATGCAGTAAATGACAATAACTTTCAAATTTCCAGTGAAAATACCCAAAAATATTTTAGATAATTGGACTTTTTTTTTTTAGAAAACTTACCCAGACACTAAATAAGATTTGACAAAATATTGCTGCCTATTCTAAAATCATTGACATAGCCTCTAAAAAAAAATAAGTCATCACTTGAGGGGGGGGTTATGTTAGCTTACGTGCAGGCACTCCAAATGAGTCATTAAGATGCAATTTAAAAAGAGAAACAGTTAAATCTCAGTAAAAGTTTTGTGCAGTAAGCATCCTAATTCTTAGTGAATCAAGTGCATGAATGTTGCGCCTATTTAAAACCTCCACTAGAGCCAAACAAGTTCAGCGACTGGTATGAAAGAATTTTAAAGCATGTGGAACAAGTGAGTGTCTCGTCACGTGCTCCTTTTCGAAACTAGAATGAGAAATTTTTGTCTTGGAAGTAGTTCCGTTGGGCCAATGTACAACTGCAATTTAGTTGATGCAATCTGCATGGGAAAAACCTTAAGTGGATGTTGCATGAGGATTTCTATACTTATATATATACACTTATATATACTTATATATATATAAATATAGCTTTATGTATTTGTGAGTGTGGGGAATTAGCAAAACATGGTGTGGTTGAAACAGGAGCTTTTGGAGCAGAGGCAGTTGCTCCCTGTGCTTGGCTGCATGGGTTTTTCCCGCCCATGTTCCCAGCTGGTCCCGCTCCGTGGCTCGGAGCAGGGGTGCACCATGAGCACTGGGTGGTGACCGTTGATCTTATTCATAAGTGACTTTGAAATCTGGGATTTGCTGTGTGCAATCATGCCATGGTGAGTTGCGTGTAGAAGGTGTATTGTATATTAAAAGTGGGACATCACAGTTTTTTAAGTACCAGCTGAAGCGTTTTCGAGGCAGGTGGAGCGTATGTCCTGCCAGTGGGCCAGGTTTCTCTGCCGTGCAATCCCTTTGATTTGAGCACAGATATAGCACAGATTAACCTGTCGTGACTATAGGCTCACTTATGGATTTCTCGGGACTCTATGATGGGTCTCATTTATTCAAGGCTTCACTTCTGCTCTGGCGCATGAGTGTCTCCCTGCTTGCTCCAGTGCACAGTTACCCTTCTTATACCTTGGCAAGCGCTGTCTCAAGCAACAGCACGTTTTATGTGAGCACAGGGGTATTTTTGAAGGGAAAGCTTTTCCTGAAAACATACAATCGAGGAAGTTTCCTTTTTAAGTCACCAAAAAAAAAAAAATCAATTAACTGAACATCACGTTTCCCAAAGCAGAATTCTGAATGAGGCCCTGAAAGTTTTGATCTTGCTCTGACCCGTGTTTTATGTGTGCAGCAAATATTTGGCTTGTGCGATTCAGGTATGCAAAAACCATAAGCACTTCAGTGCATGAGCAGTAGGGGAAAAAAAAAAGAGAGAGAGAGAGAGACCTGTATGTGCCAAAGTATTACTCGGCACAAGCGACCAAACAGCTGCCGGCCACGCTGGGCTTTTGTCGGGCTGTGTTTACATGCAGTTATGCTCTAAAGGAAAGCAGCGGGTAACTGTCCCCCCTCCCTTTCGCTCTTTCACTTTTTTTTTTTTTTTGTGGATTGCATGTCAGCAACTTCCATTTCATGGCTCCCACATGTGTCCTTTTCTAAAATTAACAGAGAACTGCACCTACTGTTCTCGTGAGCAAAGTCTGAGGAGGTTTCTCTACAAAGTTAAAACCACTCAGGCATATTTTATTTTGCTAGTAAAGTGTAAGTCTTTTTTTCTTTTAATAAATAAAGGCATTTATTAACATTATATGAGTGTTTATCAGTAATAAGGACATAATGACTCTGAAGCATCTCTAAGCAGAATTATGCTCCTGTAACAAGTTGCAAAAGCGTTTTATGGAAGTAAAATCCCCTGGGTATTGCCCCAGCTCCCGAGCGTGTTCTCGCGGAGCGGGGACCGTGCATGGATGTCAGCGGGAGCAGCACCTGCAGAGCGGGCACTGTGCCCACCCCAGGCCATTCCCACAGAGTACAAGACAGTTAAGGGATGTTTTATGCTTTAAAAACCCTCAGTTGCTCCTCGCATTGTCGCCAAGTAGCTCCATGATTGCTGGTTGGGTAGTGGACCTGTTTACTTAACTGATTTAATCAGTGACCATATCCAGGTCTCCCATCTTCAAACCAATTCGGTCTGCAGGTGCTCTCACTGGGATGGTCCCCTGACCTTGTGGCAATGCAGGGAAAACGGAGGATGGTGACCTAGATGTTTCCTTAAAATTATTATTGATTTATTGAGTTAAATTATCAAAGGCTTTGCTTTCTGCGGGTGGGATATGATTACTGCGCTTTCCCCAAGACATCCTAAATGCAGCACAAAAACCTGGCTCGTGGAGTTAGCAGAGTGACAGAGGGGGGATATTTATTAATGGTCACAGCCCTCCTGGGGATCCAGCGGTGACCGTCTCTCCCAGACGGCACCTTCTCCTGCAGGACGGCCCCGCTCTGCGGTCTCGGGCCCTGTCCCCAGACCTGGTCCCGCTGCAGCCGCATGGCCGCTGCGAGCCGGGGGCCAGCGCCAAGCGGAGAGGAGCCCTGTGACCCCGGCAGGAGCGTGTGCTCCCGGCAGGGACCCTGCTCCGTATCCCTAGCCAGATTAGCCCAGAAATTCCTCGGCTCCTTCAAATCTTCTGGAGATATTATTTCCTCAGAAAAGACCAGGAATTGCTCTGCAATTCTGGCCTTGCTTGGAGTCAGGTGTTAGGAAAAGCATGTGAAGTCCTCACAGAGGGAGATGAGACCCAAAAACTGGTAGAGAATATTAATGTCTCCTTCCCAACCTCCTTTTGTTTAACTTTTGCATTTTATAACATGGTTTCCTAAATCCCTTAAAATAGAAGCCAAGCCCAAGCTGTGTTCTCACTTCTTAAAACTCACATTCCCTTGAACGAAGGATGTTTTTGTAAAATAATTGGATTTGTGAATAAATGGCCAGAGGTTTGAGGTTTGGTTTACATTTATCTTTGGGAGGGACGGCGTTTATCAACTCCTTGCGAGCTGTCATCACCTTATAGGATCTGCTAAGTACACGGTGTTGGGGCTGCTGTTTCAGCAGAGTGCTAAGGGCTTGTCCATCGTCATTAACATATTCGCTGAAAACATTTAAACATCAGCATCTGAAACCTCCTGGTACTCCTGCCCTGCTGCCCAGGAGGCACTGGCAGGAAGAGGCCCCCAGGACAAGCTGCCAAACAGAAAAAAAAAGCAAAACTGCTTTCTCCGAGGAAGTAGGACTGAGGCGCTTTCCTATTTGTTTGCTTGGTTATTCTTTATTTATTTATTTATTCATTCATTTACTTCATACTCTTATTTCCTGGATAGAATTAAAAAAAAAAAAAAGAAGGCCGTTAGGAATAAATTCTTATTCAAACCTCCCAATCAACCCTGTGCACTTTATCATCCGCCCTTGGTTGGGCCCGATGCGATAGGAAGGACCCTGAGGACAAAGGAACAAAACAAAAAAGGCATTTGGAGAATCATTAAACCACAATCGACTCTAATTGCTTTGTATTGGTTCAGAAAACATCCAGCATATTTAACTTTACCAGACAGCTGGTATGTGGAACTGGTAACTGTTCTTGAAGAAGATTTTGTTTGTTTTTAATTACACCTGAAAATTAATATTTTAAAGTCTTTGGAGACAATTAATCTCTGCCATTAATCCATAGCCAGTGCCCTGCAAAGCCCCCAAGTTAGGGACTGTGGCTTTCCGATTCTGTTTGGGGACTTTGTGTTCAACTAATAAATAATAGTGGAATGACATTTGGCCTTAAATATGTATTTAAATGAGTCACCTTGAATGAACCAGACTGGTCTTGCTTAGAAGGAAGGAACATTTAAGGAGATATTTTTTTCAGCGTGGCTTAGGCAAGGCTTTCTTGTCTGAGCTGTAATTTATGGGTGCAAATTTCAGGAGTTTGAACCTTACTTTATCTGATTAGTATGTACATTCCTCTGGGGGGGGAAAAGTGACTACTCAGTTTTTTGCTTATACATGAAAGTGGTCTAAAAGAAGGCAGTGTGAAAACAGACACTGTGGGGAAAAACTGCCTATGATTTACTTTTTGAAATCTTCTTTTCTGGAAAAAGACACCTATGAAATGGGGCATTTTCATAAAAGAGAGACTTTTATGTGCTGCATCCGCACAGATAGTCCCTATTTGCCAGGCACAGGTCACCAGGGTAATAAACACGGCTGGTGGGACCTTTGCATTTCCTTTACAGTATGGGCCAGGGTCCACGGTACCTCTCCAGAACCTCTATTATGTTGTTATTTCATAACACAGGATTTTAGATGGAATCCAGGTTCTGGTGTTGAAACAAAATGTGCTTTTTAATAGTTTATTCTTTCTTCTTTTGATAATGTGCATGTAGTACAGGTGTAATGAATGGACCTAACCATGCATGCATAAGAGACAGAGTTTATTCTTCACTCTGTATTCATCATTGTCAAAAGTAAGAACCATTAAAGGATGTTTTGGAGATTTTTTTTTCTTTTATTCTCTCTCTCTCTCCTTTTTACATCACCTTTCCTAACCAGAAGGGATCACAGCTGGGATATTTTTGTGCTGCCACTGCATTAGCAATAGCCACCATTTCACAGCAATCCTCGTGTTAAAGCCAAATGGTGGCACAAAGGCTCCTGCTCATCATTCATTCCCCAGCTGTCTTTTTGCCTTTGCCACCCTCCTCGTTCTCCTCCTCTAATAAAACCTTTCACTTACAGAAATTCAAAAAAGGGCTTAATCCCTCTGTCCCTGCAACACCAACCCCACAGGTTAATGCACACTTCAATAGTTAAAATCAAAGAAATGGGCCTTCTTACAAAAAGGCCTTTAAAAAAAATCCTATACATCTATTTATAAGCCATCTAATCTCAAAAATCCTTATTACCTATCGTGTTACTTTAAATCATGGACATGAACGAAAGGGAGTCTTGGCATTCAATTATCCTTCTTGCTTTAACAAGGTGTGTATAATAAATGAGCAGTTCTTAATTGACTCCAATGCAATTTGACACTGCTAGAGTAGGAGGAAGAGGGGAGCCAGAAAGAAAGAAGACATGCAGCTTAAAGCTATTAGAGAGTGCTTTTTATTTATAACGTGAAACATTATTTTATGTCATGAAATTAATTAATCAGTATTCTGAAACAGCATTTAGGATAAAAATAGTTCCAAGCAGTATTTTGCAATTAATCATTTTTACAGGTTTTACAGGTTTTTGCATTGTGACAGATAACAACATATCATTGACTAAAAGGTAATGTTATAAAGATTTTTACAGTCATTGCTAAAGAAATGTTTAAAAATGTAATTGTCTCATTTATAGCTTTCTTTCTTTTAGCTGAGGCTTTATAAAACCAGATAATGCAATAATAAAATCCCTGCTCATAAATATTTTATCTAGGCAATAAATGATGCAGAAATACATTCAACCTGTATTGCCAAATTTGGAAAAATGTACTTAATTTCTGCAAAAGGCTTAGGAAGATACTGGGCAGGTGCTCAGAAGAAAACAAAAAACCTTTGATGATGCAGTCCTGTTCGATCAGGTTATGGCCTTTTCGGGTGGCATTTTTAGGCACACATAAGCGTGTATATATAAATCTATACATATAATATGCTGTCACTGTGATGCGTCGGGAGTCCTTGCCATCCTGCGCTCATCCCGCACAGGAGGGGACATCCGAGCACAGTTGTAGCCTGGGCTTGTGCTGGAATTAATCAGTCTGCAGCCAGGCTTTGGCTGAATTCCCACTGTGGCCAGGGAAGGTAACCCAGCATCCTGGAGCTCCCGGATGCTTTTCCCAGAGCGATTCCTCCGGAATGTTTGGGTGTTTGCAGAGGCATCCCATGTCATATCTTCCGAGGGCCTTTCCTGGGAGCTGGCCATGCTGCCAGTTCAGAGCATTGATCCAGCTCGAGCTTCCTTAGTTGCAGCCCGGGATTTACCTGCTAAACCATTGCACTTCCCACGCTGTGGAAAGCGGCTGCAGCACCCGGGCAGAGTCTCCAGCCAAATCCCAGCCCAAGCTGTTCCCTCTTTGGGAATAGCAAAGCCACAAGCTCTGGGGAGAGGTAGTTTGTCAGCAGCAATCTGTTCTTTAAAAATGGCTTGACTAAGCGGTGTTTCCATCGGTATTTTCAAGACTAGTGTCATTTTCAGTTAGAACAGGCAGTTTCTCCGCTCTCCTCCACCCGCAGCTCATTTTCTGCCATTGGAACTTCAAATATATCTTTCAGCCTCTGCCCTTAGCAGAGCCGGGCCAGGAGCCAGAGTTCAGTAACTCTTATCGAAAGATCACTCTAAAGCTCTAACCACTGAGCAAGGTGTTGCAGATTCTTAGATCTAATAACAAATGTTCTTCCATCCTCTGACTTGAGCAAAACCAGGCTTGTCACTGCGCAGGAAAAATGAAATGCCACGAGAGCAGAGCAGCTTTGCTTCCAGGATGCATAATAGCTTCTGTCAGCTCTTTCAATCATTTAGGTATGATTTGCATCAGCGTTTACAGCTGCTGACTGTTTACAGTTACGCGGCTATTATGTCTTCCATCAGCTGCTGAGTGAACAGGTGTTGCCCATTGTGCGGCTGCGGAGAGCGCGGTGGATGTAGCGCAACAGCCCCGCTGCGCCGGGGCCGGCCCTCAAGGAAGCAGCGAAGGGCTGAGAAGGGGTGTAAATTTAGCTAAGTTGCCTAACAACCTCCAATTTTAATGCTGCACTTTTTTTTTTTAGTTTGGAGGGAAGAAATTCAGACTGTGGCCAAATGTGCTGCTGGGGTGACGGCTGCTCCGAGCAGCCCGACGTGATCCCTCGCTGTGGCCGGGACACTTCTGTGGTCACTCTAGGTTTATATCCTAGTGCTTGCATGCAGGGGCTCCTGGCTGTCATGTGCCATCCCTAGGGAGCACCCTGCTGCCCCAGAGAGCTCGCCAAGGCGAGAATGGCAGTGGTCCTGCTAGCTGCTATTTGCTGATTAATATTAATTAGCATTAATAATGAATGGACTAATACTAATTAATCCATGCAGTCATGGATCTGGAGTTTTGAGCTAGACACAGGAAAAAGGTAGAAGGAAGAGGCAGTCCTTTTACCCAGAAACCTGGTTTGCCAATGCTGAGAGGATTTTTGCCAGGAATAAAAGTCATGCGGGCTCGCCCACATGGGCAATTCTTCTGCTGTATTGAGTTATTCTTACACAACTACTTAGCTGCTGTCTGGGTTCCAAAATGCATAGTCATCAATGAAGTTATATTAGTACAACTGGGCTGGCTTAAAGTCACCCTTTGGGCTGTACCAAGAATGTCAGAACTGTAGAAATAACACTTTATAGTTTGCCTTCAAAAGAGCTAGAAAAAAAAAATCATGAGAGCATAGTCCTTTTTTTTTTTTTAATTTATGTTATAGAAATTCAGTTTGCTGGTTACTAAGCCAGAAGTTCTTTGCTGCAGACAAAGCTTGTATTATAGCTGTTTTTAGTTCAAAAGAGATTTTGCATTCATTTTTGTGTCAGTTCTGTGGTAAAGCTGTAATCTGTCTTATCAACTCAGTCCCCTCAGTCAAAGACATACGTTAAGCCATTCTTATTTCTTCAAGCATTTTCAACATGTGCTTAACTTTAAGCACATGCTTCACTGGGTTTTATTAAATAAAACATTAAAAAAAATTGGCATCCTCTTGCTATTTCAGTTCCCAGTGTAAGCACTCGTGACAGTCTAGTGACAGTAGAGAGCTTGCGCTCAGCTTTAGGTTCATCTCTCTGTGGGGAACATATATAGCCTTGCTATAAGTGGAAAGCTATATTCTGGAGAGCTGTTCCTAGTGCCAGATTTTAAGGGGCCTGAGCAACAGCAGACGGGAAACAGAGAAAGTTTAATTTTAAGAAAAGTTGCAATCCTATTTAGTCTTTATGCCCTTGCAAGCAGATCTGACTTAACTCACTGTTTTACACTGCCCTGCCTATCCTTACCTAACCTGCCATCATCTCTTCCTTGCACTGTGAATAATAATGTGTTTTTTTTCTCCCCTGCTGGCCAAGTGTGGCCTCTTGTGTTTAGACCAGTTTCCGTGCTGGTTTTGCAAGCGCTCGCGGGTGCTGCTGCCCCAGCCAGGGAGCCGCCTCAGTGGGATGGATGCTGATCCGGTCTGTCGCGATGTCCCGGCCCAAACGCCTCTGTCACCGGCAAGGGGCAGGATGATGGCGATTATTTGGTTTGGCTTTATTTTGATTTTATTTATTTATTTTTTTTAAAAAAATCTGTTTGTTTATTTATTTTTTTAACAGTTGCCTAAAAATAACATCCCCAATGAGGGTATCTGCTCTCAACAGGTCCTCCCTCCCTGACCTTGTGCAGGTTTTTACTGCTGTGCTCTCTGGTGCCTTCTCTCTGCTGTGTGTGCAACGAGGGCTCCAGCGACTCAGGGCTCAGTTTTACTTCTTGCTCTGCAGCTCGAGGAGGGACCCTGAGACGGCTCCGTGGCTGCTGCCCCGTGCGGCCCAGGATGCCCTTCACACTCACTTTTATTTTAATTTCCTCCCGTGCTGACTTCAGAGGGGTCACACCCAAGGCACACCGCCGTGCCCCAGCGCTGACTCAGCCCTGCAGTATCAGCTTGTTGACGGAGGGTGAGTTTCAGTTGTGCAAATTAGAAAACAAAAGGCAAAACAGCTGAATAGAAATTCACCTTCCAAATGATCACCGGGGATGAAGAGTCAGCCTGAAAAAAATCCAGAAGGCTGGTATTTCTGTCTGTTATTGCATGCTTCAAAATGAAACAGAGTTTTGGAATTAAAAATCCGTTGGTGTAACTGTTAGACTTCACACAGGACAGACACTCCAGTCTATGGCATAGCGGCACTGGCAGGAATGTCTTCACACGAATGTGAATTACCAGAGACACTTCCATGCATGTGATAAAAATCAGTGCACGTTTGCACTGCTTCTTTCTCCTCTTGTGGTTCTAACGTAATCATGGTGCAGTAACACAAGGCATTCATCTTAGAAAAATGTTTTTCCACATTTCCAAACAGAAGGCAGAGGCCTCTAAGGAAATGAGGAGCTTTTTCAAAGCTGTTTTTTTTTTTTTTTTTTTTTTTTTTTTTTTGTGCTACTGTGTAATATCCTCAATTTCTTTAGGCTATTATATGCGTTTAAAGAATTGGTGGATATCATTTATTATTACTACATATATTTTTGGGTGAGCATGTTGTTACTGAAACCAGCTTGCTTTATAATTAAACACACTAATTAGTCATCTAATAGACTTACTACCTTTTTGCCTGAAGCTAAAGCAATGAGTGTATCATAACATTCTGTTTAGGTGCTGTGTTAAAGGCTCCACTTCTGCGTATTCAGGAAAACTAATAATAACTCATAATAAGTATACCTAAGAAACAGAGTTATTTTATTTCCTTCTGATAACATCCTGTTAGACAGCTTTATTTCCTGAATACACTGAGATTTGGTTGTTCCACAGCACAGTTATGCTTAGATAAACATGTAGCATGCATGAGGTCAGATCTTTCTGGCCATTTCCTTTACATATTCTTCTAAACACAGAGCAATCATCGGATCTTTGATTGCCCATGATCAGTGCTTCATGGCATATTTCTTCACTTTGCTTCTGCACTTAATATTATTGTCCAGATCGTTTCCAAAGCTGAAGGTTGCACAAACAGTGCATCAGGATGTGAATAAAATCTGTGTCAGCCCTGGGTACGTTTATATTACTCAACCTGAGACTCCTCCGGAGCTCAGCTTGGCCAGCGCTTCAGAAGTTGTGCGCTGTAGAAAGCGATGTCACTGGAAAGAACACATGTCTTGTAATCTGTCTCGTAGGTGCTATTTTCTTAACTGTATGGTTTCTAAGGAAAATACACCACAGTCAGACCTACTTAATATTTACAGCCCTGTAATCTCTAAACCGTGAGGCCTCTGGGACCAATTTGTTCCATGCCAGGATTCTCCTGAGGTCCTCGCTCATCACTGGGGTTCCTGAGAACTACTCAGTATAAATTACACAAGATATCACTGCTGATATTTTCTTTTCCCTGGGATTCTTGCAGGCTCACTTTGCTGGCTAGTTTCTGTGGACCTACATGTTGTTTACCAGCTTTCTCTTTGAAATAATCTTTTAAAAAATCACCATTTCTGAATGTCTGCAGCAGACTGGTCCAGTGCAATCAGAATACTTGATTAAAAGTTATTCTAAGAATTTGTAAGGAATTTGAGATGTCTCTTTTGGATAAATATCACACAAGGATATCTACATTCAGCCTGAGTCTAATTTCACTCCCTCTGTAAATACAGTCTCAAATATGGAACATAGTGATTGAGGGCATCTGTCTTTAGTAGAAAGATTCATCCTGTTCTTTTGAAATTAATGAGTTTTGCCACTGACACCAAAGGATTCAGTATTTCCTCAGAATTTCCCAGACAGTGGGATAGTAAAAATCAGAAAATTGTTTATAAGAATTATCTCCTATGAATCACTAGTGTGATGTGGTTGTTGGCCTCTGCAGTCTGGCTCACTACTTAACCATTCTTCTGCTGCGTTCATCTCTCTCCTTGTCTCCTATTTGGCTGCACAGTGGCAGTATAAAAATGCAAATATTATGTAAAAATGATGGATATGTTCTGCTGGCTGCTGATGTCATTGCTGGTTGTTTCTCGTGTGATCTAGATGCCCCAAGGACAGGACAAGAAGGGACACATATAGTTACAAATTTGATCTGGTCATCACCTATATGTTTTAGGTATTTTACCTGGCAAAAGCCCATCTTGGTTCTTCTGGTGGTAGCGCCCATTTCCTTCTATCCAATGCATTTTTTTTTCTGTCAAATGCTAAGACCTCCACCAGCTCACTTCTCATCAAACAAGTCATTTTAGGTTTAGTGACAGGGGCAGTAAATCTGCAGTGTCTACAGAAATAATTCCACCACCTAGGCTAAGATCTTAATCTTAGTGGAATAACTAGGCATGTTCCTATTTATTTAAGTGGAACCAGGTGTTCTCTTACGATTTCCACCTCAGAACTGATGTGTTTTGCAGGGGGAAGGGAGGATTTCTTGCTACTGATTCTTCTTGCCTCTTTTCCTTCCACCCTCTTTTTCAAGCATAAAAGCCCTAAAGAGGAGTCAGGTTCCTTCTAGGATCAATTTGTCCACCGATTTCCTTAGTTTTTTATTAGGTCGAGCCACAAATTGAGGATCTAGCTCTTTAAAAGTTCTGCTTTCGTTTTGAGAATTTATTTTTTTCCAGGTAACGCTTTGTTTGCCACTTTCCCCTTTTCTGTTTGTCTCTCACTACTGCAGCCAGTTCAGGCTTTTTCCTTTTTCTTTTTTACTATGACGTGCCACTTCCTTCTCCTGGTCGCCATGGCTGGGCAGGCTCTGCTGCCCCAACATAGCATAATGTCCATTAAAGGAGCAAAAAGAGGTAAAACCACTGAGTGTATTCTTCACACTGATAACATTATTTGTCAACATGTCCTTATCACAGCTGTCATTTAACACACAATCTTTGCATATTTTTGCACACACATAGTATTTTCACTTACAACCCTAAAGCTACCGGCTCTGACCCTGGGCCCAGTCTCTCTTCATGGCACTGCTGATAGGAAAGGTCACAATCTAATTTCTAAGTTTTGCATCTGTGCAAAAGTCCTGGAATTGCTCAGTTGGAGGTGGGCGTTTTGCATAAGCGGAGGTTGCGGGAGGCGCTGACCTGTGTTAGGGCCCTTTCCTTTGGAGCGGGAGGAAAATGAAGCACCCGGGGGACAGCGTGGGCAGCACCCGGGGGACAGCATGGGCGGCGGTGTTGTTCCTTGAAGGGTTAACTACAGCATGGGGGAGAAGAGCTCTCCTTTAGATGGGATGACTCGGGGCAGCCTTTTCCAGCAGATAAAAGAGCTTCAGGGCAGGTGCCCAAGGGCACCCCATGGGCTCCACGGCTCCCTTTGCTGTGGGGCTGTGCTCGGGTGGTTTCCCTAGCAAGGAGGGCAGCTCCTCCTTCACTAGCAGGAGGTATCATCCAGGCTCCTGGTGTCACCGCTGCTTCCTGCCCTGTTCTCATGCACCGAGTGGGCACCACTTCTCCCTCCACGTACCCCCTGCAACTGCATCCCAGCAAAAATCCTCTTCTGGAACTGCTGGATTCATTTCCTGCCACATCCTTTGGAAGGCCTGTTGGAAAATGGAGCTTTATGATTTATTTTAAATATATTTCTGGTTCACTGCCTCCTTGCAGTGCTACATGCCTGTAGCAGGGAACACTGCCATGGGGGACAGGACTGTCCCTCCGATCCTGGCAGGAGCTGCCTACCTTACCTAGTGCTTGTAATACAGTAACGCCAAGGGGGCCTCAGGAATCCCTCATAAAAGCAGCATTGTGTACACAGAGTTTCTGAAGGATTTAGTCTCAAAATATAGGAGACAGTGGGGAAGCAACTTTGAGATGAGAATACAGAGGCGGCTATTTCTGGTCCCGCACAGGACCTCCTCATTTTCCTTTTGCATTTCCTTTGCATCCTCCTACCTCTGTCTCTCCTACCACTATTCCCATTGCCACTCTGCATGAGAAACTCCATCCCTCCCGACTGCAGAACTCCTCCTGTCCTGGATTCCTCTTGTTGGTGACAGGAGGAGCTACCCTGGCTGTAGGTACCCTGTTACCTGTCTTTAATGCTGCTGGAATTTTACTGGCCTTTCCCTTCTGTTGGGCACTCTCTCTCCTCAGCTACGTCAGCCATTTGCATAAAAAACAAGGATTAATCATCACCAAATTGCAGCAGTTCTGCTGAAAAGGGTCACCGAGATTCTCTGTAAGGGGAAGGAGGGTGCTCCAGAATTGCCTGTGAGTAACATGTAAATGAATATTCATTCACAAATATATGTATAAAAATTTGTAACCATATATGTTAAAATGCACAAAATTGTGCAAAAACTGCGCACCAGTGGGGAAAAAAGTAATCTTAAGTGAAGATCCCAGCCCACATGTCCTGCCTTAGTATCTGTTAGCCGTCCTACATACTTGAGAGCAACATTGTTAAAATAATCATTTCATCCTACATTTTATATTATACGGGTGCTTTCTTATTTTTTAGGAACTCAGTAAGTCATCGCATTTTGCATTTTTTCTAGAATTATCCTATGTGGCCTTTTGTTGTTGTTGTTTTTCAGTTTTGAGAATTAAAGTATTACATGTAATTCTCTTGGACTGTTTCACATTTGGGGTGGTCTGGCAATAAATTAAGCCTCAGCCCTATGAAGATAAGCTTCATTTTATCTTTAAACAAATATGGAAAAAAATTGCAGTGGAAGTTACAGTGGAAAAAAGCTTAGAGTATGCGTGTGCCCCAGAATGACAAGGACAAGCTAAATTAATGGTTTTAAATTTTTGTTTGTTTGTTTTTGCTTTTTATTTTGTTCTTTGAAACAATGCAGGCAAAATAATGAAATATGAATACTAATAAAATTTAGTATGGAGCAGAGTCTTTTCAACATGTTCTTTTTTTCCAGATTTGGGTAATATGGGAGGTATTAACATGCCTCCTTATGACAGAAGAATGCTGTTAGTTTGGGGGAATTTGGGGAACTCGTGAATCTTTTGCATCTCTGGAATCACTGCAGCCATTTCAAATGGTCTGTGTTCCCTCTGGACAGGAGGGAAACATCAGTTGACTTTGATACTTGTGAATCTAAAAATAAAAAGAGCAAGATTAGAGGTAACAAAGGCACCTCAGTTAGTGTCATAATAATAAAAAAGAAAGGCAGTCCAGGTTGGACACAGGAGTGATTCCCAAATATTAAAGCTCCAGTGGTCTTATCTGGACCAGCTGCTTATAATGTCTGTGAGGAATGTGGCACATCAAGTGTGCGAACACTGCGGCTATTGTATCCCAACAGGCTGATTGAACCCGGGATAATTGGCATGTAACCTTCTCTATTAATAGTGCAGACAGATATGTGAATTAGCTGAATGCCTCAGACATATGCCATGCATTAACCAAAGGGGCTTACAATTCTCATAACAACTTGGCTAACTATTACACCAGTAATTATTCTTTAGAACTTGATAATATTAGAGAAAAATCAATAAATAATTTGTAGCTTCGGTACAAATTAGGAATAATCAGCTGCCCTGTAAAAGAGTAAGAAAGGTTGGTTGTTGAAGAAGGTTCGGGACTAATATTATGACACTTTGATGTTTCTAAGCAAGGTCAGAGTGTGATTTTGTGTCTTTGTTTGGCTCTTGCAAGTTGAAGGAATTGATAGGCACGTGAAACGTTTACAACCATTTCAGGATGAGTGTTCATTCTGCCTGACAAGCAGGGTACAGGCAGGGCCTCCTCGAGAGTGACAGTGCGTTGTGTTCCTTTGTGAAATATGATGCAGAAGGGTAAATTGGACTTTTCCTTACTTTTGGCATAACACTGTCTCACCACTTCTGAACTTCTCATCCTTCCATTTCAGTTGCTCGTTCAGGATGAAATGGCAGAAACCACCTTTTACTTTTTAATTAGGCTGTTTTTTTGCTGGTGATACAGTGTATGACTCAACCCTGAGTGATCTTGAAAGAATGCAGCATTACAACACTTTAAAAGTAGAGAAATATCTACTACAGGCAGAGAATATTTAAATATGGGAGCCCCTAGAGCTGTATAACCTGTCTGGGAGTGTGCGTTTAATGTAACAGACTGCAACAAACACAATAATGCAACAGGGACATGGGCTTTTTGTTACTTGAGAACCTTTTGCAAGGACTTTTCCTTAGGAAACTTTCTTACAAATAAACAGAAAATAACTGGACTTTTTTTAGGACAGAAATTCAACTCTAGATGTTCCAATAGTTGTAAAAATTATACTGTCACTTTGGTCAAAGAAATGAAGATGAATGTAATCTCTGCTGCAAATACTTTAGTTATTTAAATTCTATTCTTAGTAATTTCCACATCAAGTTGGAATCAAAAAAAGCACAAACAAAGAGTATTTTAAACAGTTACAAATACTATGCAAATAGAGACTCTTTCATTTCAAAATTTTATTTACATTCGCTATATCCCACAGAGCCTGAGCTGAAGACAAGCTGTTTAGAAGATGTTACAGTATTAGGACCAGAATTCTAGGAGCTTCCTAACATAAAGCAAGCACGTAATCTTATTTTAGTCTTCGGGTGCAGACATTAAATCATGTCTTCATGGAGAGGCCTCAAACTGCTTTATTGCCCTCGTGTGATTCTTTGCTGCATGCGAGATTTCCGTCATTACCTACAAAGCCATAACAGTTTATTCCACCTGCTGCATTTTTTTCTCTAATTAGCTGCCTCCTCTCTCCTGATCCCACCCTGCAGAGGAGCCACAGAGCTCCTCTCCTCCGGCTCTCCGGTCACAGCACAGTAATTAGACAGGTCTCATCTCCCAGGTTTAGATGCGCTTCCTGCTGTGACGCTCCCAGCCGTCTCCCCGCTGCACAGTCTCAGCCACTGATAAAGGCCCCGGTTCAAGAATGTTCCTAATGTGATTTGCACCAAGCGGTGGCCAATAAATGCAATGCGCATCTCGTCTAGACTAACCGAAAGACACATCCTCGGTCTGAGCTGCGGAGGTTTGCGTTTGCTCACAGCAGTGCAGGAGTATCTGTTGGGAAACTGCATTAGCATTAAACATTTGGAAGCTGCTTTGGTAACGGCGTACTGCTCTTGGCTGAAGAGCCAGTGTAGGAGGGGCTGAAATTTGAATTTTGATTTCAGTTCAATTGAAATTTGAAATTTGAATTTTGCTGCTTGTCTTTCCAATGGAAAAAAAAAAAAAAGCGGGGTCTGATGGGCACCTCTGGATCTGATCTCCTAGTTTAAGGAAGAATTGGATCTGGCTTGGCCTTTCCAGAGAGCCCGCCTGCCCCAGCTGCAGGAGCTGGCGTCCGAGCTGGGACTGTGTCCCCATCCCCAGTGGGACCGAGGTGCAAGGATTGGGAGAAAATCGCTGCCTCCGCAATTTGCACTTCCCTTTGGAGATCCCTTTGGAGCAACCCAAGTTACTGCATCCTTTCCATGTGAGAGAGGAGGCTGTCCCCAGTTTCTGAAGGTGACTTTACAGGGTCTGAATCTCTGCCAGCCATGCTAGTTGTGGCCCTAATTTAGAATTCTCATTCAGCGGATTGCCATTGCGTTCAAAAAGCATTTTATTCTGTTTTTTTGGAAAGTCAGAACAATTTGGTATGGTTCTTCACTAGCTCCTGTGACCATAGTAATAATTTTATAAAGATTTTTTTATATGTGTAATGGCAGATTTTTCTTGGAAAGACACATCTGAGAAGAGTTTAAATGGTGCCTGTTTGAACTCAAATAGAATTTGGCTTTGGTTTGATATCTGTTTATATTTTAATGTCTAAACTGTGCATCTATAAAATTTATATTAATCTATTTTGTGGGGAACATGTATTAGCAGGTACATTCATTTCTGTCCCATCCATATTATATTAGATCTATTTTAACTGTGCATACACAGAATATATATAACTATATAAACCCGGGTTTATGTTTTAGTTTGCAGAGGATGTGGATAGACATATACAATTCTTTAGAAGTTCTCTGGATGTATCAATTTGTCAGGTTCTGTATTTTGCTCAGTGACAGACATGCCACAGTCAGCAGCAAAGACAAGTCTAGTGAAAACTGGCAGATAGATGACCTTAGCTGCGATCAATACAAAAAGCTTCAGGAGCTTATGAAATAAAATGCTTTGAAGTAAAATGCAAAATTGGATTTCACAAGCCATCATTATTGTTTGTCACTTTGGGGAGAGGAGAGAAAGATGTATATGATGCATTTAATGTGTTCGCATACGATCCGAGCGTGAATGAGTTGAGCTGAGAGCAGACTTTAAAGATCAGACTGTCCATGAGCAGATTACTTCAAAGTCTCCCCACTTAAAGAAAAAAATAAATCCTAGTAATGAACTGGTTGATTTTGTGTGTCATTGGTGATTGCCAGTGTCAGAAATATGCACTGAACCAAGAAATGATACACTTGATAGCTCCAACCTCTCCAAAAGGTTACAGGTGTGCCTGTAACATGGAAGTGCAGACAAGTTTTGATGGATTGTACATGGAAAAATAGGCAAATATGTAAGTTCCTATAGCGGGGAACTTGTGTGTGTGGGACACAACGTCTTAAAAGGCATGTGTATCACGTTACAATCTTAAGAGCATTAATTATTCCCAAATCCTGTCGCAATTTTAGCTACCTCATTCTACCTGTTCTATCAGATTTATTGATTTGACTATTACAGTAAGGCAAGGATTGTCCTTTAGGGTTTTGAGCACCCAGTGTTCACAACTAAAATGAGGGATGATTTGGATTTTTCCACCTATACGTAGCATCCAACATGCTGCATTAGGTTTGTTTTCCTTCATTTCAGAACAATTTCTCTATTGGCTTTTCCGTGATGTTTCAAAGAGCAGTAGTGCGTTGCCCACTGCTTTTCAGAAGCAAATTTGCAATCCTGGATTCCTGGATGCCAGGGGTGCTGGAAGTGATGCCACTGGAATTGCCCAGTTGGGTCATTCAGATGGTTTGTACCAGGTGGCAAGAGTTGCAAACAGAGGTCTGGCCTTTAATCCCTCTGGTGATGGTTAATAGGGTGGCCACTGCACCTAACCACCATGCAGGCTAAGTGTTTCCATTTGATTTAGACACAGAAAAAGAAAAAAAAAAATACAAGCTTGAATGAGCCATGGGTCTGTTTCAATTTGGCTAGAAAGACTGAGAGATGCCAGACCAAAGTACGAACCGAAACAACCTTTAGTGAACGTGAACTGTTTTAATAAGGAGATGGTGTCGCTCACAGAACAGCCAGTGGTTGGAATGGGGCATTGCTCAGAATCAGGGATCTGGACTCACATGTCAAATCTGCATTAGATACAAATGTGGTGTATTGTATTAGAAGGGACTTTGGCTCTGTAATTCAGTACCAAACTCAGGAGGCAGCCCAGGAATTCTTAATAGCCTCTTAGAGCAGAAATCCCTGTGTTTATGTAGATTAGGAAAGGTATTGATTTGTCATAGACCATAAGGTTTCCTGTGTGGCTGCCTTTTTCTTTAATTCCCCTGGGTTTGACAACATTGACTTAATCTATTTAAGGACCTGTGATGAAGGATAAAACATCACCATCTGCTAATGCAAATATTTATGACTTACTAGAAACCATCAATTTAAGGCAGTTGGATAGAGAATAAAATCTTCATGAATCTTTTCACTATGGTGAAAGGAACGAGAATTCAGAGTTCTTTTAAAGCACATGCAGGATTAGTCTGAGAATGAAGATGGATATCTAGGTAGCATCTCCTTGATTAAAACATTTTACTTTTAGATAATGATACAACTTGGTGGCCACAAGATGCAGTGTATTTAAAATACTGTGTTTTGGTGTAACTGCCTGTTACTAAGCAGTGTTGAAGCTTGTATTCCACATACCGTGCAGCCACGCGGAGCTGTGCTCAGCCTTCTCTCCAGGCACCATGAATCACTGAGCAGTTTTGTCTTCCTCCACACTAGCTAGGTACCAAGGGCAATATTTCGTAGAATGACAAAAAAAAAAAAGTGAATCACCAGGCAGCTTGTTTTCCTCAAAGAGTGAGATTCTAAGCTCTTAAGTTTATTATTTGCTCTGGTGCATTTTGGAAATGGTGTTGTCTCAGTTTCTGTTGGTGCCAAAGCTCTGGCTTGACAACATCTGACATATACAGCTGCAATATTTAAAAGTACAATCCCCGTTGAATTGGTGCATTGCAACAGACGTATCCCTAGGTCCTTCTCAGTGGCATAGCTTAGGTCCCCCTTGACCAGTGACTTGCGATAAGGCCCTGGTCCCCTAACGCGGGGACTCCAGCCGTTCTGCAAGGTGCAGTGACCCCATGGTGCGGATGCTGCCCAGGCTCCCGCCCGCTTCCCCATCCCGATGCGCTCCAGGGATGGGAGCAGGACGTACCAGGCACTAACCCACAGCTGGAGGCAGCAACTTCTTAAACTGCGCGGGCTCTATCTGCCTTGAACATCAGCCCACAGCCTGTGTCTATGTTGCTGGCGAAGGCGCGATAGCCGCCCGTGCTGACATATCTAACCCGCACGTAAACGAGCTCATTTAGGGCCTGATAACTGCAAAGCCGTGAAGCTCGGCCTAAGGCACCAGCTCAGCCTCCGCGGCTGCTGCAGCTCCCCAGAACCTGCTCTCGATTCCTCATTGTGCCCCACACATTTCACTTCTGATTTCAGTGGAGGTGAATCTGGCATATGGAAACCTACACACGAGATCCTGGGAAAGGGCAATGTATCCAAATGAGCGGCTTGTTAATGCGACGTAGACAAAAAGTGCAGGTTTCAGCAGTTTGTGCGGGAACCCCTGGTGCCTGCAGGAATTCCTGGTGCTTCCCCTTCCTGCAGCTCCTGAACACACCACGAGTGACAGGGAATTATTTGTGATAATTAACTAGTCAAAATGAGAGGGAAGAAATCTAATATCACCAGGGTTCAGCAGTTATTGAATAGTGCCTAGACCTCATGCTGATTCCATGTAAAGAAATTAATTTCAGCTGCAGCAAGTAGCCATCTCCTCCTAAGGCAGTCAGATGGGTAGCGGTCTGAGTGGGGAAAATGCTTCATCTCGGACCATTTTGTTTTGTTTGTTTCAGGGAATAATTTATGTTATTTGGGATAGCTTTGATGATCTGGGGTATAGCATAGTCTTAAAGACTTGTAGACTTGTAGATCTAAAAATCTTGTAGATTTTTATCTAAATAAATTGTAGGGTGGCAAAGTGTTGCAATGGCAGAAAAGTGTGGATGGGAGAGGATATAAATAAGTGGTATGAGCCTTTTGCTGAAGAAAACTTGTACCCTGTATGTATCAAATTAACTGAGTTGAAAGTGTCATTCAACCTCAGTATGGGGGGGGTGGCGGTTTGTGTATTTGCATGGAAGGAGACCTGAATATGAACAGAACATAGTGTAAGAACATGGGCAATCCTTTCCCCTAGATTTTGGAGGAATATTAATTTTACTTGTTTACTGCAAAGCTGATGATTTGCTAATAGGCGGCTACATGAAGAGAGGGGGCTGAGTGTACATGGACATGCTTTTTCTGAACAGCTATTAAGGAAAGTTCTAACAAAAGAGGAAAAAAAGTATAAAATGGAATATTTCATTCCAACAATAAAGACATATTTAGGATTTGGGATGGCTTGTCAGCTGGTGTAATTCAGCCTGCTGCTGCCTGCACGAGAGCAGCGTTACCAGATGAGCAGTGCATAAAGGGTGCTTTACCCAAATGTTTTTTTAATCAGTCCATTTTTAAACAATGTGAGCTGACAGCAGTCCTTTAATATGCATCACCGAGGCTTTCTGAATTGCAAGTAGAAAGGACGAGTAGATTTCCCTGAATTTAGGAGCATGGTCTGGAATTTCATAGGTGGAGAGAAAAGGCTGCTTTGCTTTGAAGTTTTCTGCTTTATATGCTAAACAGGGCTGTTGACTGATTTACTGCAATTTCACATTCAGGGGGTGGAGAAAAGGGGAAGCAGTGACTTTTTGTTGAGTGTGATGAGGAATTATTGACAGATAGGGATACAAGTTCCACTTGCTTGCAAATTTGCTTTCAAACACAACAAGTTAACACAAGCAAGGGCTTGTAACAGTGCAATGAAACATTTAGTAAAGATCTGCCACATCTGGCAAACGTAAAGCATTACCTGGTTTTCCACAGGGCTTAAGAAAGGCAGTGCTATAAAGGAAAATGCATAGCTTGCATTCAGCATAAACTTTTTTTTTTAATTACTTTACTGGAAATACTTAGTGCACCACAGTTTTTCACTGGTATTAGAAAAGCTCTTCTACCCTATCTTTATACGGAATATTTAAGATTCCTGGAATATTTTGTTTCCACTAGAATATTTACCCAGCCTGATTATGCGTCAGTGACCGGGTTGTATCCTCAATAATAAATTCAGATGCATGTGGGGAAATGAACTGTAGCACATGGGAAGTTCGAAAATCCACAAACCTTTGAAACAAAGAAATTATTAATGCAAAGTGACCTACTAAATTGTGTTCTAAACACTTAGGTTAGAAATTATATCTTCTCGGTTTTCAGAAGCAAATGTCATAGTTAAGAAGAAAATGCTAAAGCACATAGTACAATCTCATGTCAACATATGCAATTTTATGCATAGTTAAAAAAGCAGGGATACAAAGCTGTGGGCAAGAATTCAATAGAGGGTTTGTTTTAGTGTTTCTGAAAGGAAACTGTCTCCTCTAGGAGAACATGTCTTGCTCAGTAGCATATCATTATTTACTTCTTTACATGCTATGGAAAGCTGTTTCTTTGGATCTTTATGTGTGGAAGGAGTCAGGCAGAGAAGACTGTGTGTGTTAGATCCTGCTAAATGCAGCCTAAGCAGCTGGATGCACAAACCCAGTGTGTTCCTATGGGCAGAATGTGTAACAAATTGAGAGGTGCCTTAGCAAAATATTTTGTGTTTTGCTAGTGTATATTTATGTTCTGTAATGACATTTATATTTACAAAGAAATACTTCCTGCTCCTTTAGTACTAACCAATAGGACAAATTGCATTAACTTAAATCCCCAAAGCAGCATTTACTTCCCATATACCAATTATATTTGACACATTCTCATGTGTACTATGAAGCTATTGATATATTTTTAGTGCACTTGGTTATCTCCCTAAAAAAAAGAAAAAAAGTCTTCCTAAAAGTGAGCTGCGTTTCTATTACTACACTTAAATGAAAACAGATCGTGCAAGACACAATTCAACTTTTTTTTTTAATGTCCTACCATGCAAATCTTCCTGTATAGCTTGAAGTTTAACTTTCAAAGCTCAGCTGAGTTTATTCAACTGATTACTATCTAATCCACCCACCCATCATCCCACACTCCCTCAAAAAATGTCAAAATCCTGCCCAGAGTGGTATTTTTATTTTTAATCACAAACGTCTAAGCATTCCTCACAGATGTGGGAAAAGCTGAGCCTTAATCCTTGCAGTAAGCCCATGACTTCTTTAGATAAAGTACAAGTGTTTAGCAAAAAAAATGCATTTTCACAATGCTCTTGTGCTCTGCTCCCCTCTCTTGCAATGCACCAGGTCTGTTCCCAACTTCCCAAGCAGGAGCAGGTACCGCAGCCAGCCCAGCTGCATCTGGGCCTTTGCACCAGGGCTTGTGCATTGGAACCTACGGAATGGAAAGACATTGCTCATCTGGCATGTGGACTTTCTGGCTGTGAAGGAAAGGGCTGACTTCATCCCTGCTGGAAGTCACAGGGAGTCACTCTTGGGAGTTTAGGTGTAAGTTCTTGCTCCCTGTTTTCTACTGTGCTGTACAGTACTTGCCCCAAACTATTTTGTAGGAAATATTATGTTGAACAGTTTAGTTCCCTGGGCTGGTATGAACAAGTATAACTTGTTGGTACTCAGTGAAGCTATGAATATTTATGCCTGCTGAGAATCTTCCCCTTTATTTTTAGTCTAACTATATTAATAGTAGTAACTCAGTATTGGCACTTGACACTGCGTAGCAAGTCTGATCAATTCCTTTGGCAGGAATACAGATAATGTTTGCCGAAATAACATACCATATCAATGTAGAGACTGCTTCAGCATGTCCTACAAACTTTCAGTTACAGCGATATCGGTGGTATCACTCTGACGTTCAAAGGTACTTTTTGTGCCTAACACTAAGTTGAGTTGTGAGTGTGATAGATCATGTTATCTGCCTGGGTCATTAGCTGTTTGGTCTTTCTTGAAACTTTTACCAGCTTACAAGGTAAGCCTTCTTTTTTTCCTCTTGTCTTGGGTAATATGGAAGGAAGAAGAGAAAGTTCAGCTGAGCTGAACTTCTGACTTGCAGTCTGGCCTAGGACTAGCAGCCTCATACTGTTTGAAGAGGAGAAACTATAGACGAGGAAACCCTCCTGAGCACCCCTATATCTGTTGTGTGCTGTCATTTGTGAGACACAAAGATCCTTATGATTTCTAGAATAAAGAAAGATGCCAATCCTGATTCCTAAGAAAATCAAACCAGAAGGAAGTCTTCATGGCAGTGTTGAGAGGAAAGCTGCCGCAAGTGCTCCTTAGCCAAAACAACCATTTTTAAGTGGAGGTGCAGCTGTTGGTTAGCACCATCCATACTTTAGTCCATAAAAGCCTAATCTACTTTATACAAATAAGGTTAATTTGGACAGTTGAAGAGAAGGAAGCCTCTTTCAAGTAATCAATACTTTTCTATTTGTAATAACATTGACTAGGTTATCATTAAAGTCTTTAGCTTCTGCGCACGTGGATACATCAGATTAATCACATCTGATTATATACAATTTTAGGATCAGCTCCAATAAACCTAGTTTCAGAGGTTCATAGCTTATAAAATCTCTTTGAACTCCAAGTGTCCATCTTAGGACACAGATTTCCACAGTGCTGAGCACTACTGGTGACATGTGGAAAGGTCTCTGTTAAACCCGCAAGTCTGAGAAAATCAGGCCTCCTATGAGCTAATTATAGGGGATTAATGACTACTATGAAAAATAACAGATGTAGCTAAACAGTAAGTTTGTAAGGAGCAATATGATCAATCAATATAAAGCTGTGTTCAACAGGCAATTATGTACCAAATAGGATAGGAAGATTAAGAAAAAAAAATTGTACTTAAAAAAGTACTTGAAATACTGTAACTGTTCAAAACATTGATTTGTGAAAGGAGCATGCTGAAACTGCTGAGATAACTTTTCATTCTGGTTATCATAAGAGATGATTTCTAAAAGAACAGCTTCTTCTCATAGTTTCTTGTCACCAAACCAGAACAAAATAGAGCACAGGTAATGTCATTGCCTTAAATAGTTACTTGATTGGAAAAACATTATTAAAAATGCTGTTTTAAATGTATATGTTATGGTGAAAAAATCTAAGCCAGAAAGGATGGGAAAAGATAAACACTATGATAAATAAATATGATAGGAGGCTGTCTGTACTTGAAATTTCTCTCAATTATTGCTGTTAGTACTTGAGAGAGACAGGAACTGCAAATAAATAAATACGTTCTGTTAATATTTGCTGAAATTTTTGAATTCTTTGGCTCCGTTTGTAGCCTTTCTGCTCCCTTTTGCTTTCTGAGAGCATATGCATAAGTGAGTTAGGGAACAAATGTTTGTCAGAAGAAAGATCAAAGTTTCTAAAACTGGTACACATTAGTATTTCAGTCAGTATTTGTGTGCTTAAATCTTTATACAGAAAAAAAACATTCCCAGCCAGGACAGCACCGCACATCTGTTGAAATCCTGTCTGTACCAAAACCAAAGGGTATTTGCATGCGGACAGGACTCCTATGGCTTTTAGGGCTTTTGTGGATTCAGGGTTCTGATCCTCCCTCAAAGTCTGGAAGGAAAAGTTAATGAAATTGCCCCCTTCTGATTTTTTCGAGCTGCATCTTCCCGGCTATGAGAGTTAGAGCCTTAAAGTATGCAGGGAAACAGAGTTTCAAATAATTCCATGGCTCCTGAAGCATGTGTGTCACTAACTGCAATAACATATTTGATAAAATATTGATAATTTCATAAAATATCTGCTTCCTGCATTTCAAATATGAAACACTGTAGATTGTGATCATTTAGCAAAAATCTTATTCTTTCCATGCAAGTTTTCCAAAACATTTCAGTAAATCACTTTCAACTCGCAAATCAAAACATCCCAAGAAGCTGTGACTCCAAAGGGATATTTTGCCAAGAAACAGGGTGCTTAATAGGAATTTATTTTTATAGTTAAGGATATTCTCTATCCTGCAGTTGGGAGATGCCATGGCAATATGTATAGGTGCCAGTTTTAATCTAGTTGATGAAGTAGTAACAGCAGGGGTCTTGGCCCAGACCTAACTACAGGCAGTGAAAGCTGCAAAATGAGTGTCCACGGTGGTCCTACAGGCAGAGTATTAAATTCTGTGATTTTTCTGCCACTTTAGCTTTACTCTCCTTTTTGGAACTAGCTAGTTGAAAACATACGTACACAACAGTCTCACATCTGAGCTCATTCTCATTATCTGTGCCCACTCCTAGTATAGTCTTGTTGTGGCAGGATTGCTCTTAGATTAGGACGCTAGTAACTGTAATAAAGGGCAAAATTTGGCTTTGTACTTGTGGACCTCTATGTGGCCTCCCAGTCAAGTAGATGCCTCTTGCGTTACTTTCTGAAGAAAGCTCCAGATCAAGATACCTACTTAAAAACTCTTCTCAGCTTCTTATGTGTGTTGCAAGGGATCAAACCTGTAATTCTGGCTCATGAGAGCAAGCTGTAGTGCTGCAAAGGAGCCCGGTTATGTGACGGAAAGTAAAAAAAAAAAAGAGCACACATCAAGTTATTCACCTATTTGTTAAAAACAGTATGAAAAATGTTTTTCTCAGCAGTAGCCAAAAAAAAAAAATCAGGGTTTCAGGGAGTTTCAGGAGCTATTATGGCCTTTGATTTATGAGTTTTAGCAGATTCTGGAACAGTGTCAGAAGAAACAATGAGAGAAGCCTGCTGTTACAGCATAAGGATACGATAGCTGTGCCCAGGTCTGAAGTTTTAGTTCAGAGGATTTAGTCTTTTATTTTGTGGCTTTGTGAAACCAGTGGGTAACATTACTTGCAATTTGAAGGCTCACAAAACTGTAAAATGCAGCATGCTTACATTTGGGAACAAAGAATGTTTTTCACAAATAAGCTTTAAGCAGATTAGAATGAGAATGTTTTTATTAGAAGAATTTGCACAGAAACCGGGCGTGATTTCAAAGTCAAAAGCCAGTGCAAAACTTAGCTGGGTTTGCAGTGCTGCAGTGAAATCAGTTGTCATTTGTTCATTGATCAATCAGAGTTGATTGCTATTACTTAAGTGGCAAGATAAAATCAACATTCCTCTTCACTGCTCCATTTTCTTTATTGTTTATTGTTCCTATCTTCTGTACAAGTGGATAGGGAGAAAATAGAGCCAAAACATACGTAATTATGAGGTCTAAATACTCCTGCCTGATAGTGCTAGATTTGTTCTCATATTCCAACTAAAAGCATATGAAAAGAGACACTGCATGAGGCAAAACCACAGTTTTCTTCCTATGAATTATTCTGTCTCATTGAAATAAAATTCATGTGGAAACTCCAGGGCCATGCAGCAAATCCTGCACTACATTTTTGCATGAAATGTTCTGGCTGCAGATTTGCCTTGGGTTCTTATCATGCCATCCATGATCTTTAGCAGTATAATGCCAATAAATGTACTAAATGCTGTGTGTCCTCTTTCAGTCATCTCCCTCTGCATGTTCTGGGGATAATTTTAAAAGCCAAACTAGGTACAGGGAATTTGTTCCTAGTAATTTGTACCTGTAATAATTTGGAATTAGCCATAAGAGAGCTGTGCATTTGGCCACAAGCTGCACCCAGACCCAACGTCAGGGCAATGGAAATGAACTTCACTGGCAATATTTTCCCTGCCAGGTTCGACCATTACTCCTCTGTTTCCCAGAATCCACCTAGATCCTGAAGATCCTAATACTTATTATTATTATTAATATTTATATGCTGGCTAATTATTTTGGTGAGTCAGATGTGCTCCACAGATAGCTGTCATGCCAGATAAGGTATCAGTTTGCTCTGCTGATACTGCTGTAGGGGGTAAGGCCGACGGGGTGATGCCTCCCGGTACCTCCTGCTCCTTTACTCAAGCCTCGGTCATTGCCGGAAGTTTTTGTTGCTGCAACTGCTGGTTTGTGCTAATAAGGCTGCTCTGGCTCGTGACTCACAGTGACGGTGACTGTGCTGACAAGGGAGAATAAGACAGATACTGTTTATTCTAGGAAACCAGCTCTTGGGCTGAATCTGCCCTGCATTTTTTCCAGTAAGTTTTAGTAAGAAAAACAAACGCTTGCACAGGTAGCCCTAGTCTGGCCAGGGCTGTGTCCTGCCATAAGGAAGTTTGAGGTCTAGATCAAACCTTTGGATTATTTCTGGAATATCGGAAAAAAAACTGTGTTCCCACAGGGACTCTGACTAACTCTGCTGTTGTAATAGGGTGGTAGTAAAAATGCTGTTGAATTCTGTGAGCTACATGGAGAGTAGTAGCAGTCACTGAGCAACTCGCTTCAGAAATAAAAGCTGAATGTGACTGAAGGGAGACAAGTATATTAAGAAAACCAAACAAAGCAAAAGCAGAAAAAAAACCCCAGGAGGGCAGCCAGTTCTGTCCATTCCAGAAAGAGAAAAAAAAAAAAAAGAGAGAGAGAGAAGACATTTCAAAACAAATTCCAAAAGAAACAATTTTCTCTTGAAAGTACCAGCACATCAGCATTCTAGTAATTCCTGGTATTGAATGTTTGACTTAAATAGCACACATTTTAGGAAGAAATATTTTAGCTGTATAAGTAAAAAGGATCCAAGAAACCTTGTTTTCTTCTGAAATACAAGGCCAATAACTTATCTGTTATTAACAAGTTCATCTTTTGTTTCCCAAGGTGCTTTTTATTTTTTTTTTTCTCCTGTGCTCTTGGCAAATTTTTTTGGAACAAAGAGAAAGCAGCAGCCTCCCCTCCTGTTGTTTTGCTGTCTTTGTAAGTATTTATTTTCACAGAGACAAAGCTCTGTTTCCTCCGCGGCGGTGTTGTGTTGCCTGAAATGTCCCAATATTCCTATGAATGGAGGCTTCTAAAGACAGACTGTTCTGTTTGGAACTTGTTATGACAAAAATAGCCAAAAAAAAGCCAGCTTGTCAAATTAGGAATTACATGAGGTCAGCAAATTTGGGAACAGCCACAACTGGAGGAGAGAGAAAGAGAGACCTAATTATGACTGGGGGAGGGACAGGGTGGACCTTCTTTTGAAGCCAACCCCGAGGCTCTTTTGATCTCCGACTGCACTGGGGCACACGGGACTGAGTCTCCCCCTAATTCTGGGGCACATGATTGGGTCTTAATATGCCTAAAAATAGCATTAATGTGAGCCAGCATTCTGGCTTACCCTCTGCACACCATACGGTTATTTCTGCCAGATGTATAAGCTAGTTGAAGTGTGAGTTTTAGCTGTGTCCTATAAAATCCTCTGCCCTCTTCTGTCCTGCTCAGGTTTTTATACAGTACCTGTCACTACGGCATCAAAACCTGATTTCTGAGACATCTCTGGAAAGGGAACTAAGCACATTTTAGAGAATTTGGCAGAGACCACAATAATTTGACCACTTGGACTTTTGTCTAGCCTCAAATGTCACAAGGCACAGGATTTTCTTTCAGCCTGGTACAGGACTAACTGTAAAATTGTTAAGTCCAGCGTGGGGGGTTGATTTGTGCCAAAGTCTGATATTATTTCTATATATAATTATAGAGAGTAATAGATAGCCCAGTGTAGTCTAGGAGACTGAAGATAACAACAGTAAGCCAAAACTCCTGTATTCTAATCTTAACTGCGTGACTCAGTTTGCTGGTTCTGTAAAAGGCAGATGATAATCCCGCGGAGCCGCCGTGGCACACGCGCAGGAGCGGGATTCCCGAATACCGCTCCGGGAAGCTGCCAGGAGATGCTCCCACCTGTCCGCTTTGCAGTGCTCCATGAATCCCTGCTGATTTTGTTTTCCAAAGCCCAAACACGAAGGTAAAGGATGTTGTGACTTTGAACTCTTGGGAATTGCATTCCCAGCTGCTTTGCCCAGCACTGATATGAAAATACATGGAAATCCAGCCCGCTGCTGGCTGCTCCACACGAGTCCTGTTCTTCCCTAGTCACCCAGCCCTATGCAGATGCGTCATTCAAATCACGATCTGGACATGAACCGATTATTTATTCAAACCAAAATCAACCAACTGATTGTTGCCAAGTTTTTCCCTTCACTATTCATTATTTGGTATGTACAATCGGTCCCCTAGGACCTAGGTCATATGATATGTGTTTTTTTTATTTATTTTTTCCCGGTTGGGTGATTGAAAAGTAAAACTGATAAATTGTAAGTGGCCAATTTAGTTGGCAGCAGTCAGTTATGGGCATTCAGAGACAACCACCCTTTACCCCATCCCCTAGTATTGCTGCAAATAAAACCTCATTCATGCCAGTGTTCACAAACAGACAATCTGAAGGGGTGCAAACATTAAATCTGAAAAAGCAAATGTTCTTTGCAGATGTTTGCAAACCTTGCTTCGTGTGACTGCATTAGTCCTATTAGCCATGTACAGCATCCATGGATGTGAAGGTGATATCTAGCTCACAAGTGCTAGGAGAAGGAAATAAATCAAGATAAAAACATAGCATCTTTGAAGTATTAAGTCTAGATATGGCTATCATACTTTCACATGCATTTTAAATCTTACAGTTAAAATATATTCCAACCTTATGTTGTCTCTCACTAGTGAGTTAAAAGTCCAACATTCTGATTTGTTAATTTTTAACCTGGGTATGTGAAAATGTTCTTTTTTTTTTTTTTTTTCAAGTAAAGGTATGAAATTATCAAACCTTTCCCCCACACATGCATTTCTACACTTGGATGTAAAACATAACAGCTAAGCAACATTTGAACAATACAATAATAACTAAACTAGATAACCTATCTGATTTAATCCAGCCTGAACAAAGAAAGCAATTCAAGCTGAAACTGAAAGCCAATATTTAATATACGAACTAGAAAAGATAGCATTCTGTGTAATTTTAACAGAATCATCAAAGTTAAGTAATTTGTGTGGGGGTGTGTTTGTGAGTTTTAGTCTTCTATATTGCAAACAGAAAATAAATATCTTCAAATACCAACTGATGAATCTGACAAATAAAATTATATAAAAGTGTCTAATCGGGGAAGGAGGAAGTTCTGCTTCAGATGTGTGTTTTATGCAAGAGCTGTTTACTTTATTTGTAAACCCTTCAAAATAGTGTCCAAAGTTCATTCTTTGTTCAAGGTAAGAATGTAATTGCACTGCCTGCAATGCAATATAAGTAATAAAGTTAGGATTCACTAGAGAAGACAATTTGGAATTAAGAAAAAGCAATTTAAACAATCTTAATGCCTCTCCTCCCTCCCCTCCTCCTTAATGACTCTCTCTCGTCCCCTTAAGAAATCTTTGAAGTGAGCCAAAAAGAACTAGCTAGTCTGTTTAAAGGTCATGTGTATCTGTGCTCCGGTTCCCGTTGCTGCAATGTGCCTTTGATAATCCCAGGAGCATACACTGTTTTTTTTACATTTTCATCCAAGTTTCATTTGGGGGGAAGACACTGTGATGTCCGAGCTTTGTATACAACCTTTGATATTTGTTTAATATTGTTAATTATCCTCTTGTTCAGCCTTTGAAAAGCAAAGCATGTCAGTGGAAATGCAGTGGCAATTTCTTTGTAAGCACAGAGTGTATTTACTGAGAGACAAAAGTAGGGGGATAGGAAGACATACTGAATATAGGCATTCCTTCTGCAAGGATAAATGACCGAGTAATGAATAGATTCTTCAGGCCATAAAAAATCCATTTATTTTCCTTTGAATTTCAAGAGGAGGACCTGCACTTTCCTACTCGGTTATAATCAGTTAAAATCAAAATACAGGGCATGAGACCAGTGCACAGACAGACCCAACAACCAAGTTAAATTAACAGACATTTAGACAGAGGCAACAGAAAGGTATGAGTTTATTACTTTTCAGTGTGGAATAAAAGTATGATCTAAACTGCAAACCAAATTTTAGAAATTATCTACCTCATAACAACATGCTGGTGGATTTTAGTCAACTAATTAAAATGAAGGATCCACTTGACTTCTGTAATTGTGTAAATGAACCAGAAATCTGGTGAGTGCAATAAATTCATGACTTGCTCCATATTAAGCTCACTGTCTCAGGAACCTGGTCTGCACCAGTGTAAGGGTGCTGAATCCTGGCATTTGCTTCGTTTGTTTCCTGCATTTTCACCCGTGTAGGAAGCAGGGAGCTGCCCCGGAGCGGCTGCGTGTCGTGCTGCAGCCCTCCTTGTCAGAGGGGACATCCCACATGTTGGCCAAGGAAGAGGCATCGAGATCCCTGGCTCTGGACAGTGACTTTTGGACGGTCACCTGCGTGGCTGAGGCTTCTCTAAGAGCCAATCCCTGATGCAGCTTTGCGGCAGATCCATTGGGACAGTTCAGTATCCCCAAAACTCAACCCAATCTGGGCAATAACAATAGTCTTGGTTGGACTGAAGGAGTATTGAACCAGTGGCCTGATCAGAAACCTGCCAAGCAGAGGTCGGTTACTGCCCCTTGGGGCCACCAATGCCCCTTCCCTTTTTGTATTTTTCTGATTTAACTCCTGTTAAAAATTATGAATAGTTGTATGATGCTATGAAACAATACAGGTTTTAGCATTTTTATCTGTGAAGATTAATAACTGGAAAATATATCCAGATCAACTACCTTGAAACACTCAAGTATCTGTATCCTGTTTCCTTTAGGATAATCCACAGAGCTTTGTAGCAGATTGGAAGCGGTGGGAAATAGCCTGAGTAAAGGCTGAGTAAAAACTTTAGTCATGATTTTATCCAGTTACTGTTTTTTACTTCCTGCTTGTTCTTACAGCTGGGCTCGAAAAACACATCCAAGCCAAAAGGAGCTCAGGGTTTGACCCAAACTTATTATCTCTAATTTGACCCATGGAATTTCTGCATATCCTGAAGCCTAGGAATTTTAATCTAACAGTTTACATGCTTGAAGACGAGAGCTTTTAGTTACATACTGTAGCTGCTCAGTAGATGACTATAAATCTAAGCAAATTGCTAAAGACTGAAACTCCAGCAGGCAGGAGGAATGATGCAAACAGAAGGTCCTGTTCTGACTCAGTCACTTACCCACTTGTGTTACATTTTTATTGTGGGTCAAAAGTCGTCAGAGTATGCAAATTAAAAAAAAAAAAAAGAAAAAGAAAAAGGTTCTTGTTTTAGAAAAATACACCATTTTAGTATTTATAATTACTAAGGGGCTTTTATGCTCAGTCTCATTTATCTTGGATTTTTGCATAATTTGAACTAAAAGTGGCAATATATGTAGAGCTCATTTATCCAAATCATACAGGGTTAGTGTTTTCCCTCTCTTGAACATGGTGTGCATGGATAAGTGCCAGATTCACGGAGGGAGGAGGAGTATAGAGAGCAGAGACTGGAACAAGAGCAAAGAGATACTTATTCCAGTTTTGAAATGGCTTCCAACCCTTTGTGAAAGAGATGTGTAAGTTAAATCCTCTTCCCTTTGTAAGATAAATATACTCTGCAGATTTCAATAAATCCAACCAACATTTGTAGGATTACTCATGCCAGGTAGGGTGTATAGAAAATTGCTATTTTGGCCTGCACAATTTATTAGAAGCAGGCTTTTCTACACCCTTACACATGAGGTCTTCTCCTTTCACCTGTCATTCTTTAAAACGACATGTGTCAGATTTATTAGCTTAAGAATTGACCTACATCAGCTGTGTGCATTATATTATAGATTTTACTGAATGGATTACTCACTGGGCATCCTGTTGTAAATAATCTTGTAAATAGATCTTATCATCCATCACAATTCAGGCAAAACGTGTTTGCAGTGCGGTTATCCAGTAAATGAAGTGCTTTGTATTCAGTTTTGTACCATGCTAATGAACACTTAAAATGCTTCAATTAAAGGTATGAAACTCCTGCTAAACTAAAATCTCTAATGAAACAGAACAATGGTGCCAGATAGGATGGTTTCGATCGTTAAAGGAAGGCACCTATGAGGCAGTCTTTAAGAGACTTAATTATTCCCTGAAATAAAGTATAGTAGCTTCTGTGGAAGTTGTTCTGTCCCCTCCTGTGCCAAATGCAAGCTTGCCTACCTCACTGCGGGCTATTTGGGGGCTTTTGGACAAGATACCCGTTGAGCGACCTGCAGTGAGTGTGGGTGCGGGAGCTTTGCCAGCGCCGTGGTTCACGGCTTGGGAACCAGGTTCTTGAGGCTGTCTCCAGTGCAGCCCTGGCCCAGAACAGTTCAGCAGATTTTTCGGACGTTAGCAATGCGCACTTAAATTGTCAGTTTGCCCTGTTTTCTCGGAGTCCTGATTCATTCATACATACAGCATCACTTTGTGCCAACATGGGGATCTGCTTTGAAACCCAGAAAAAAAAAAAAAAACTTATCCCATCAGCCTATATAAAAAAAAAGGTGCTTTTGAGGGTACTACACAGGTTTTGTAAACGGGGTCCTTTTTGGGAGCCTAGATTTGGGAAATGTGTCTCTGTAGGCCGTGCCAGATGCAGGGCAGGTGTGGGGTGGCCGCCGGGCCATCCTGCCGCCCGCGATGCCCGGGTTGTCCCCAGGGCGCGCGGGCCGCGCTCGGGCTGTGTCTTTTATGCAAAGCAGCCGCGCGAGCTGCCGGCTCCGAGTCCCGCTCCGGGCTCGCGTGCCGCTTCCTTCGGCACTTCCAGGTCGTGAACCCGCCGGTCACACGCCGATGTTTGGGAACCGCGGGCTGAGCAGCGCTGCGTAATTCCCTGCCAGCCCCGCGAAGCGCCGCGGAGAGCAGCGCGTGTTTGCCTTTCCTAATAATGCATTTGTTATGGAAAGAACTGAGGCTGGTCTTCCATTCCTCAAGGAACAAAGACGTAACATTCCTTTTGTAAGGAGGCCTCAAGGAATTAGTAATAGGAAAAAAAAAAAAGCAGACAATCCTTTTTTAAAGACATCAAATACTAGATGGTGCTGTACAGAAATGTGCTAGCAGCCCCTGCTGTACTTGTTTCATGGCCACCCTGTCATCCCCCTGAGGTCTGCAGCAAACTCGCGTTAGAAAGTTGCTCCGGTGCTGCAGAAGGATGAGTACCGTATCTATATGCGCTCTCCTTTGACCTGTTCTTTCGCTGCGTCTTGAAGAGTGTCACTGATTCCACATGTAAAATATGAACTCGCACGGGTGCTCTTCCCAAATGCTAATGCACAGCTGTGAGCTCCCTCATCCCGAGCTGACTCATCCTGCAGCACGGCCCAGCCGCACGCTCCGAGGAGGAGGGGCGCTGCAAAACAGCCCTTTCAGGAATTAGAAGAACTTCTAAAGCCTCAAGTATTGCTATTCCATTACAGTATTTCTTTCATTGAAAAGTTTGGGTTTTAATGACCCCTAATTGATTTTTTTTTCTTTTTGAGATTTGCTTTGTTTCAGCATAAACTCCATGTCACTCTGCCTCGCCTGCCAGAGGCTTTTGTCTGATGTTACAAACAAATCCAGCCAAACATTAAGATTCATAAGGGGGATGGGGGAAGCACAGCTTCTTAAAGCCACATCAAGTAAGTTAGAGACAAAACATTTAATTTAAATGGTAGAAACTAACACAAAGCAGCTTCAACCCTAGTAAGCAGAGTTAGCTAAGTAAAAACACATGTTCATTTGACATTTGCTTTCATGACAATTAGAAGCAACTAGTTTTCAGTTAGCATTCCTGTCCGGCCCTTTGAGGCTTTGGCTAATATGTTAATTTGAATTACTGCTGAACAGGTGCCGATTGGAACAGTATAGGTAATTACAGGAAACTTTGTAGTACGTAAGACAAATAACTTAAATCTGGTTCAGGCACGTACAGAATCATATATTCAATGAGTCAAGCAAGAGAGGAACACAAAGCGCTTTCATTTTTATGTTGTCTTGACCTCAATGTATGTTTTGTACTAATTATGTTGCATGCTCTGATCATGCTGATCACATGAATGTGTCTCATTTGTGGAGCATATAGTTTTCTTTTGTCTGTTTGAAGACAAAGCCCTGTGACAGCTTGTAAAGACGACAACATTTTTTTTAACTTGGTGTGATTAGATGGACTGGATTTGGTTGCAATAGTTTTAATGTCAGTCCAGAGCTGGGATATTGCTCAGGTGCTGCAAAGAGACAAGGAACCACAGCTCTGGAGACCTTAATCCCAAAGTAAAGTGGTTTGCATAGAGATTTCATAGTAGTAGAACTATGTTCATGAATTTTATTTAATTTAATAAAACAGATGACATCTGCAGCAGGAGTATATGATGGAACTTTGGGGTCATAGACAGCTTTAGTGCCAGTGTAGTTTCACGTGCAGCAAAGGCTCTCCAGTGTCACCTGTCCCAGGGCTCCAGCAGTCGCTCCCTCACGGACCCGACCTACTCTTGCACATTGCTTATATGGCTTGGGGTTTTATTTTCACTTCTTTTATTCTTGCTTCTCCTCAATGATATGTGTATACGTGCACATTCTATATAGATGATACATTTAAGAACAGTTGCAAGCAGTAATTTTGCTTCCAGGAGAGGAAGCGCAGCTGGTGCCACCAGCAGAAGCTGCCTCTACCCTGGCAGGGTTTCGCTACTGCTCCTGGAGCGACTTTTGTGCACCCCGGGCCAGAGCGAGCTGCGCCCGGGGACAAAGTGTCGTGTCTGCTCAGCAGCATCCCAGCACCAGATGCCACAAGAGCAGGGCGTTCGCCTGTTCCCAAAACCTAATTATTTTGATTCCTTTGAGCTCCAATGCGTCCTGGCCAGGCACAGTTTCCCCATGCAGGGCAGTGGTTGCACCCGCACAGAAGCTGCTCCTTAATCCCAGGTTACTGAACTGGCAAAATGCAGCAGCTGCTGCTGCAGTGAAAGCCGGTGGATACAGACACGTGCATTGTTCCTAACTACTATTATTATGCTATTAAATTGTGCCCTTTATCTGATGATTCCAAGTAGTTTATCAACAATGAATTATGCCCTCACAGCATCACTGTGAATCTTTTAAGTATTTGAGATAAGATAATGCAGAAGAGAGGAGCTTTGTGTCAGCCCTGTGCTTTTTAAACAGTTGTCGTGACTTGCACGGCACGGCTGCAGAAACCCTGCGTGCCGCTTCCCCGCCACCGACGCTGCATTTTGTGCATATGATTCTGATTTAATCTCACTTACTCCTGCAGTCTATTAAAGCAATTGTCTTAATCTCACTTACCCTGCAATGTATTTGCTCTGTGTAATAACAGCATTAATAAAAATCCCTCTATAAACACACGCCAGCTGGAGCGAGCACCACGAGAGCAGAGGAGCGCCCCACATGCAGGGCATTGCCCATGTTCTCAGCGCTGCAGATAAACATTTTGTCCGGTCTTTCCCAGGAATGCCTTCTCTCGGACACCCTGTGCTGGCCGTGCCACCGGCAGCTGCGCAGCCAGGCGCTTTCCATCCTGCTCCCACCCTGCAAGGAAGTGGGAATTTCTCTTCCCCTCCCTGTTTTGCTCTGTTCAACCAGAGGTGATAATCCCCCTGGAATGCCGCATTTAGCACTTGTCAGGTATATGGTAATTGCTGCATTCCCAGGGGATTAAATCTGGGGAATCTAATTACAGGGGAGCCCAACCTCCCTATAGGAGAGGAGCTCTGCTATATAAGAGGAGGGAAAGTGCTTGGGTGGAAGAGGGAATTGAGGCACGCACAGAGTTTTGCTTCATTCCCACTGGACAGAAGCAGCTCTAAGCAGGGTCTTGGGTCTGTTCTGCTGGGGATGAGGATGAGGATGGACTCGGGTACCAATTGTGCGAGCAGGCTACGCAGGCAACGTCTAGGTAGCCCTAAGCTTTGGCTTGTGGTCTTGTAGAGGGCTGCTAGCTCCGGGCTGAGCAGGCCTCTGCTGGGGCCCGAAGGCAAGGAGCCCGGAGTACGGCATAGAAATGCCCTGGATTGGGAAGGAAAAGACCATTTAGCCCCAGCTGGGAGCACGGGGTTGGGAACAGGGATGGGTAGGTGCCCACGCAGCCCTGCGGCAGGACAGGCCAGCGCTGCCCGACGGAGCCGAGCATCGCCCTGGCATCGGTGCTGGAGCAGCCGTCCCTGTCCCTGCCCCGTCCCCGTCCCCATCCCTGTCCCGCGGCTCCCAGGCAGCTGCCGCGGCTCCTGCAGGCAGCTTGTCCCAGGCTGCCCTGATGGGCAGGACCTTCCTTCCTCCCGGCGCGTCTCTCGTCAGGTCGATCTCTGCTCTGGGCACGGCTCTGGATTGGGTTTCACTGAGCGTCGTCTTGGGCTCGTGTTTACCTTGCCTTGCAGTTGGGCAGTAGTTGTTAGTGAAGTTTCTCATTCCTTGAATAATATGGATGCAGGCCAAAAGCCACTGGAGTCAACTGGAATTTTACAATTGACTTGTGAGGCTCAAATCAAACATCGTTTTGCTGAACTAAATTGCAGTATGCATTCACATGCACACATATGTATGTCTATGTATACATACAGATTATATCGTGGATGATCTAAAACTCAGCCTCAAGTGTTACAAACATGGCAACCAGAAGCATTTTAATTAATTTGAAACCAGTAGAGCACATTGTAGAGAAGGAAAATTAAATTCAAAAATACTTAATACAAATATGCTGATCTATAAATGAAATGAGAGAGACAGGAAGAGGTTTGTTTATAAGAGGAAAGCTCTCACTTCATACACAAAGATGAAGTGTGTTATGTCAAGATACCAAGCAAGAGTCTTGGTCTATTTTATGTAGATCAAAAAAGAACAGATGCACTGCAAACTCTCCTCTATGAGCTGCTTTGTTGCACTGAGTTTTCCAGGAGATAATTATATTCTGAGAGGAAAGAAAAAATATAACACCTCAGTGGCTCAAAATTCAGCATTTTGCAATTGCACATCGGCATATCCTAAGGAAAGAGCTCTGTCTTCTGCTTAATCTAACCTAACATTTATTCTGAAAATACGAGTTGCAAGGAGGAGAGCACAGGCTACACCTGCTGACTTGGTAACGGACAAAATGCAAGCGGAAAGATTTTACAAACTTACTGTCTGTCTGTGTTATTTGTGTAATACCATGAAGGGGGCATTGCCAAGCTAAAATATTAGAAAGAAATTAAGCAGACTGACTTACAGAACCTCGGGTTTTATTTAAAACTGTGGGTCCATTTTATTTGCCATTTCTGAAACTTTGCATATTCTCAGTTCATACTTTCAAGCTTTTGTTTTCATTCAGAAAGGCTAAAAAAAATAAAGAAAAAACTTAGAGGAAGTACTTACAGTTCTCATGGAAACACATGAGAACATTTCTGCCTCACAGAACGGGATCTCAAAAAAACATGCTACTGTAAGGCTAGCGTTGGCACACTCTGGAAAACACCGATTTTGTTGTCTTTTGATTATTATTTGTAAAATAAAGATGTATAAACAATACTAAAATGAAAGAATTCAAAAATCTCTCTATAAAATGTATTGAAATATTTTAAGAATAAAACAAACACGCAGCTGAGAACTAGGAGACCCGAGTTCTATTATGAGTTCAGCCAGTGGTTTTCTGTATGACTCAGTTTCAGCAGTTCTTTACATCTTCAGTTTCTGCATATTTGAATTTGATTATTTATTTAACAAAGGGTCTGAAATTCTTCAGTGGAGATCATAGACATGTGTAGAGTATTAAGCAGTATTAGTAATGTTTTGGCTAAGAAGGCAGAAAGTCTTGTAATCTGTTTTTAAAAATTGTCTTCCCATTTATAGGATTTTTTTTTTCAAAATACATAGATTAGAAATTGGAAATGTAACTGCCCAGGATGTATATAGCCTAGTAGAGACATCTCCCTACCAGGAAATGATTTTTTAGCCATGCCACTGATTTCTTTCCCCATTTGGGGTAAAATGTATCTGATGTTTAATCCAAGTAAAATAAGCAATAATAATTCTTTCTATTTTTCATGAAAATTAGCTTGTTCTGATTTTGGAAATTTTGAGAATAAAATATTCTTTACTTGTCCATATCTTAGAAATAATAATAAAAAAGAAAAAGACTGACACTGACAAACATGTTAGCTAATTAGCACAATTTTATGTCTATTTGCTCTATCCTTTTTGGTTGTTGTTTTTGTTATTTTCTTCTGTCTGTCTCCATTTTGCCTGTATATATTTGGAACATTATTTCAATGTGCAGTAGTGTCCTTTGTGGTTTCCTTGTTCATATTTTCTCTTTTATATTTTCCTGTGGTCATCCTCTACATTCATTACAGTGTAGAATAATTTTAGACAAGAGGATACACACAAAGCAAAAATGTTAGTTCAAACAAAGGCAGAAAAGCAGGAACATGTTACAACCCAATCTTCACTTGTACATAGCTACAGCTGCAATTATATTCACCTATGATTTCCTGTGCTTTTCCACTGAGCTTTTCATGCTATTTGGGAGGGATTGCATTCTCCTCTAGAAGAGGCTGCGCAGATTTCTCTCAAAAATTCACGTTACATTTTTGAAAAACTGTTTAAGATTTGCTCATGTTTACTTAGTTTGAGGGTGGAAATGCAGAATTTGGGTGTAAAAAAACCTGAAGAGCTGCAGAGGTGGCCTAGGATCTGCAAAGGGTAAAGAGCCGCTTTGCCACACAAAAACCAATGTCTATGCAAACACCAAGAAAGCGCCTCATGGTTCTGCCTGTCAGTTAATATAAAGTCACTTGTCCTGGGGGGCAGCTGGGGGGGAAGTGTTAAACCTGCCTCGTGCCCCAGGGCATGTGCTGGGGTGAGGAGGAAGCTGGCGGGTGCAGCGGGGGTGCCCGGGCTCGCGGATTTTGCAAAGGGGCAACGTGAAATCAGCTCTGCCCATCGGCTTCCCACACAGCATGCGGCTGCTTTCCGCTTTCCTGGACACCTCTTTTCTTGCTTCAAGCCTTCTCTTGTATGGATGTGTTTTTCTGATAGCTCTTTATGTGACTCATCCTTTGCAGGTACCAGATCGAGGGTTCGCAGCCATAGCAAACCCATTGCCCCTTACTCCAGCGCCAGGATCCAGAGGCTGCCTGGGCTCCTTTGGGGACCCGCAGGACACAGTAAGTCCATTAAGTGCCCCAGAATGCACCCTTAGAGCTAACTCCACATTTAACTATATCCTTGGCCTCGTCTCCCTTGACAGAGGAGATAAGAGCAGTAACTAGTTTTTGAATGAATTATGCACATTTGGAATTTGTACATTTTTTCCACTACGTGGAAGTTATACTAAGGAAAGAAATTAATCTTAGTGACTTAAGGAAATTCTTCACTCCTTTTATGCAGTAGCTATACAGCCAGTAATTTAATTTCTTTCTTTTTTTTTTCCGGCCAAATAAAAGAAGGAAAAACACATGTTGACAGCTGACAATATGACTTTTTTACTGGTATTTTTGGCAAGGTCTCCCATTTTGAGCCAGCTTTAGTAACTACTAAGCTACTGGATTTCCTGTTTGTTTGATTTTTTTTCTATTATGAGTCATAACATTTATGCAATATTAGTAGTAGGGCCTACTAGTGAAATAAATAGCATGTGAGTCCAACGTAGATTAATTCGGCTTGACTGTTGTCACCCCAACTGATGAAATTGTCCTATGAACTTTGTAGTTCCAGCGGCACTTGTTTTTACTCATGGAAACCAGCAGTGTGGCTGATGTTGTGACTGTTCAGAGGTGAATCTCTATCACATCAAAGATATTTCCTTCCTGCTCTGTATCTAGAGGAAAGAGAGTTTTATTTCTTAGCATTGTGATGCTTTAACAAGCACCTGTTTTGTGTTTTTGCTTTGTTTTTTAAACCATAGCATGAGAGTTGAACACTGAAACTGTAATCAGTAATTTAGTATCTGATTGCTCATAACTGGGAAGCATGAACCAAAACCTTAAGCTTGAGCGCAGGGAACTTTGGCAAAGCTCTAACTGGGATGGACATTTTGTCTTCCTCAATGGGACGTTTTGAGAAGGAAAACTCTTTGTGGTTAATATTGGAAACATGTAGAGTTGAAATTGCCAACTGTCTATAAACATAAAATGAATTCACTGCATACAGAATCAGCAGTTAGCTACTGAGCCCAAGGATTTTGCAAATACATTAAGCAAAATACACAGCAAATCTTGTTTTGGTCTTCAAATTCTCATTTACATTAAAAATATGCATATGCATGTTTATCAGGGGAAACATCTTCAGACGGTAGCAGGCAGAAGTCTGCATATTGACTCATTGCTGCACTTGGTATGCGAGCCATTTTTCCATACATTTTAATGTAGATATGTGGATGGCACATGAGAAAATGGAAGAAAGCTTTGAAGTTGGGTCTCTCACAGCTGCACATGTGCGAAAGACCACGCTGCAGTTCGGGGAAAATACTGCATAGATGGCAGGACTATAGGGTTTATACACATCTAATGAAGACGTGAATTTTATAGAGCAAATTTAAGAAACAAACAAACAAAAAAAAACCAAACACTGTCCTCAGAGACATACAAATATAATTGATTGGAGCTTTGTTTACATGCAAAGAATCACAATAAAATATAATGAGCAAGGAATGTCCCTGTTAGTATCAATGCTTAATGAACTATCTTCACTCTGAGATCTTCAGTATAAAGGAGATTTCTGTAGAGTTATTTTAGGAACATTGGACTGATGTCACTGTGACGCTGCCTTTATGGCTTTTTATGCTGCTTTCCCGAAGAGCTAACCAATTTCTTCATCTCATCAAGAAAAATTATCAAAATCAATCAGAAAACAAGCACAAGGGAGAATCATTTTCCAGTATTGCCAAATTGTTCCATACTGTTGCTGAATTATAGGACTTTTTTTTTTTTTTTTAATTTAGACTGAGTGGGGAAGCCAGGAGAGAAAGGGAAGGAAGATTTTTTTTTTTTTTGTCAAAACAACTGACATTTAGCAACACTGTTTCTATTTAGAATAGCTGTGACAACCGCCATTGTGCATATGGTAAAAAGGGGTGCAGAGGGAAAATAAGCTGGACACTGTGAATAAAAACCTATATTCTAGTACATTAATTTGCAGACATATAGCTATTGTCAGGCTAAAAGATAGATTTAATAGAATTTTTCATATGAAGACACAGCAGGTCTTTTTTTTCTCTAAAAATACCCCACAGACAGCTATTCTTCCATTATTTCTAATCACTATGTATAAATGCTTTTCTAAGAATACATTATCTCCATTTGCAGACTGGAAACTTGTATTTCTGGTGATAAATCTCTTGAGACATTGCCTTAGTTATGAGCACAGTGCAAAGGGAACTGGATGATATTTCATGGGCTGCTTTATATCTGAATTCAGACAAGATGACCCTTATGTTCCTAATGTTACCAATTCTGAAAATGTTTCACAAATGTTAGTATAATATCCGAAACAAAGTTCGTAGAAAAAAAGAAGGAAAAGGCTGAAGCTGAAATCAGTCCTATCATAATGGGTAAAAAAAAAAGTATATACTTAGCTTTATGTATACACTTAGGTCTTGTAATACACTTAATTTTGAAAGTTTTAATGCAGTAAGAACTGTAATCTAATGTCTTCTTATCATTAGAGATACATTTCCTTTTTTAACTGCTCCCTGCACTTCTTACTGCAATGTACTTCTCTCAATACTAATGAGTCAGAGCGGTGGGTATTCACAGCTGGAATTATGCTAGGGGAGGTGTCCCGCGCATTGTAAAAATCTTCGTGCAGGTAAAGCAGTTAATTAGTCCCCTAGCGAGAAGTTTGCAATCAGGTGTCGGCGCAGTTTCAGTTACAGTGTTGTGGTGAATCATTTCCTTCTGATGCTTGCGGTGATCAATCATGTGGGGCCCTCTGCTAGATTTTCACACTGCCTTTAAGACAAAAGATGTTCACAAAGAAAAACAAAATATTATCCATCTGTGTACCCAGCGTGGCTCTTGCATTGTAATTATTTTAACTTTGCTTGTTTTCAAGCTCCAAGGTTATTCAAACACTCTGCGTTTTAAAATGTGCTCTTGAATGTGACACGAGCTTCACAGGGAAGTGTGCTGATCGCACGAGGCTCTAAGGCAGTAAAACTGTGTACACGATAGAAGTGGTGTTTAGTTTTTACCAAATTGCTTGCCTTGTTCCTGAGTGTTAAGGTGACTATCTAATCAGCTGAACACTCAAGAGAATACTCTGATCTTCCTGAGCCGCCTTTTTAAACTGTGGAGCATAAAAAGCTAAAGTTTGTTTTTTTCCTAAAATAAAAGGCAATGCAGGCCTGTGCTTGTAGGGCTACGCACACACAGAAAGTGTATGAAGAAATTTCACCTGCAGCTGTTTTGATTGATTGTTGCAGATTCAGGAATGCATCGCTACTTGGGCCCACACTTAAGCATGTGGTTAGCAAGAAGCACAAGTTAGCACTTAAAACTGGTCGTGCACTTAAAAGTGGTGCCGAGGAGGGGGGGATTTGAGGATGTGCAAAAGTGGCCGGTGCCGTTGCAACCCCGACCCATGCGGGGCTCCAGCCTGCGGGGCAGTAATGAAAACCCAACCTCCTGTCCTTAGTCATGTTTTAATATATAAAATAATTGTGCAACGATGAAGACCTTCAGCTCCCGGAGGTTTCAGTGGGAATTAAGGGTCATTAGAGGTGGCAAAACTAACAATATTTGCATTAAAATGCACATGGGAAAAAGAGAACATCTACTGCGTAATAATATTCCAGGCCTATTTTCTATACCTTCTGTATCCTTTTAACTGACTACCACATTCAGGATGGATTTTATTAGAAATGTAAATGGGCCTTCATTTCACAAGATACAGTTTTATTTTCTTTACGTGGTTTTAAGGGCAGGTAATAAATTGTGGAAAACAATTTTTAACTTTTCCCCATTGTTTCCTCCATTTTGCAGCTCCGTACCCTGGGGTCTGGGGAGATTATTAACTGTGAAGATTGCTTGCTTTCCACTGCTACTTATAATTATAAAATGGTTAAATGAATAAAGAACAGGGAATGTGACCTTATCACCCTAACTTGTGAGTGGCTGTCAAGTGAGGTATCCCAATAGGTCAAATACTGAAGTCTTCATTTATTTTTCCATTTTATCATGACCTAAAAATGGAAATTCTGCCAACACAAAGACTGCTGCCCATTCCTCCATCGAAGCACCAGAAATGAAAGGCCCATGCCCTAAATATATATGAAACAGACAGGAGAGCTAAGGAAATCTGAATCAGCCCCGGCTCCGCAGAGGTTTTCACGGCGGGGATTTGCAGGGTCGGTTCCTGCGCGCTCCAAGGGCCGTTTGCAGAAAGCGCTGGGGGTGGCACCCGGTTATTGAAGATATAATTAAAGTTGCAACAGTAGGAACCGAGGACCAGTTCTGATGAAAGAAGCAAACAAGGTGCCAAGCAAAACCGAAGGCGGCTTCTCTTGTAGCAGCCAGACTCCCTGCCGGTGCCGCGGGGAGGTGGGTGCCCGGGCTGGGGCCGGAGCCGTCACCCGCGGCAGGAGAGCTCCGGTTTTGTGGAGGCCCCTGAATGTTGTTGCCTCTGCTCCGTATTTTTGATAGCTGGATCAATAGAACATTGGCTGCCCTTGCAAAACACAACAGGTCAATAAATAAATTTGTCTGTATTTTTCAAGCTTGCCACACTGGGAAATAATGCAGGTTGCTAAACAATTGTCACCTTTGATTTATAAATCTAATTAAATGTGGGTGGTTTTGTTGCTCTCAGATCATTTGGCAAATTAAAAGATAACAGGAAAAGAAAACTCTGCAAGTGAAACAGTGAGATACAGTACGGCTGAGCACTTCACAGTTTATGGAGGCATTTGACCTTGATCATTATGACTGCTTTTAACACCACACTTCAGTGTTGCTTGCCATTTGTCTATTGACAAAATGGGATATTCAAAATAAACCCACAATGAAGCAGTTTTAAGTTATCATTTAAGACACAAGGAATTCAGTCCCAATCAGGTCTTGAGGAAACACATCTTTATCCCCAGTGATTTCCTGATTTAGCAGCACAGTTTTGCTTACTGTTGTTTGGCATTACATTAAATTATAATAGTTGAATTCATCCATTTCAGTGGATATGCAAAGAGGCTTTACTTTGGATTAACATACATTTAGTTCAAGATACACCATCCTTGTGGCAAACTTTGGAAATATTACACCCTAGTTTGTCCTCCTGTGTGTTGTAAATGAGTGGCTCCTGCAACTAAAGGAGCAGTTTCAGGGATTTTTTTTAATCATGCAGAATTTTTTTCCTAATAGTCTTTGGCTTGCAAACAATGAGAGAATCCCAACTGACTGTCCCGAATATTCTATCTAATCAGGATTCTTTTGATTCATTTTTTTTTTCTTTTTTTTTGTTTTTAACTTGAATTAAGATCCTCTGCAGCAGCCCGATGTGTGCTCTCTGCTGCACTGTGCAGCTTTTCTCAAGCAAAACAGAGCGTGGTTGGTACTTTCTGAATATTGCAGGATGAAAAGGAGTTTACAGAGATTCAGGCTTAAGAAGCCTATGAATCAGGAGCAGTGAAGCTCAGGGTTGTTAATATTCCAGAGTTGAAAATTTCCAGTGTTCCCCCATGGGATTTTGCACTGGGGATAATAGGTATTGTTTCTGTAGCCATAGCCAGTATATTCCTCAAAGCCAGAGGGTCTCTAATCCGTTGGGTCCTTCCTTGGCTATGAAGAGCTAATCTGGGGCTGCTATATTTCTCCCTGGGATTTCCTGGCCAGAAATATTCACACATGTGCTGTGTAACAGCATGTAGAATAAACCTGATGTATCCAGGATGCATCAAACTTATTGCATATGTGCGGATCAACCATGCATCGCGTGCTCAATAAATCCAACATTTCCGAGAAAAGCAGTACAAGTGATCTGCACAACCCTATACAAATCTCTGCAGTTTGGGATGTATGGAAATTCATCAGATGCAACTGCACAGAAATTCCAACTGGGCTGCCCTTCTTCCTGAAATCCCAGGTGACTGGCAAATCCAGTCCCTGGATCCTGCTTGAACAAAGAGGAAAGGGAAAAAAAGGAAAATATTCTTTTTACTGTCTTAGTGCTGGGGATAAAAAAAAAAAGTATACTTGGCAATATCTGAGCATGCAGTAGCCTTGGTAATGCCCCTGTGTTGCACGTTCCCTGCTATTCCTCTTCCTTTGGTATTCACTGGCAGTCCGTGGTTGTGGTTCCCTAGAGGGTGGCAAAGGGATATTTTACCATGTGCCTTAAAAGATTTCTGTGATCCTGAACCAGGCTCGCAGTATTGTGGGCAAAATGCTGCAGCCCTCCAAGGCTCATTTTGGCCAAAAGGGGGTTGTGATACCTACCACTGGCTGTAAAGCACCACTGGGCACCTCTGGTTCGGCTGTTCTTACTGCCACCTACCCCTTTCGATAACAGTGGGCACTGTTTTAAGTAAGATTTGTGCTACCTATGCAGAGCGCGTTGTGCCTTTCTAGGCTGCAGGTTTTTTTAAGCTCCCAAAACTCACATTATTTTGACCTATTCCTCTCCTTAAGACACAAGCCATGAAAATCTAGGGTATGGACATAGCGGATGACCCCCTCTTAGCCGGCTTCCAAAATTCTTACAGTCACAGCTAGCTTCACGAATTGCTTCTCTCCCTTGAAAAGCAATGAAGCAAAAGAACGGCTGTTCAGATGACAAATATTTCTTACAAATAATAGTTTAATTTAACGAAAATATTTATAAAATTAAGTAATAGCTGCCTGGGGTAGTATAGTGAGACTGCTGACTGCATGTAACTATTCATTACTGCATTAAATGCAAGACATACTATTACTACAATCCATTATCATTTCGGATGCGGCTTCTCGTTCAGTACAGTTACTGCAGCTATGAATGATTAGAGTATCTGCAGGAGAGAAAGGATTAGTGACTTTTCTAAGGCAGCCTGAGAAGAGAATTCTTTTCTCTTTATTTTACAAATAGTGATTTTATTTTCAAAGCTGAGACAAAGGAAACGCTGTGCTCTGGCAGGGAGGCACTGCTTAAGGCTGACAGCTGGAGCACTGTATATAGGATGGCAGTTCTTGATTTGTCAGCATGTTGCTAGGGGTAGGGAAATTGAGAATATAGTGAAACGCCTATTGAGACGTTCCTGCGTCGCGTGGTACGTGTGCGCACGCGCCCTGTCCCTCACGTGTGAATATTCACTGCAACTCCTTAAAAAAACACATATCCTCTCGGTGAAGGCAGAAGGACCCACCGGGTGCTTCCCTTCTTCCCTTCGCCTGTGTGCATGGTCTTGAAAACAGCAGATCTAGGGGCAGGGGAGACACAGAGTATCCCAAAAGCTGAGGAGGGAGCGCGGGCAGTGGCCAGGCTGGCACCGGGGCTGTCTCCGGCCCCGCTTCCAAGGCCGTTCCATATGGGATCTGTAGGGGGATGCAGAACCTTAGGTCTCTGTGTTGGTGCAGGTAGCAAATGATGGGGACACCTATTCAGAGTGAATTCATCCAATTTTTCCTGATTGTACAGGTAAAAGGAAAGGAAAAATTTCCCCAGTTAGCTGGTTCCATGTACAATTATCTGGTTTATGATAATTGCATGCCTAGAGCAGACAGCCAGCTCGGTGCCCATCCGCAGTGCTCCACCGAGTTCCTAACCTCTCCTGAAATTCCAGCTTGCAATGGAGAATGTAGAAAACTATTTGGTCTCTAACATTGCGAAGTGAATTATTGAGCTTTTCTTATGCTGTGCAAAATGATGACACTTCCTACACCTTCCAACGTCTACTGAAGGTATTTGTCTAAATATACACATACAGAGGACATTTTGCAGCAATATCAATTTACACTTTTTCTAAACTTCTGGGTACTGCCTTAAAGGGTTTCGCTTACCGTGCGGCATGATAACGTCTCGAGCAAACTGGTCTGTGCTGTTCCTGCAGAAGAAGCAGGAAGTTTGAAGCAGGAAGCATTTTTTCACTCTCATGGTTTATATTGTCACCAGAAATCCCTGATAAAGCTGGAGCTGCATCTGTCAGGCAAGGAGTTTGTCAGCACCGAGAACGGTTATTAGGAGACCCGTGAGAGGGGTCTGCTCTTCTGCAATATTAATAGCTTCTGCACTGGGCTTCACTCAAATATCCCTTTTTTTTCCCCCTGTAACTGTGCATGTACATGTACTTTCTGATTTAATATTATATATAGTCTAACCAGAATGTTCTGCCTTCGTAATCAGATACAAAGTGTGTTGTCTCAAGCTCTGTTAATAAGAATTTTGTTGTAAAACTATAATATCCTCTAACATAGGAAGAACACTCTTCTGTTAAAAAAGTTTCATGTAAAAAGCTTTCCTCTACCTCGTTTGGCTTAAAATCATCTCAGATAAATAAACTGAAAGAGGTTTACATTTCAATTTGACTTGTCATTTCAGTTGATTGGGCTGTGAAACTGTTTGAAAACAGTTGCTTTAAGTGTAGATTTTTCTTATAATTATGCCAGTTCCTTTAAAATGTACTCTCAAAAAATTCCACATAAAGGAACATTTACTTTCCTTTGAAGAAAAAATAGTCATACAGCAAATAATGTAACAATGGCAAAAACGAAGCAAAAATCTGCTGATTTATTTGAATAACATCCTGACATAAACAGACTGCAGGGAAGCTATTACTCTGCCCCACGGACAATGCTTCCATTGTAGCAAAACACTAGTGTCAAATTTTGAATTTCCACATTGGAGGGGAAATTACGCTCAGTCAAAAGATGGGCAGACTTCAGAGGCTGCCCCATCGAGACGCGAGCGGCAGGATTAGGCCTCGCAGAACAAAGATAGGTTTTAAAATCACGACTCCCCTTACGCATGCTAAAAGGCTGTGGTAAAGACACAGCTGCTGTAAATTATTGTAGCTCCATTAAAGGCAATAGCATGATATTGATATGCACCAGCTGAAACGCTGGCCTGCACGTATAGCTAAGCAGCTTTTTTTAAATTTTTTTTTAATTTTCTTCTAGCACAATTAGCAGCTATCCCTGATCTTTGAGCCCCAGTTTCTCCTCCAGCTCCAACCTAGCAATAAATGAAGAAATTAGGGGGAACCCAGCAGGTGAGCAGGAATTCTGCATTTTCTTCCGTGCTGCAGTTTGGCCGCGTCTGGGATCCGGGCTGGTTGTGGGCGCTGCCGGGGTTTGAGCAGGGCTAGCAAGGATCAGCTGCAGGTTTAGCAGCACGTGGACAAAACCTCCCATGCGGGATTGTTTGGGACAGTTTGGCCCAAGTCAGCATGGTAAAAACTGTGGAATTTGTTAAAAAAAACNGGACAGTTTGGCCCAAGTCAGCATGGTAGAAACTGTGGAATTTGTGCAAAGAAACTGCAGTTAGGGCTTTTTTTCTTTTTTTTTTTTTTTTTCTTTTTTTTTAAGCTTTAAGTATTCGAAAGCTTCTTAGATCTGGGAAGCGTGACTTGTGTGTGTGTGTTCCCCCTCCCCCTTTAGAGGCGAACATAGATGGCAAATGTTCATCACCTGTTTATCTGAGAGCACCGAGCGCCGCTCGCGCACAGTTGCAAGAACATTATTTCTGCAAGAACAGAGAAGCAGAAAAATGTAAATCAAATAAACATAACAAATGTAAGGAAAGGGATCAGGTTACTAGTCGTGAAAGGAGGAGGGGAAAAAAGCTAGTGTGTTTTGAAGTAAAATGATATCAGCTCATGGTGTCTGAGAAATAATTCTCAAAATGGGGACGCGCATTCATGGTGTTTAAGAACATTTGAAGCAACTATCTGGGGCTCAGATCAAGGAATCCTTGTTCTCATTAACCAGCATTAGAAACCACTGAGCTCTGGCAACACACCATGCCTTTGTCAACTGTCATGCTAATACCTCATTTTAAACAATTGCTGTCTCGTTTTTATAACCTTTCAAATGCACATTTTTGTCATACCAGCTCTATGGCACTCAAAATAAGTTAAGAAGCCTCAGATTTTTTCCTGCATTTCTGATACTACAAGGAAGTGTTGAGGAAAGTACAATAGCAATTGTAGGAAGAAACAAATACTGATAACAAAGAGGCAGAGTGCAGGGAATTCTTTCTGCTATCAGATCAGGAAGAAAAAATGTTGCAGTCCTCCAAGAATGGTAAAACCACTTCAGGATTGATCAATATTAGCTTTCTATTTATAGAGCACCTTTCATTCCGAGGCTGTGTGCTGTTTATAAATTAATAAACACATGTGCAAGAATCCCATCATCCATTATTAACGTATCAGCACTTGCATTTTATGAGAGACAATTTTTATTTTCAATGCTGTGAAGTTTTGAAAGAGTCAAAAATTGCTTTTTGTGTCCCATTCTCCCATATTCTGTCAATTAGCTGCTGTAATAGCGCGATTGGTGAGTAAGAGGACGTAATACAAGCTAATTAGTATTACAGAAGTAGGTCTCCAAAAATTCGTTTAGCTCATCACATTTTGCCCAAGGATTGCATCTCAAAGAGACTTGGGTAATCTTACAAAAACAAACAAACAAAGAAGCTTTTTTTTTAAAAAAAAAAAAAAAAAAAAAAGGGAACTTCCATAACTCTGAATCAATAGGCACGGATGTCTCCAATCTCTCAGTTATTGCTGTTGGATATTTTGTTTGCTGGCCCGTGGTTCTGCTCTTGGGCTCTGTCCCACATCGCAGGCAGCAGCAGCAGCAGTACCTGCCCCTCTTCCAAGCAGCTTTGGGCTCTGAATGCCCTTTGCATATGTAAGGAACATCCATTCACCCAGAGGTGGCTTCTGCACTTTGGGGAAAATCTTGAGAAACTCTGCGAACTATTTCCATTATCTTAACAATGTACCTGTGGTGAATAATAATGTTGGTGCACATGAAATTTTGATTAAGTTTCTCTAAGAGTAAGACAGAGCAGGCAAACTCCTACGCTTTTCACGGAAGGCAAAATGGAAAATGACCTCAAGAGGCAGAACAGGGTGACATTTAAATTACACTTGCAGAATAGAAAAGTGTCAGAATTGCAATGTAGTTCCCAAGCTGTTCAGACCCCTGGTGTCTGTAAAATCATGGAGTTTGGTGCAGATCAGCTTCTTTTGTAACTGCTGTGAACAAAGTTCACCTAATGGAGGGAAGAAACTTGTGTTTAAAATACAGAATTTAAGAATGCCACCCTAGCGAAGCAATACAGTTAGGCTTGGGTGTTAGCAGCCCTACCGCAAATATCTACCCTTATAAGTGTGTGTAGTCTGCTCAGGGCTTGGCATTTAATATTATTTTTTAAGTTTCTTTGAAGAGTGATGTCAGATGCCAAGCACGGGTGACTATGGTCTTACTTTGCCATAGCCCTGGCAGCAGAAAGAGGTTTACAAACTGAGAGTGCAAAGACTGGAAGCCCAAATGAATCAAGAGAGGGAGAGGATTAACAGCCACCCTCTAGATGTGACTCTTGATATTCAGTGTAAAAGGGCCCTGCGATACCAGGAAGGACAATTTGGAAAGTAACAACAAGAGTTTAGGGGCTCTGTGCAGACAGCTGAGCTGCGCAGAAGGTAGGATTTCATTATCCTGGCTTTGTTTATCTTTGCTAGTAGTCTTTTTTCCTTCTTTTCTTTTTTACATCAGTTATGTTTCATGGGGGTATTTACCTTCATTCTCTGCACAGGGGAAACATGCAAGCTGCAAGTTTGTTTCTGTTTCAGTGCTGAGGAAGGGCTGCTGTGCCTGAAAGCGCTTCAGGGTTGGTTTTCTTTCTCTTTTTCTTTCTATTTATTTATTTATTTTTTCCTAGCTGTATCACTCTAATAAAAGATATTGCCTCTCTGTGCAAATCTTCCCCCTCTTTATATCACCACAGTTAGAACAATGCTGCTGCTACCCTTACTTGTTATGCGCACTACCAAATAAGTAATGTGTGCTTGGGTAAAAAAACACATAAAAAAAAAAAAACCCTATGATCTTTCACCCACGAGTCATAAGAAAAGAGAACACGCAGCTAATGCTGTGTCGTCATTTCAAGAAGGGCCTATTTGCAGGGCAAAGTACACGCACTAAACTGGGGATCGTTTAAGCAAAATGAGTTGGGAGAAAGTGCTATATTTTCTCGGAGAAAGCTACATGCTATTGAACGAGCCTCTGTTTACGTGTCTTTTCCTATGCTACATGTACTGTGATAAGTAAAGACATGCAATGCCTCAAGTCTGTTAAAGTTCACACTCGCTGAAAACAAAACAAAATCAAGGTCAAATAGAAAATCTTTAATAGCTGCGTTGTCGGTGCAGCCTCCCAGGATTCAAAATCTAGGAGTTCGTGCAGACAGGATATATAAAACAGCGAAAGGCGAAACCTGCACTTTCTTCCACGTTATAAAAATAAACTGTTCTATGTTAAATTTGCCGTACACAAAGTAACCAAACCTACGATTTTTATATGAGTGCAAAAGTACCTCCGAGCGCATATTTAAAGAACGCGGTACTTTTAGCCTAGAATGCAAAGCGGGGGGAAGAAAAGGCTGCTGTTGATGACAGAGGGAGGCTGGTAACTGAATATGCGTTAAGAGATAGTTACTAATGCAAGAGCAAGGCACATTCTTGGGGGGGAGGGAGCCCTGTGCACGGTTACTGCACAAAGTCGCTTCATGGATTATCTGATGTTGCAAGAACCTGATTGCTTGCAGCTTTCTCATCACTGCCTCATCTGTGTCTTCATTTAGTAAATCTAATCATGTGAGCATGAGCATGTTAGTCAAATCTGAGACCGTGTCTAACTACCAAGCTGCCTCTGCAGCAGGCGTTTCCTGTAAACATACTACTGTGTGTACTGCTGCCGAGGCAAAGGCAGGCGAATCATCTGACACGATTAGATTTTGCTCTTACTCGTTACTGAAATAATGCTGAAAGAAGTAATTTGTGCAAAGGGGAAATTCAAAAACAAGCCACAAAGCACCAATAAAGCCACTCACAAGAGATTTTCGCTGCGTTCTAGTCTTCTCTGAATATCTCACAGTTTATGAATAATTCTGTAAGCAAAAAGTAAAACGAACCCAGTTTCACAAAGAGAGATTGTTGCACAAAAATGAACACGGTGGAAGTTTCTATTCTAACTTATGGCCCAGATGCCCCAAATCATTTTCCTTTTATCTTTAAAAAAAAAAAAAATCTAAAATTTGTTACTCTAACTTTTAGCCTTTAGGTTCCGCTTCGATCACAATTTCAAGCTTATCTCCTTAAAAACAAAAACATCGCATACTTATTTATCTCTTCATACCAGGGAACTGAGAATTTCATGTAATGACTTGACTGCTAGAGTAGAGGCTTAGAGGAGGAAAAAAAAGTAACTGCCAAATTTTGTGAGACTTGTGAGTGCGAAGACTTGCCCAAGATCACACAGGAAGTCTGTGGCAGAGTTGGGACTGAGCCCAGATCCCCTAAATCCCATTTGTGCCTTAACCACAAGACGGTCCAGATTTAATAGCTGCCTAAATCTGAATCTAAAATGAGAACGTCCCTGTGCAAAAGAATGAAACTTGGCTGATGTCCTGCTCCTAGGTATAGGCTGGATATTTTACTACTCGGGTCAGTTATTTTAGACAAACATCCACACTACACACTAACCCTCAAAAGACTTAAATTTAGGCAAAGGCTTCCTGTTGCCTGATCAGCTCTGTTTTCAGTATCTCTCTGGCAGCCAGTGTTTTCCCATATGTAGTATGCAGAAGTGCAAGGCTTAAAACCGGTTTGTAGGACTTTTAGTAAGAATTTTTATGTCAATTGCATAGTTTTAAAATCAGTAAAGTAAAATCAACACAGATTTTACTACATTAGTTGTTTGGGGACTGAAACATAACTTTTCTGCTTTCAGCAATGTTATTTTTCTGTTGTTATAGAGGAGATTATCACTATTTTGGGCTTACTGCCTGGTTCCAAAGTCTAGTTTGGGGCTAGGTTTAATATTGTGAGATTATGTGGCAACATATACTAGTAAACACAGGTCTTTAGACTGACCAGTCTTTCCTGTGTGTTAGTGTAGAAGTTTTTACTTCATACATAATACATCAGTGACTGAAGCAGCTCTAGAAAGGCAGCAAATGTCCTCAACACAAGGCAAAACAGAGGGAGAAGAAAATATGGGATTTATTTTTACAAGTTGGCCCTTGTCTCATATCAAACATTTCCAGAGGCATGAACATAAATCACAGAGGTCATTGTGGCTAATCTGTAAAAATAAATTGGATGTTTTCATTTCAGGCCTGTAATGTGATATTACATGATACATTTTGAGGAAAAAAAAAAAAAAAAAAAGAAGGAAACACAAAGTTTGAACATACTCTGTGCCTCTCATTTTTCCTGAAACAGTCTTTTTATTTTCTTATGTTTTCCACAGCGGTATCATATCTTAGTGGATAAAAAAACACTTGGCTTCTGAGTCATCCAGAGTGAAGTCCTGGCCCCGTGAAACTCTTCGTCATTCCAAGAAGGTCAGTACATTTCACCTGAAAAAGTAAAAGCTTTACAAAGAGGTGAAAAAAGCAATGGGTGTCAACACGTTACGAGAATAAGTATTGCAAAACCTGACAATTTTCTTTGAGTCCTTTAGGACACCCTCTTAAAAGCAGAATCACAAGTTTAATTTCTCTTGAAGTTTGTATGTACTAAAGTTGTTTGTAAGTCTTCAATATATGGACTTTTAAAATACTAAAAGACAAGATAGTAAAACAAAATAAATTTTAGTAGCCCTGGGTTTTAAGATGGTCACGTGACTCAAAATATTAAAAACAGCAAAGCTCGTTAGCACACACGCACACACACGTGGCTATTTACATCCTACTTCACTCTTTTTCCATGCTGCCATTTTTAGATAACTAATAGTTATATTGATGTAATAGGTCTCACTATTTCTATGCTTAAACTTGGGAGTGTTTGTGGGATCAGGTTTGGTCACATATTACAAATTAACGTGCAGCAACTTAAAAAGAAACGTGAAACTATTGCAGTAGAGCTGAATCCTTTGTATGCGTGCATTAACACTTTCCTCACACATATCATGCTGTAAACTTAATCACACTTAAAAACAAACAAAACTGCTCAGGGTGCAACAAGTTCCACATCTCTTTCCTCCTGTATCAATTCAAAACTCTCAATGAGGCACCGCTCTGAGCCGCAGGACCAAGACCTAGTGTTTGAAAACCTGCAGAAGAGCAGAGAAACCCCCTGGTCTTTCTTCATATATCGGAATCACACAAACATATTCTGATTTTCAGGGAACTGGTAAAGGTGCATCCTTTACCTATGTGACTAGTTGAAGGGGAGATCTTAGAGATACAGCTTCTAAAAGCTGAGTCTTGTGAAAAGTTTTGGCCTTCTTTTCATTAGAGAATTCTGTTTCAAGTTAGTGTGATGGAAGATTCAGATTTGCCAATAAAGATACTTCATCTTCCAGAATTATTATGTGGTGAGAAAGTATATTACCACATTTTGTCATGTTTTTGATTAATCTTTATTTGCCATATAAGTGAGTAAAATTTCCATCTGAGTAGTGTTTCTCATTTTAGTCTGGGAAAAAGAGTCTGAAAAGTTTTTAAGAAAATAAAAAAGCCTAATTTCAGAGGCAATTATTTTAGAAATTTTCTCCATTTGGGCGATTTTAATATTGAATAAGCCTGTGGGTATGATCTAAACCTAATGATGTTGAAGTCATTGGTAATGATGTTGTCTTAACTAGACCCCATGTATCTTTGGGTGAAAAAACAAGAGAAGGGACCACATGGAAACTCCCCTTTCTTATCCCATTTCCTTGAAGGAGGTGCTAACCTCGGAGCCTGGGAGAGGCTGTTAAGTGCTCTGCTAACTCTATCCCTGATCCCATTTACCTTTAACTCCCGAAAAAGCTTCTCAGTGGCAAGTGAAGTGATGAAAATTATTATTTTAACTCTTTATCTGCTGCATTTAATACATTTAACCTCAGCTTCTGCGCTGATACCCCTTCAGAGCAGCAGTGCTAAGCCAAGTCGAGCAGCTCAGCGCTTCCAACCGCGACTGCCAGGGGAAAGAAATGCAGAATTAGGAAAAATGCAGAATTAGGAAATCCTTGTCCTTTTTGGGCACCTCCCCGCCCCCCGCATGAGAACAGCTGGCAGCGAACGGCCTTTTTGTTGTCCGCAGCGCTCGGGGGTCACCAGGACTCCTGAAAACGTGACAGAAGCACAACAAAACACAGCAAAACACAACAAAACACAACAAAACACAGCAAAACACAACAAAACACAACAAAACACAACAAAACACAACACGGGGGCGGGCGGGGGGGCGAGGCCTGCGCTCCCCCTCACGGAGGCTGCGCCATCTTCCCCGCGCGCCCCCCTCCCCCTCAGGGCGCGGGGCTACCGCCCGCTCCGTGTCTGAGGAGAAACGTTCCCGAGGGGAAACGCGTTTGAACGGGAAGAGAGAGGAGCGCGAGGGCAGAGGTGTCCGGAGGACCACGTGCGCGACGGGCACCTCTCGCCGCCCGCAGAGGGGCGGCAGCGCCTGAGGGGCCGGGCAGCCCCTCACGGTCCTCAGCGCCGCGGCCGGTGCCGGTGCCGGGGCGGGGCCCTGCTCGGAGGGGGCGGGGCGCTGGTCGGAGGGGGCGTGGCCTGGGCCGGGGGGGGCGTGTCCGGGGGCGGGGCGCGGCGGCGCAGCCCGAGCAACAGCTGCGGCGGGAGCGAGTTACAAACAGAGCGCGGAGCGGCAGCGCCGCCAGTGCGGGCCCCGCGCCGCGTCCCCGCGCCTTCCTGCCGCCTCCTCCTCCTCTCCTGCCTGCTGCGCCCACCTCAGGATGCCGGCCGGGGCGGCGGCTCAGGCGCAGGTGAGGGAGGGCGGGCTGCGGGCCGGCTCGGCTCCCTCCGTGCGCAGCAGGCTGGGGCGGGAGGTGGCGGGGGGCGCCGTGAGGGCAAAAGGGGTTGGGGGGGCCGTGGGGAGGCGCCCCCCCCCCCCC
>VWPW01026785.1:160590-386906 GCA_013389825.1 Crypturellus undulatus | reverse complement strand
GGCGCCTGGATTTAGGGAAGAAAATCTATATATATTGTTCTGCTTAAAGCTATATTATTAATATAGACAACACTTTTTTTTTTTTTCTTCCTTTAAAATTCTGAAATGACCTTGAGAGCTTTAAAAACTCCCATCAGTTTCTGCCAAACTGGGTCTGGGGGAGAGCGAGGCAGTGGGAGAAGGATCTTAGTGAAAATCGAAAATAGAAATAGGAACTGAAGGGGGGAGGCAGTGAAGCGTTTTCTTGTAGAACTGTGCGAAAAGGGAAGTTTTTGTAAGAATGTGTGGAGAGAAGAGGAGGAGAAGAGAGGAGAAAAAAAAAAAAAAAAAGGCGAGGCAAATCTCGCCCATTCGGATGCGATGGGAGCGAGCGGATCATTCCTCACGTTTTATTAGGCCCTGGAAAGCCGGAGTCCGAGCCCGAAATAAAGCGCCCGGCTCCAAGCTGAGCAGCGGGAGGGTCGCGGTGCCCGGCGCGGGGCCGCCCTGGCGCGGGTGTCTGACGGGGGCTTCGCGCCGCGTTTTCCTGCCCGGGGAGCTGCTGCCAGCTGCAGGTTGGGGAACGGGCTCCTGCCTGCGGTCTGTGATGTCTTCACCGGGGTCTAAGCCTTTCCTTGGATAATGGAAAGGGACAGTTTCAAATGAGGAGGCTAAACTGCATTCTTTGGCAGAGGGGGAGGGAAGAGGGAAAGGGTGGAGGAGAAGGGTATTTTTTTTTCTTTTTTGTCTTCCCCTTTACTAGTTTTGTAACTGAGTCAATATTTTAAGACCCGTGGCAAGAATGTGGCTTTGTGATCGCTAATCTTTCCCTCGCAGCTCTAGAAATAACGAGCAATGTTAGAAGGCTGTAGAAACATTTGTGTTCTGTGTTTTGCAGCTCCTCCTCGAAATCTGTGCGAGTCTTCAAGTTTTGCCTTTTAAGTTTTCGGGAATGGTGAAATACGAACAACAAATAACTTTAGAAACATGGTTATTACAGTGATTATTGATTGGCTTGGCCTGGAGCCAAAGCAACTCTTCTGCATGCATCAGAGTTGCTGATTTGAATTCTATAGATTCTTTTTAATATGCCAGCCTACTGGAATCGTTAAAGGCGGTGTGTGTAGCTATTTAAGAAGAGTAGATCAGTTTTTAGTTAAGGTTGTTCAATTATGTCTTCATCGCTTTGGAGTTGGTTGAATGACTTGACAAGAGATTAAGCACAACAAAAGAAAAGGCAGGGAACAACAGCTGCCTTCCAGGACTGGAGCACTGGGATTCTTAGCAGTTAAGCATTTTACCTTTTTAGCACTATGTGGTGTCAGGTTTAAATGTTAATATTTATATTCGTGTTTACAAGAACCTTAGGCATTCTGATAAGGCATCAGACAAGTCCTGGGTATTCGTGTTTTGGGGGTTGTTTGTCTCTTGCTTTTTTTTTTTTCTTTTTTCTTTTCTTTTTTTTTTTTGGTTTACCCTTAAGAAAATTACCTTAAGATCTGATACTAAGGAGTGAATTGATCTCATTAACTTTTCAGACAAAAGTAGCAAACAGTCACCACTAGTTTGTACTTGTTTAGTTACTGTGTGGTAAGAACTTTAAGGTGTGTCCTTAATGGCAGCTGACGGTTCTTGCTGCGAAGCCTTGTTTATTTTAGGTAGATGTTTTATACAGAATTTCCAGTGGGACAAATTACTACACTGACTGCACTTATTCTTTCTGGAGACTGGCTGTAAGCATAAGAGAATAATTTTTATGCTGAAATCGGGTTATATTTTTAAAAAGTCATTAAGTTTTGCTGTGTATTTTGAGAGTTTTCCTACTTCCTTTGTTTAAACATTCTTAAACAGGGCATATCATATATAAATTTTAAACACTCAGGCGGCACTATTAGGCTGAATTTAAATTTGAAATGAGTACCTACATTTCTGTTGATCGAAATAGAAAAGGCATTTCTTTAAATAAGTGGATGTTTTCTGGTTTTGAATGTGGTGAGAGAACTATATTTGTATCTTGTAAACAAAGTTTCATATTAAGTAGTCTTTAGAGAATGGCTTCCAGGCTTTGGATTAGAAGATTTTTTTTTCTTTCTTTCTTTCATTTTAAGTGGTTAATGGCTTTTTTGCTTTGTTTTGCTATGGGTGGGGGAGAGTAAGATTTAGGGTAGGGGCTAGAAAGAGGAAGCTAATAAACTTTAGCACCTTTATCAGGCTGTCTTACAAAAGGTTCCTTCATTTTGGTTTCCTCTATCATTAGATCATGTAATTACATTTTGAGCGTTTATTTTTAACCTTCAGAAAGTATCTTCTTGTTTCTTACTGCTATATATTCATTTAGAATGGTATTGATATGTCAATATTTTAGATGGGGGGTGCTAAGTTTCTCCTGTGATCAGGGGGAAATAATTTTAAAAGGGAACTGTGGGTTTCACTTGACTTTCAAAATGGTGATTACAGTAAACTTTTAAGTTACAAGAATCTGAGACTTTGTAATTAAGGAGCTCTGGGGAAATGCTAAGTAAATTTTAACTTTTCTTTGTTCTTTGGCATTTTCTTTTTGTTGTTCCAACTCTGCCTAACCTGAATGTTGATGTGGAATTCATTGTGCTAGTGGGAGCTCCCAAACCCTGTACATGTAAATCTGCTCTCTTTCCTGTGTTATGAAATGCTGGAACCACTGCTGGCACATGGAAAGAACAGCCCCCCTCTTCCCCAAGGTGAAACGGGCCGCACTTTGGGCTCGCTTTGGGCTGAGTCTTCTTTTCTTTGCAAGAAGCTGAAAGAAGAGTTTGACCTTTGAACTCGCCCTCACACTTCCACGCTGCTTTCAGGGTGATTAAATAACTGGGGATATTTGCCTGTGTCTTATGCTTATTTATCTCACTTAAAATGTTCTAATACTTAACTGTTGAGGTGTTGTCTTTAAATATAGCCAGATAGTGTGTTTGAGTTAGAGCGAGGCTGCCATTTGCCAGCTCAGCCCTCTTGTTTTTGAGACTCTTGATTTAGAGCATTAGTGTTTCAGTAAGATACTCTTTCCACATCACATAACTACATTAATTTCAAACTCCAGTTCCCTGTATGATGTACTCAGGGTCATTTTTGATGACCCTTGACTTTTTTTTTTAATTCTTTTTTTTTTTCTGTCTTCTCTCCTTTCTTTAAGGTAACTGTACCAACAAAAAGCTGGAAAAAGTAGTGGGTGTGTTTTTTTTTTTTTTTTTTTTGGGAGGTGGAGGGGAGGCGCACTGATGTGATCCTGGGATTCTGCTGGCTACTGTGTGCAGACTTTAGAGAAGTGAATCATATCTCAGGAGACTTGCTGCTGAAGACAAAAGTAAGGAAAAGGATATGACCAAGCTGTGTAAAATTCTGAATACAAATTGTATTTTAAAATTAAAACTACAACTTTTTTTGCAGGCTATACTTAGTTTCTTGTGCACATCCAAACAAAGACTGCTTCAAAAAAAAGGTCTGAAATCAAGCTTATCCTTAAAACAAGTTTTTTTTAATGATCTCTGTGNTTTTTTTTTTTTTTTTTTTTTTTTTTTTCCTCCCCTCCTCCTGGGTGTCATTTTAAAACAACAACAAAGAAACCTTGAAACTTACTTACACTGTTACCATATGACTTTGTTCAGAACATAGTCTATAGCTTATAAATCTAACTCTTTCTGTCCTTTTTTCTATTTTCTTGTTTTCTTTTTTTTTTTTTTTTTTGAGGGGGATGTGTCTTTACTTGGTTAATTGGCATTATAAAACATTCAGTTTCAAAGTAAACCAGTGTATGGACTGGGAAAGATGAATTATAAGTCAAAAATAAAGGTGACATACCTGTTTGGAAATTCAGTGTCTTGAAGAGTCAGTTGCAGGAGGTGGAATGTTTATCAGCTGCCTTGAATATCATAAAAGAAAGTCTGAGAGGAAATGTGGTTAGAATATGCAGGAGAAACGTATGTAGAGCAGTGTGACTTAAAAATGTGAACAGAAACCTGTCCTAGTGTAAGTGAATAATTGACTATAGTGGATAGTGATTTTTCTATGTGCTTAAGATTTTATGTAACTAAAAGTATCAAAGTCTGAGTTTGCTCATGCACAATGGGTACACTTGCATTTTTCTGTGTAATAAAATGTGGTGCAGCTTTCCTCCGATTAACTACATATGGGCAATTGCACTGTGCTTATACAGTATGGTGATAACTGCTGTGTACAGATTGGGTGAATCCTTGGGTGAAATCTGTGTTTTATGTCAGTTTCTGCTTCTTTAGGTGCTTGGGTAGGAGAAATCAAATTTTGTACTCCAAAGGTTATAATGTTTAGTACATTGTCAGGAAAATAGATATGAAGGTGATCTGGAGGAGCCAAAGCTTCTGTTTAGCTTTAACGGTTTCTCTGCTCTCTTTCCTCCTGCTCCTGCCTTCCCTGGCAGAAGTGCAGTTTGGTATGTGGTGGTGTTGCCTAATGTCTCCATGTAGACAGGTCAGTTTCTGGTGGAACCTGCCTCTTGTTCCCATTACAGTTTGGGACTGTGGAGCCCCGGTATGGTGGACTAAATCATGGCATACGTCCCTGCAGCCCACCAGTGAGGCAGAACTGTTGCTGGAAGGTCCATCGGTCTGTGCCAGTCTTTGGAAGAGACTTCCACCTGTGTGCGGCAAGAGAGAACTATTGGAAATGTCCATTCCCAGCTCTTCCCTATTCTAGTGTCTTTAGTTGTTAACCTACAGGATGAATTTTTGTATTTACCTAAATGCATCTTCCCTTTTGGCTGTGTTTGAAAGCTGCAGCTTCAGAGGTGCGGGGAGAGGGTGCTGCCCTCTTCCAAGCTCCTGGGGTCTGTGCTGTGGTGGACAAGAGGTAGGAGGTGAAGCTGAAGCGGTGGGGAGTACTAGTGAAAATTAGTCACTTTAACACAGTGAACTGTTTAAAGTGGCTACTTGTTTCTCTCATTTGCAGCAATAGCAAATAATATCTTTTCCTGTTTCTTCAGCTCTGCTGCCCAAAGGGGTGCAACTTCCGTCTAATTGCTATGGAGGAACCTCCTGGAAGGAATTAAGAAGGAATTAAGTCTAATTTAGTACACTCCAAATTTACCATTGCTTTGTAGTGGTGGAGAGGTCTAGCATCCTTCTGCACAGAAGTGGAATAGTCAAACTTGCTGTTAAGATCTCTGAGAATACCTTATTTCAGGTTAAAACCAAGGCTAAACAAAAAAGCAGACTCTGAAAGGTGAGACTGAGCTAACTAAATATATCTCTTGCCTTAGCAAGATGGTCTTACCTGTTGTGGAGAGAACAATAAACTATTTTGTAAGGTAAGGGGTCATTGCCAGTTTAAGTGTATGCAACCTCTTGATTTAATGAAGTTGCATCATCTTATACAGCAGGGAAATGTGTCCCGGGCTTGTTTTAAAAGGAACAGCCTTGTATCTTTCAGCCTTTATGTAGGTAGTGGCCACTTCATAAAGCCTAAAGTAAACTTTGGTTTTGTGCTCCTGAAAAAAATTATTCCAAATATGGAGCAGGGGAGAGTAGGAGCTCTGGCTATTAGAACAGTCCTTCTGATCTTCAAAAGTCAATACTTAATCTGTAGTACTTCCTTATTTAATGCCAAGAATTAGTCTCTTTTATATTTGCTCTTGCTCAGTGGAGGAAAAACATGTGCAAAATGATGCAAGCTTATATGTTCTCTGCTTTAAAAGGAATAATTACATCTTTAGATAGAAGAGGCATTCAGTTTGGTGAGGGGAGACATTCAGCTCATCCATCCTTTGCCAAAACACTGTTAGACATATAACCTTAAAGAAAAAAGGACTCCACAGGAAAAGCTCCTTTAGAGAAAGGATATCCTTTGTTTCTATTGGTATAGATGACTGGAATGGGGAGAAAGAGTTTTCCCAATATTGTTCATTATTAACTACAAGTTATTTTCCACTGGTGAATAAAATCCTGTTCCCTAGACCTAAGGGGGAAAGTGACTTACAAGTATGTCTCTTGCCTAACTATAAAAGACATTTTGCCTAAAATATTTCTAAAATTTTTGTAGAGGGATGCCTGAGTAGTAACATTCTTCTATTTTGGTGTATGTCAGGCTGTTTCTTCAGATTGGTTTTTATGGATTAACTTAATATCACTGCATTATAAAATTCTGCAGCTGCATTAGAAAGGACTGTAAGTATAGTGCATCTTCTAGAGAGCAAAAATGATAAACCATGAAAATCACTCCTAAGAAATAAAGATAACTTTCAAAGCTTTGAATGTGAAGACTATCAGGATGACTTCAGTGTAGAGCATATTGTGTGTAGAAACCCCAATATGGGGTTATCTTTTATGTTCTCTTTTCAACCCAAATGTTACCTTCATTTTGATCTTCACTGCAACTGAAACAAACAACTCTCTTCCTCCCCTCCCTCCCCCCAAATCTCCGCTTCCTCTAAAAAGCATACATGTTGTTTCTTTATCAGACTGGACTGATAACACGCTTTTTTATTTATTTTAAAAGCATTCTTATACTTGAATGCTTAGCATAGAGAATACATATGTGGATGAGAAAAAATGCTAGGTGTACTTCCAGACTCCTCCATGAAAAAGAAGTGAACTGGGAAGTTGTGTTAATATGATTTACTGTTAAAAGATAGAAGGGAATATCTCTTGCCTTCCCTAGACAGTAATAGAATGCACGGTAATGAAGAGTAAGTTATTGGCTTCATATAGTGCTGTGAAGAAAAGCTGACTCTTGTGCTATTCTGCAAAATAATGCTTTATCTGTGCTGACTTTTACAGCTTTCCAGTGTTGAAGTTAAATCGCAGGCAGATGGACAATCGTACTCCTTCAGAAATGAGGTCACAGTCTATGCAGCAAATAACATGGATTCCCTCCTAGATTTTGGGACTGTTGTTTCTTCAAATTGCGATAGGAAAGGCATTTTTATCTAATGCAGGAGAACACCACCTTGCAGAAGGTGGCCCAGGTATGCTTTTCTCAAGTGGAGATTGTGTGCAATAAAAAAAAAAAATCTTTGGAGACAGACTTAAATTTTCATGCCCCAGAATAATGAGCCTTTTGAGGGCAAGGGTACTCCAGCTCTGCACAACTGTTCTTGTATCTCATAGGTCCTGCAAGTTCTACCTGGCACACAGTGTCCTGATGTGCTCTGGGTTGGGCACCTTGGGAGTTTGGACCTCGTGAATTATTAGCTACTTCTTGGGGATGTGGAGCAACTGGCTTGATTTTTGTGCTGATCATACTCAAAGCAAAGATATAATTTAAATTATAAGTTAAATTCAGCTTTGGCTTAGGTTTTTCTTTCAGAATTTGAAGTTCAGTATTTTCCCTGAATATAGCTGTAGCCAGCTGAGGTAGGTGTTCCAGAGAGTGGTGTTACTATTTGCAGAGAAAGTGGTGATATTAAATGGTTCATTTTATATCTTTAAAACAGAACTGGGTTGAAACTTTACCTGAAAAAGTAAAATTGTGTATTTTAACAACAGGGGATTAAGTAGCTTGCCAGTTGATTCAGATAGCAATCATCTGTGTAAAACCTACTTCATTTAGCAGTGCCAAAGGCAAGCAACCTGTTCTCAGGCATAAATATATTGAGGAAAAGGGGGTTGGGGAGGTATAAGTTTCTTATTCATTTGATGGTATTGGATTATGTAGAATTTAGACCTTATGGCATCTTGGTAAGCAAAAGAAGCTCTACTACTTACCCTTGGATTTCAGGATCTCTAACCTCATAAGTTAGATGAGGTAGTTATATTAGAAAAGATCCATTCCAAAATGTAGCTCTTAGTTGCAATTCTTTCAGGCTTCTAACTTCTGTTTTTAAGCAACTGTTGCAGCAACTAGGTGAAGTTCTGTAATAGTTCTAGTAGCAAAAAACAATTGCTTTTGCTAGTGTAGAATTAGTAAAGTGTAGCTTTTTTCATGATACTAGGCATGGAATATTTATTTGTGGCTCTGTGGTGTTTAAAGCAGAAAATTCAATAGTTGAACTTTGCTGTTCTGTGAAAGGTGTGTCTAGAATTTTTATTACATGTTTATGGAAATTTTGAAATGCAGGAAGTAGAATTGCAATAAAATTACTACTGATAGGTCATTTCCCAAAGAAATCTTGAGCCTGTAATATGTAGTCCTTGGTTGTGTAATTTAATTAAACTTCTCTACAGGCATTTAATTAAAACTTTGTCTGTTTTAATAATTCATTTATATGCAGCAGCTTTTTCAGTGTGGTTCAGAGGTTCAGTAGTGAGTGCAATGAAGGCAGGCTCTTCTCATCTATCCAGTTCAATTTATATGTGTTGTGGCGTTTATAAATACAATGGATATTGCTGCAGACCTGTTGAAATAGTTGACTAAATGTCACATAAGCAAATAAAAATGCAGCGTGAGCTATGGCTTCTTAAACATGCAGGCTTGGGACTATTGGGAGGATGAAGTCGAGTAGATAGCAGAGAACAGCTTGAATAATTCTGTAATAATAGAATAGAGAAATACCTGCTGCTTTGGATAGAAACATGCCAGGAACTGTCAAGAAGTGCTGATTACTCTACCTGTGTGGAGAGGAAGGGATGGGGAGGAGGAATCCAATCCACCTGTGGAACGTGTGAGCCTTGGACTGCAGTCCGAGATGCATGTTGCATTTCACAGATGGTGATGTGGGAGTTAAAAGTCTAGATTTTTTTTTTTTTAGTTTGAGGAGGAGTAGGTCATCTTATTTTTTTAACCTTGAGTGGTAAAATTATAGATATTGGAAAGATTTTTTTTCTCCAAACTGGAACATTGTACCCTGTATTGTGCATGTGTCCTCTGGCCTCTTGGTATCTAAAGTCGAGAATACTGCAGAAGCCCCTAGGTACTGGATTTTTGTTGAGCTGCAGATGGTTCCAGTGCTCTGCAAAGCTGCAGGTTGTTTGCTTTTAGTGCAGAATTAAGGCAGCTCTTGACAGTTTTGCTGCTGCCTACAGGGTTTTGAATAACAGGAATGTAATTAATCAGCATTTTTGGTTTTCAACTCCAAGGCGTTAATACTATCTTCACTAGGAAGAAAAGTTTTATTAATAGTGGATAAAATCCTAGAGCGGGTATTCGGTTCATAGTTTTAGCATGTGTGAGCTTGTCTAAACAGTGGGGATGTAGAATCATGTCCTCTTTTTATTAAGTCATCTATCTAATTGGAGTGAACTATGCAATCTCCAGCTGAAAAAACCCACGAGAGTCTAACTCGCCTTGTAACTGCTGTCATTCTTGGTGTCAGTTTGAATGCAAGTCTGCTCAATTATACCTACATTCTCCTTCAGAAATGCCATCTGCAGGCTGTAACTGTTATCTCCTGTAGCGAGTGTTATATTTAAGAATAATAGCTGCTGATGTTGCGAACAAATGTTTCAGATGATCGAACAGGAGTATCTTGCTCTGCTTTGCAGTGCTTAGAGGTCAACCTGTGGCCAGTTCTTCCCAAGGGTGTCTCTTGCTAACAGGGGAACTTACAGCAGCGTTTGGTGCCCTTGGGTCTCAAGTGCTCTGAAGAGCCAGGGAGAATGTCTTGGAAGGGCTCAAACCTATTGATACCCAATAAAATTCAGACCCAAACTTCTGTTAAACTCTTCTCGTGATCTCAGAAGGGTATATGCTGTGTACTTACATATGCAATCGTGAAAATAGGTAAAGATTTATTTATTTTATTTAGGTTTTTTTGACAGCTATTTAAGTAATTCTCTAATATACTGAAATGAGATGAGATTGAAAATGATCTATTCCAAAGGGATTTCCAGATAAAATCTTACTTGTTTGAGGTGGATTTACATGAGGGGGTGAGCAGCCTCAGAGCTTTCCTAGATTCAACTCAGGTTAGTGTCTTAAATCCTTACAAATCAGGAAGTTTTTTATAGTCTTTTTGCACTGTTTGCATGATGTTAGGTTAAGTTTAAAGAGAACCATGTGGTGATTCCTCTTAAGAGGATATCTCTTCTCCAACTTGTTTCTGAATGCTGAAACCTGCCCTGTGAAGGACAGAGTGAATGTGGTTTTCTGCAGTTTCTCCCTCTGTCTTCTCCACTCTGATTCTTTTTGCTCTATGTGTGCGTGTGTATAGTGCAGTGACACATGGTGAGGACAAGAATAGTTGGCCGCTTTTCCGCACTTGTAGCGATAGCAGCAAGGACCTCAATTAGTATGTGGGAATTGAGGCACCGTTTGGAGTTTGGCCCTGACTTTGTGCCCTCCTGTGTACCTCTGGCTCTTGTGTAGAATGATTCTTATACCCATTACTGCCTAAATCTGACTACACTAAACACAGAAGCAAATTAATTTATTTTGCCTTGATATTCACTGTAGGTGTTTAGGAGACTTGCAAAGCTGGTATTCGTTTTTAGTTTGCAAATAAATTATTTTCAGGCAAATAGTCACCATTTAAGCACATGAGCTCTGCCACAGCATGTTATCCTGTTGTGTAAAAATACATCTTAAAGCTATAGAAGCAATAGAACAAACAGCAAGTTAAAACATGCAGTAAAACACGCTAGCCAGCACGCTTTGATATGTTTTTTTTTTTCTTATGCTTTCCAAAAAGGGGAAAGCTTTATGAACACTTCAGTTTCAAGTTTGTTACAGCTGCTCCACCTGTCTATTTGGAGTGTTAGAACTTAGTTCTAAGTAGGGAAGATAGAAAAGCAGAAATATAGGGTGAAACAGAAGAAATTCACAAGTGCTGGCCTAGGACATGTGTACTCCAAAAGATTTTTTTCTTTTTTTTCTTTTTTTTTCTTTTTTTGATTGTTAGTGGAGTGGGAGAGGAAATGTTAAAAATGGCAGTGATTAAACTCAAAGCTGGGCTAAAGGACATAGTTATAAAAGACTTTGGCTGCAGAAGATTCAGATGAGCCACCAACCTGCTGGCTAGTGGTTTGTTTGCGCTTCCTCTTTCCACCCTGTGGGCTCCCTCCAGTCTTTGTGTTTAACTTGACAAGTGATCAATCAAAAAAGGCCAGAAGTGACCTTGGTAAGATCATTGTCTAGACCTGGATTAGGGGACTAGGCAGTGAGGAGCTCCAAAGGCTCATTAGGTTCCAGATTTTTTTCTGCATGATTTGGGAGTGGCGGGGAAAGGACTCTTTTTGCCATTAACTTTGCAAATTAAAACCACAAAGTTTTCTCAGTGTCACAGATTTGTGCAACGTTGGATCTATCTTTTTTTCCTAGCAATAAGTTGTCACCTCTCCATTCCGGATGGTAATTGTGCCTAGGCTTCACCGTTCTGTGGTACATAAAGGGCTTCCAATATAATTGAAGGCATCGTATCAAACTTTTGGTCTATAAATATGCCTTTCAGCTGACTAAAGGTTCTGCTTCCCCCTGCTCAGCTGCTCGTGAAGTCTGTTCCAGCAGTGGGTTGGCCCCTGGGAGCTTTATCCATTCTTTTGCGGGCCCTTGACCTACGTAAACAGTTCAAGTTCTGTCTGACTTTGACCAAAATATTTCAGAGTTAATGGTTGAAGGCTGCCCTTCTGGCTGGGTGGATCAGAAGGTAGATCAGCTTGGTGAGAAAAAGCCCAAGGAAGTAACATCCTGCCTTGGAAGCTGAATCTCTCACCTACCATAGTGACTTGGAGCGTGGAAATCTGACTGCCAGAATTTTTAAGGAGTTATTTTCTGTGCCTGAAATGAAGAAAAATAACCTATTTCTTGCCCAAAATTATAACAAGTCAGAGATTGAGATGAATTTTAAAGCTACCTTGTACATACTGCCTATTGCTATAGTGCATATTGTTTTGAGGTATATTAACTGGAGAAATGCGAATCGCTGACCAGATGTCTTTTATGAAATAACTTGAAAAACTTTTGAGCTTTTAGTCAAACTTTGAACACGTTCTTTTTTTCATTGGATAGTCACATGTGGGAATGTACCTCATCTCAGAATGTTTTCTCATTAGTTTATATGTTTATTAGTTTTGCAGACTTTTTGTTTATCCAAAGAAATTGATTGACCAGAGTTTTGATCTCCACAATACTGACTCGGCAGTGGAAAGAGTAGCCACCAGTTGCTGCTAACAGACATTAGATTTCTTATGGACTTAAATTGGATTCTATGATAGTAGGGGCTATGAGTAATGGTGTTAGTGAATGGCCCTTAATACAAGGATTTATATTGGCACTTACTGTGCACCAGAACTCCGAAAACCAATTCCATGTGGTCTAATCTTGAAAAACATGGCTTTTTTTTGAAGTTCCTAAGAGCAAACAAGTTTTGCTGTGTTTCCACGGAGTTGGTTTCGCAGGTCCGAGGTCCCTTTCACTTCTTGCATTGACTTGTTAAGAATTCACTTAAAGGTTTGCCCGGAAATAGGGATTCGGCAACTTTGTGTAACAGGGTAAGAATAGATTTAGAATGGATAATAGATAAAATGTTGCTTGTTATGTAGCAGTGTGAATTCAGGAATGCTAGTAGTGGAATGCAGACATGTTTAAGTTTGCACTCTTTACTCCAACTGTGGTAAGTAGAAAAGGGACCAAAGTGTCTCCCAGCTGTCCCTGGTTGCCTATTAAAGCATGCCATGAAGTATTTGGTTTTCATTATTTGGGAGAAAATGTTTCCTGTTATCTTGACATGTCTTACTGACACTATTTTCTCTCTTTCCTGCAGGTGGTGGTGTTCTTTGTGGCACTGAAATTCGCCTTGGGTGTATTTTGCTCAATACAACCATTTGAAATATTTGTACAAAAAAAGTAAGTGCAGCTGACTTTCTACAGGCTTGGAAGAATCAGAAGAGAGAGTTCAAGAAACCTCATTGCATTGCTAAGAGAACCTGTGGATTTTTTCAGTGATGTTTGAACACAGAAAGATGAAAAAATAAGAAATTTTTGTGGAAAAAGTCTTTTCCTGGTGGAGGTCTTTTAACTGAGTGGACTTGCAAGCACGCATTGGAGAACATTACAAAGTGTCCTTATAGTGATCAGCGAGTATCCCCAAAGACCTGAAACCTTTTATTATACCACGTAATAGGGAACAGAACGTAGGAAAGATGCCAACTCAGCCTCTCTTGGCATACATGGATGGACCGGATGGAATTGCCAGCACTGTTGGTGCACAGATGGAGAATAATGATGCCTCAATGACAATAAAAGGAACAAATACAATTTCTTACAAAAGCTTGCAAGAAAAGTTTCTAATGCAAGCTGAGGGCTGCATGCCTCTGGACTGCATGTTTTGTGATGAATCTTTTAAACATCCGGAAGAGCTTGGTAAGCATGTTTTAACGCAGCATAGGCCCACCCTTTGTGAACCAGCTGTCCTGCGTGTTGAAGCAGAGTATCTCAGTCGTCTGGATAAGTGTCAAGTAAGAACAAATCTGTCCTTGCCAAACAATGAGAAGGACAGTGAAGAACTTAGCTGTGAGGTTTGCGGACAAACGTTTGGTGAGGCTTTTGATGTTGAAGCACACATGAAAAAGCATAAGGACTCTTTCACATATTGGTGTAATGTATGTGGAAGAAGATTTAAAGAGCCGTGGTTCCTTAAAAATCACATGAGAACACATACTGGGAAGCCAGGTTCCAGAAACAAGCTCCAACAAGGGTCTGAAAGCCCCATAACAATAAATGAGGTGGTGCAGGAGCATGTAACTGAAAATGTAACGTCACCTTACAAAATTTGTATGGTTTGTGGTTTCCTATTTCTCAATAAAGAGACTTTAATTGAGCACAGTAAAGTGCACACCAAAGAATCAATACCCAGTGGTGAAAGCCTCCAAGTGACTAGTGAGTCTAATCAAGAAGAAACTTCTCAAAGAGAAGAATTTCTGCGATACTTGAACTTGAAACCAAACTTGGCTCCAGAAAATGACAAATCACAAAAGCCTGTTAAATGGATAGCTGAACTAGATCCATTCAACACATATCAAGCATGGCAGCTGGCTACCAAAGGTAAAGTTGCAGTTGGCCATGGCCAAATTAAAGAACCGGGCCAAGAAGGAAGTACAGACAATGATGATTCATCTTCTGATAAAGAAGAACTCGGTGAAATTTGGAATGCAAATAAAGGTAGCCAGGCTGAAACTACAGGGAAGTCAAAAGTAACCAAGAACAACAGCTGTACAGGGAATGGTAACTTAGCCCAAGACAAATTGAAGCATCCTGGTGAAGTGCCTTCTATGGAAATGGATTCTAAACTGTCCCAAAACAAAGAGAAACCGACACACTGTTCCGAGTGCGGCAAAGCCTTCAGAACCTACCACCAGCTAGTCCTCCATTCCAGAGTGCACAAGAGAGACAGGCGGACGGACGGAGAGACCTCAGCTGCTTCCAGGTCCTGCTGCGCTGGGGTGATTGTAGGTTTGGATGAAAATGGAGCAGTGGAACGGGTGGAAGGAGGCTCTGAAGATGGATCTGAGGATGGGCTTCCGGAAACGCTTCATTTAGGTGAGGAGCTCTTGGAGTGTGTTAGATTGAATAGCGGTAACTAGTGTTCAGAACATCTTCAATGGTGATAGTGTCTTGTGCATTATCTTTTTTTAGAACTTGGCCAGAGACTGTTGTGGGGAAGGGAAAAAGATAAAAATAAGAGAAGGGAAGAGCTTCTGATACCATCACACAGATCTCAAGTTTCTTGACCTCTTTACATTTATGATTTGCGTTGCTAGAATTACTCTTCTAGTTTTAATAACAATCTGTCTAGGAAGAGACACTGTCTCCCCCTTCTCCCTGCATGTCAATAGCAAGACTGTTAGTTTTACAGGATCCTCTGGTGTATTGCATAACCCTTCTATCCAGCACATGTTCTTAGAAATAATATGTCTGAAATTGCTGCATTTTTCATACTTCTGCATCTTGTGAGAAAGGGCAGAAAACATCCTATACTTGATACCAGCAGTTAATTAGGGTCCTGAGAAGTAAGGGATAATGCTGAACTTTTCTCTGTGTAACTGCATGTTGTATATTTTTGAATGGGATGCAACTTCGTGGCCTAAATGTTAGCACCACTAACGAGGTAAATTAGTTATATAAAGACATGCACAAAGGTTGTTAATATGTGGACATGGTGCGTGTAGAAGAGGTTCATAACTCCTCTCCCTGGAAGACCATATAAACAGTTCTCTGTTGGAGCGGGTCTGTGTGTAATGCAGGATTAATTCTGAGTCTTGCTGTGCTTTAGGAAAACATGTGATATTGATCCTAAATGCTCCCTCACTGCGGGGGGAGAAAAAGTTGCGAGTCTGGGGACTAAATAAAATAGCAGAAAACTGCAGCTAGTCTTGTACTGTGGGACATGCTTTGGGTCCGCACTTAAAGCAGACACTTGCATAATCTCAAGAAAAGACATAACGTACAGAATGTCCTGGCACACACAACTGCCTTCCATTTCTGGTAATGTGCAGCCCTTTATTTTGCCTGCAGTACCAAGGAATAAAATTATTACCTAACGCGAACTTGCCGGTTTGTTCCGCAGCAGTGGCAGCTTTTACTGCGAGCTGCTGAGTCATCCTTATTGGGACTTGGGCTGTTTGCTTAAAACAGCCCAGGCTTCTCTGTGCTGAAGCTCAGCCATGCCCAGCACTTGCAACAAAAAGCTTTCCAAGACATGAACTTTGCCATCTATTTGATTTTTTTTTGTTAGAAATTTAATCTTAAACCTTCTTCCTCTGTTCTCCTACTCTAGCTTTCTAATCAACTTGGACATGGGATTTTTTTTTTTTAACTTAAATTGTGGTGATGCTTTTTTGATTCAGTCTGCCAGAGAAACATTGGTTTGAATAGTGTTTTGTGTATAGACTTTCTCCCCTTCCTCGTTAGACATTATGCTGTACCTGCCACCCTCTAGTGGTAACTGTTGGTGCTTGCAGTTGTGTGAAACCGATTTTTACACTGTGAATTTGTTCCTGGAAAATATTTTGCAGAACCAACAACACCAGTCACTTCCCTACTGCTGTATTAGCCAAAAGTTCAGCATTTAATATTTCTTAACAAGACTACTGATTCAAGTTGGTGATGATGACTTGGAGGCACGACATCCTTTGAGTAGTATATAAATAAATGTCCCATCTGGACCATCTTCTTGCCCAGCTTCCTTCCCCTCTGTGTTGCTGTGGTGCGCAGAGTGCTTTTTACAGTCTGATTCATCGCACTTTCCAATTCAGACCTTACTTTTAAGATAAGGCTATAGCTCACAACCTGTAGAAAGTTTTGAGCTAGATTCTCCTTTGTGTTCCAGTGTTTCTGTGGTATTACTAAAGATTCCGTGATGGTCTGTGGTTTTTGAAACCTTGTTTTACACCTGGTTTGCTCTCTGGAGCTTCTTTGTTACTGTTGCTAACCAATGTTACCTGACAGCTGAAAATCTTTTAGCTCTTTCACCATGTGCTGCGAGTGGCCTTGTGGAGCAGCCACAGGCCTGCAGGAGGAGCTGACAACAGTTCCTCCCTCTGCTTTTTTCTAATACTGATACCTAGGATAGTTGCTTATAACTTTAAAGGGGACTCCAAATTTGCATTTGCTCTTCATAATATAGCTATATTTTCTCCCAAAGATAAAAATGAAGATGGTTTGGAAAGAGCAAAAGTTAAAAACCTTGGAGCCTCCAGAGAATGCAGCTATTGTGGAAAGTATTTTCGTTCAAATTATTACCTCAATATTCATCTCAGAACTCATACAGGTAAATGGGCTTCGCCTTTGTGGGAGGGGCAAGGTCTGTTGAATCCAATTGGACGGAATGCTGGGTTTTGCTCAGGAAAAACAGAAAAATTGCCTTCAAAATTATTTTAAGAATAAAACTTGCTTTATTATTGAAACAGTTGTAATTGCAGTTTCCCAAAAGGAATTCATTACTTACATAAATGTAAATCATTTAACAGCGTTTACTGTATTTTGAAACTTTTTTTTGCTTTAAGCAATCAAACAAAAAGAGCTTGAAACTAATTGCCAAGTATTAAGCTGATTGCCTGCCAGTTGCGCTACCTGGGGAAAAAAATGTGTCTGTTTTTTCAGTTAAACTTTTGTTTTGCAAACCCAGGCAAATGCTTTTTACTTTTGTTAATGTAAGTCCCTGTTTCTTTTGAAACATCTCTATTTATAGATGAACTGTAACACTTGTGTTGTTGAATAGCATACTTGTGGTATGATCAAGGGCTACAAATTGTTGGAGTTGACCCACAGCTATACTTACTGCTTATCTCTGCCAAACATATTGTCAGCTACCATCTCCATACACAGGGAACCTATGGAAAATATCTTCATAACCAGAAGATGTCACTGTAGTTAGCAAAAGTAGTAAGATCTGCTTCTTGAAATGATTTAGATGAGTTTGGGAATTGTTAGTATGTGGAAGGGGAAAGAAGAAAAATCCATTTTAGTGTTTTAAATCTAGATTATTCCCTTGTTGTCTTTAACTGTGTTCAAGACTTCAAATCAAGTTGTATCAAACTTATTTACTGATAAAACTGTGTTTCAGGTGAAAAACCGTACAAATGTGAATTCTGTGAGTATGCAGCAGCACAGAAAACTTCCCTGAGGTATCATTTAGAGAGGCATCACAAGGACAAGCAAGCTGATAGTGCAGCAGACGTGAAAAATGACAGCAAAGTTTCCTTACAGAGTCAGACGGAGCTCTTGCTGGCTGCTCGTGGTGCTCAAGAAACCAAAAATCTGAAGAGGCTTTTTCATGGTGCCAAAGATGCTGAGGGCTGCCCACCTACAAAGCAGCAAAAGGAAATTCTGTCCTTGAATAATGCAATAGGCAGCACAGTCCTGTTAAGAATGAAAAATGATTCTAGGGAGTCGAACAAAGGTTCAGTCTGTAACAGTTTGAATCCGACACAGGAGAATGTGTCCACTCCTTATCCAGAAAAAGTAAAGGCTGAGAAGGAAACGAAGGACGCTCAGCCCATGGGTCCTCATAAGAGAGAGAGGCAGGCTTCTGTGGCATCAGAGAGCGATGATGTCCAGTATGTTTGTGCTTTAAAGGATGGGAAAAATGTGACTGATGTGCAGGAGCACACAGAAAGCTACAAACATATGGTGGACTGTCAAGAAGAACCCTTGGACTTATCTGTTAGGACATCACGAGAATGCTCAGTGGTTTCAGCTGCTCGAGGCCTGCCAGCACCCAGCACGTGTCCGTTCTGTACGTACCGAACCCTCTACCCAGAAGTCCTAATGATGCACCAGAGGCTGACGCACAAATACAACCCTGACACCGTTAACAAAAACGGCTATAGAAACAAGGCTCTAGCTAAAGGCAGACGCACTGGATGCCCACCAGCCCTGCTTGGTAAAGATGTGCTTCCTCTGTCCTGTAATTCTCATAAAAATAAGGCTTCCCCCTCTGTACAACAAAAGCTGTTGCAAACAGGGAAAGCTAAACAGTGTCACCCTCCACAGAACAAAGTCCCTCACTTTTCAGTGACCGACTCAAACAGCGCGGCCCCCAGTAACCTCAAGTTTCATAAGCAGCCAAGTAATGTTGGAGCTCAGGCAAATAACTATAGACAACCTCAGCAAGAAATGCACTCCAGTTCCAGTATCTCTCCAGTATTGGACAGAGTAAAAAGATCTGAATCTAAAGTAAAAGCTCTAAGCGTCCCAGTGTCTCAGGCTGGTGTAGTCAGCAGCGGTCTGAATGGGACTCTCGACTGTCACCAAAACGAATCTGCCTGGCCTTGTCATCGAGGAAGAGACTATCTGTGTGGTAAATCTGTGAGCAATGTAAATCTAGAGTATGGTGAACCATCTTCTAAAAGAATGAAACCTAATCTGCTAGCTGTTGACCATATTGACTCTGCAGTGGCTAATTACAGAAGATACGAAATGAGCAGATTTCGGGTTGCAAACAGATATGCAAATCTGCTACCTCAGGAATGTTCTCGCACCAAACCTTCATCCTCTGTTTTGCCAACCAAACAAGGGCTTCTGAGTTCAGACGATGTTGATCCTCCTAATGTATTGACTGTTCTCAAACCTTATGAGCCGTATAGCTCTGGACCACTTTACAGTTCTTGTGGATCTAGCAATGGCCAAGTAACCAGCTCTACAGTAGAAGGTACTGTATCTCCTTCCTAGATAAATGTTTTATCACATTACAAAGGAAGGTGAATGGAGTAGTGAGGTTCAGGTTCAATAAATTTTAATATAAAATCCAGTTTTGGCAAACTCTGCCTTTGGGGAATTAGGCCTGTAAGCTTTTNTTTTTTTTTTTTTTTTTTTTTTTTTTGAGGGATCTAAAGTTCGTCTAAAGCTTTTTTCTCTTGGCCCCTGATGCTGAACATGTAGTGTTAGCTTGACTGGAGTGCTCTGATGAGCTATTTTTGTAGGAAGTGGAATGAGCCTTTCTGCTAACTTGCAAGGAGATCTTGGACCATCTGGAATATTAAAATAAATTCTTCCAAATACCCCTCACACTAAATGTTCTGTCCACCTGCAAATAAGTATGTTCACTACAGGGTGTATTAAAAATCCTAGACCTTTGATGTACATCTTGCTCTTCTGTTCTTCACTGTTTTTTTCCTAATGTTTAGATTTTAGTAGGAACGGGGTATTTTATTAAATCAAGACAACGTATTTCTGCTATTCTGGTGCTTTGTTGCACTAAATGGCATTACTTTACTGTGAAAACTCTTGAAATAGTAGAGAAATGCTTAATGATATCCTTTTGGAAAATATGGTACTCATAACGTATGCTGTTTATATTTCATTCTCAATCAGCATTTTCAAAACATAGCAAGAGGCTAAGATATTTAGGTTGTGATATTTAAGCAGTTGTTTCACTATTTGTGGAAGAAGCTTCCTATTTTCAGCAGGGATCTGGTCTTAACGTAGGACACTGAATCTTGAAATGGAGATCCTCTTAAAAAGTGAATAGATTTAACAACTCTTGTTGTTAAATTCTGGAGCTCTGTGTATCACACTGCTTGCTGGAAGTAGTAAGATCCTTCTTTCTGAAGTAGCCTGGCTTTGAAACAGGCAGGGTATGTTACACTAGTGTAGAGCAAATCACAAAATATTAAGTCTGTGTTTAGTTATGTGGCCAAAACTTTGTTTGCTGGTGGTTCGGGTGTTTATCTGTGTCACGGTTGTGGGGCAGGATAAATACCCAAGCCTGGGAAGGGTGAGGGAGAGGCTCACTGTGTCCAGGGAAATGGAGAGAGGAGCTAGTGCTGCTGCTACTGCCCTGCTTGTGGAGTCAGTTCCTCATGTGAGGAAGTGTTCCAAGTGCCTGGAGCTGTGAGGGAGAGTGAAATAGATGCTGGGTTATGCACAGAACATGGAGGGAAAGGGACAAATATGTCAGTGTTCTCTGGCTCCTTGTGATTTGAGAGACTTAAATACTTTTTTCTTTTTTCTTTTTATTCCCCCCCACCAAGTTCATGAGTAATTCACACAGCTGTGAGGTTTGTAACACTTTGAAGGAATGCTTGATTTTATCAATGGTGGATCACAGCTAGGAGATCAATGTGCCCTCTCAGTGCTTAGTCAGAGAACCTGCCAGTCCTTGAGGACCAGGCAGTGCTTTAATTTGAGTATGTCAACTAAATGTGTACCTAAGCTTCATGACATTGTTATATGATTAGCAGGTAGAGCATCCAGCCTTATAAGGGAGTGTGTGTTTGACATTGCATAAAGCCCTGTTAATTGTTGTGAAAACTGGAAAATAAAACTTGCAGCTTCAAAGAACTTCACAAGAGTAGTCTGCACGTCAAAGAATGGTGGGCAGCCTCTTGCTCCTTTCCAGCATTACCAAATCTTGGGAATACAGAAATTCCCTGTTTTTTCCTAGTAGTCTCGGTGAGGTTAGCCTATGGAAGTAGGAGGTGAGGCAATACTATTTTTATATGATGACTTCATTGGAATATACCTCCCTCTTCTGAAAGCTCCACCTTTCTGCAAGAAAAGAGAAAAAAAAAAAAAGTTCCCTTCCTCTTCTGCTGTCTGCAGGCTTTTATTGTAGCCTTATAGGCAAGACCTTTTAAGTAGTTACCATTTCAAGCTATTGAAAAACTTTTAAGTGGCTACCATTTCAGACTATGTAAGCGCTTCATTCATAGCTCTTGAAGCTATAGCTACAACTACTTTGAGAATTGTATTGTCATTGGAAATAAAGATTTCATTGTTGCCGGTAACAGCTTTTTATGGCCGATACCTTACAGGCATTGGAAAGACTTGTGAAACAAAACCACCTCGATGGGTGGTGTCCCTTGTCTTATGTACTTCAGTGGTGCAGGGCATACAGGCACCTTGTGATGAGATGGAGGCTTTTTAGGCTAATTTTCTGGTTTTGCAGCCATTCTAGGCAGAAGTGGGGGAGAGGAGGGACAGGCATGCAGGGCAACTGACAGGCAAAAGTGCTCAGTGTTAGTGTTAAAGAGTTTCAGCAGAGGTGCAAAGAGTCAGGATGAGCTTCTGCACTCTTTCTCTGAAAAAAATGAAATGCAACTGTTTGCCTAAAAGTTGCAAAGTTTCAACTCCTCAGAGTGTTTTTCACCCCCCCCCCCTTTGTAGGATGCCATATGTAAAGTACTGCAGGTGTAGACCTGCAGGTTCTTATAGCTTTCCTCCCTGATGATATTATAAAACATGATGTCAAAACCTTTTTTAATGGCCTGTGTGCCTTGTGGCAACATTATTTAGGTCCTATGAATATGTTAAGTTGCATGTTAAACGCTGGATCAAGTTGTCACGAGAATACGTTCCACTTGGCAAACTTGATTAAAGCTTGATGCCTTCCATTCCTGCTTGCAAGCGATGCCACTCTCGCCTTGCCCTGGAGAGACAGAAACACTCTGAAACCACTCGTTTTCTGTTATTCTCAAATTAGTTGCCTTTGCAATGGCAACGTGCTATCAAGGATAACCTGTTGGCTGATTGATCTGGCAGAGCCCGCAAATTAAAGACAATTGCTCATGACACACTCCAATGGCTTTGTGGATACTGTTGAAATATTAATTTAGCTTTGCCATTTTAATTTAATTAAAGCTTGCTTTTTTTTCTGCTGCATTTAAAGCTTTCATGGAATATGGATGGCAGTTGGGCTTTTTGTATCCTGTGGGAGTAATGATTCTTGACTTTTTTCCTTAGTTTTATGAAGTGTTTTTGACTGCTTGCTTAAGCTAATAAGACTTAATATGGAACAGGCATTGATTTCACATGAATTAATGGTCTTAGATAAATATAGAAATACCTGTATACTGGACTGAAAATTTCTTAACAAAGATCTTCCTGTAAGTGTATATTAACACTCTGTAAAGTGTCACAATTTCCACATAATCTCTGATGGCAATAACATAACGTACCCATTTTTGCTTTCAAATACTCACATTCAAAACATCTATTATAACGAATAGAGGAGTTGGATAGGCACTATGTTATCAAGTATTGCAACTCTGAAACTTCTTTTTTCTTAAAGCCTGCTGTGTGTAAGGAATTGGGCTAAGACATTCCTTTCTTATAAAATCTGGAGTGATGGGCATAAGCATGTAGCTTAGAATTGTTTTTAAAAATATTACTTTTCATGCTCCTTATCTTTGATCTTCATTCTGAATTTCCTATAATTTTCAATAGGACCAGGAATGTCAGATTAATATCTCTCTCATGTTCTTCTGGGCCCTGTTTGAAAGGAGTGGTGGTAGCTTGTGTGGTATGCAGGGATTCTGCATGGCGACATAAATGTGCTTGCAATTGAATGCTCAACCAATTGGATTAGCAGAAAATAATTGTAACTTCTCTAAATTTATTTTCTTCAGGAAAGAGGTCTCTGTCATACCAACACTTATCTAACAGCATGCTGCAAAAGCGAAGTTATGAAAGTCTTATTGGCAATGCACACTTTCGACCAAGTGACAAGAAGACTTGATCGTTTACTTCAAGAAATGGTAAACAAACCTTTTGAACTACTTGGTACTTAAATGTTGCTGTAGCTACTCATAACATCAAACACCGCTGTGTAGTGTGATGTGCCATTATGAAAGTCTGTACCAGGATAGCTGAAAATACAAACTCCCCTGCTTTCATTAAATGAACCACATATCCTGCTTGTGTATTGGTTATTTTGAACGGAGCCAATAGCTTGCTTTGGTACCAAGTGCCTGCATACTTATTTCCGACAACAAAAGGGTTAACACTAGATATGATGTGTTATAGACTTTACAACACCCGTGTAAGTCCTTCAGTGGAAGGACTTTCCCCTTAAGATAGTACACGAGGGTGGGGAACTAGAAATGAGAGGAAGTGTCTGTTATCAGAAGTTCATGAAACCTATTAGTCCCGAAGAAGTTCTGTTCCTGAAAACGTAGAGATTACTCATTTTACAATTTCCGAGAGCTGCAAGAATTACTTCGGGCAACAAGACTCTTTTTGGAAAGTGACTTCATAGACTAGTAAAGGTTTCCTGATAGCTCCTGGGCACTCCTCCCTGTGCTGGATGAGGTTGTTCCTAATGGTTTTCCCTTTGTCCCTGTGAGGGATGGGTGCAGTGGTGTAGGGAAACAGGTCAAGTGAAAAGAATTAACTGGTGCTCTGAATTCCCCTGCTTCAGCTCTTTGTTTTGGGAGCTGTAGCTCATTGTGTTTGCAGGGATGCTTAGCTGCTGAGGAGATAAGCACTTTATAAGACTATAAAAAAGTATATCTATGATTGGGAGGTTTTTAACCCTGAGACACAGATTATTCCCCTCTAGTTCTGAGATGCATTCAAATTTAATCAGATACCTCTTCAATGCTATGGCACCTGGATCAATGTGCCTGTTTTACAAAAGATTTTAGCTATCTGGGGAGCCAAACTGTCAACCTATTGTTGATGGCTTTTGAAGCATTTTGTTTTATATTTTTGATATTATTTTAATCTTACTGCTTTTACTGTCTTGCTCCTAAGCATGTTTTTACCTAGTTCTGCTTTTTTTTAAAGCTAACTTGGCTTCCTGCTTGTATTTCTGCTTGGGAGTGGAGTATCTTTAAAAACAGACTTGATTGGTGGTTTTTGTGTGTTCCATAACAAGAGGTGCAGACCTTACATATACATTTCTGAATATGCTTATGAAGTATAGTGGAGATGAGATTTTTCTCTGTTAAAGCTACTGCTTCTTCCCTCTCCTTTCCACCCCCCNCCCTGCCCCCCAGCTCCCACCTCCCCCCAAAAAGTTATACAATTTTATAGATTTTTATACTACAAAACTTTGATTTATTTTCAGGTCTGAGGACACAAGTGCATGTACTATGGAGTTACACCTGCAGTTCATCCCTTGAAAAAAAATGAATGGTGAAAGCTACTGAACTAAGCTGTGATTGTACTGTATATAATAACACTACAGTTTTATAGTACTGGTTCTGTTAACATTTTGTACCAAATAGCCATAAAAGGTAGTCTAAACAATTGGGTTATGAAGGTGTGTGGAGAATGTATATCTTGACAGTGACTTTGAATATTTTTCATTAGAATTAATTGACCAAATATTAGGTAGGAATTATATTTTTACATACTTGAGCGCTGCTGAAAAGAGTTTCTCTTTGAAAGAATATATAATCCTTGCACCTCAGGTAAATTGTAAATACTGAAGCTGAAATCCTGTTAGCTTAATGCTCCTTTTTATAAAGGTGAAAGTGTCTCATCCGTGTTTTTTTTTTTTTTTTTTTTNCCTCCTGTTGAACTATGTTAGTTTTTTTTTAAAAAAACCATCTTCCAAATAAATGGTCTGAAACTGTTCAGTTTATAAATGTTGTGAACATCAAAGCAATGGTGCTGACGTTTTGTTCATCTGCCTTGTATGCGTTAAGACCCTGATGTCCTGATGGAGGGATCTCTTTCCCGGGAGTTGTTTCCAGCATATCTTTAAAAGCAGGGGTGAAGCAATGCTTGACACTTGGATTTGCTCGCGTGGTTCCTGAAATAGTTGGATTCTTGGCCTGATGTTGATTGCTGTTCTTGAGAGAAGTCTCTTAAATGACCATCTCTAGCAGCCTAAGAAAACTTTTATGACAGAAAATACGTAGGACTTGCGTGAGGAATGATACTAATATAAATGCCTCAAATGTTTAGGTTTCTACTAAACTCAGTACAGTAACATTTAGAGGAAAACTACTTTGCACCTTTGTCCAAACAATAGTTGTGAGCAAACAGGCTTGCAATATGCATATGGGATCTATAGACTTCAGAAAGGGATGTGGCTCTGGTGTAGCCTGCTTGACTGTGCTTGGAAGCTTCTTGATGTCTTTTTAGCACCTACTGGGTGTTTGAAATGAGGAATAACCTGTTGATGGCAGAATCTCTCCTTTTTATTTTTTTGTGAAGACAACAAGAGTTCTCTAATGCACATGCAGTTTAATCTTTGTAAAGGGAAGATGGCCAGTTACCAGCCAGTAAAGCAGAATTGTTGCATATTTTGACTTGCCTTCCCAGTTGCTTCTTGGGTTGCCTGTAGGTAACAGTTGTTTTTCTTCTGTACCTGGCTTTGACTTCCATGTATTTTAGTAAAACAAAAAATGAAAAAATTTGCACTGTTCATCTTGCTCTCTTCCCTCATACAGCAAATGTAAAATAGCAAAACCTAGAAACTCTTGTGTTTTCATTATGCAACTTGATCTGTTCTAGTTGTATGTCTTAGTTCCTGTATATGGGACCTGATTTTAATGTCTCTGTAAACTGGCAATGTAATGAAGTGCTGTGCATCAGGAAATTGTACACTATTTACCTTTTTTCCTGTTCATAAGCTGAGCCATATGTACATAATCTAGATTTTTGTTTTCCTAGTTTTGCACTTTTATAGCCTATTTTTTGAAGATGAATTCACTTGGAAAATGGTTAATCTATTTTTTTGCGTGATCTTTCAATGAGTCTTATAGAATGCATGCTGTAACTATCATCTATATGCCTTACGGGGCTCTGTGACTAAAACTAGTGCAGGGCTGTGTGAAGATGTCTAAGCAAACAGGCTCATGACCTGTTTGATTGTTTTTAATCTCCCCTCATGCTGGTACACTTCCCTCCAAGGCTTTTTTGTAAAATAACTTGGGGGTGGAATATAAAGTGGACATGAAGACTCTATTTCATGACAACATGGCCCTGTACTTCAGAATACACTTTGCCCATCAGTATTAACTATTGGGATACTACTGGTTTTGTATGTTTCTTTGGAGATAACAGTGCGTATATACAGGTACAAGTTGTTGATTTTCTTTTTTTGTCTACATATTTATTTCATTCCATTTTGTTTTAATTGTTGAAACCGGAAGTCGTCAAGCAGTAAGCACCCGTTACTCATTTAATTTATGATGTATTTCACTTTAGTTGAGTATATTATTACATGTGGATGTAAATACAGACTTGGTGTTTTGCAAAACTCGTTTCTGTGTCTTGCTTCTAAAGCTTAAATCTCAGCGCCTGGAATTGCGTGTTCCACTGACCTGTCCTCACACTCGCACCCCTGGGGCAGTTGGAGAAGGAGAACCTGCCAATAACTGAAACCAAGTTCATACATTCTTCAGCCACTCCTGAAAACACCAAGTTGCTTCCCAGAAAATCCAGCTGTGAGGCCAAGAGGAGAACTCTTTAAAAAATGAAGAAACATCTTGTTTCCCCCCACCCACCTTGGTTATTTTTCTTCAGCGAAGGATTAGCTCCACTGTGTGTGTGTGTGTGTGTTCTTTGTGGTCATAGGAAGAAAAGATATAAAGAGCAAGAGTGAGTGTGTGTGGTTGTGGTTCTTTTTGTTAGTTTATTTGTTTGTTTTTTTGAGACTTCAGAGTTAAAAATGGGTAAAAACAGACTCTTGAAGATCTTGATATGGAGCTATTGCTCCCTTTGGCAATAGCAAGTCCTTGCAATATCTGTGTTACCCAAATGATGCGTCTTCCAGTGCTGATACCAAGACATTCAGCTGGGTTTGTATCAACGTGGCTATGAAGAGATTTAATCTATGTGACACTGAATAGTGTCATAGAGGGGATGTGAGAAGTAAGTGCAAGTTCCGCAAGTCATCTTGATTGTTGACCTTACTCTTTGCTGCCTCTGGAGAGTACAAATATCCTTTCACAGTGAGTAGCTTCAGGTAAGCCACACTGATTTACAGAAAACAGATGTGTATTCCATGGACTTTGGGACATCAACTCCCTACATCACCATACTATCACACCTACTGTTAGCTACACAAACCAATTAAAAATAAATAAATAAATGGCCAATGCAAGAGAAAAATCTCACTAGTTGATTTAGGAGGGGAATATTAAAGATCCTGAGCCACTACAAGCATATTCAACTGAAAGTTGTTCAGAAGTCATTTTGGTCCTATCTCTTGCGTTTTCAAAATGTGAGGGGTTTAGGAGGTTATTTTGATGTTACCCTACTCACATTATAACTGTTTTTAAGCTGATATTAAAATATTAATTAAACTGAAGGTTTTATCCTATTCCTTAGTGATAAGCATTATTCCTAACCTAAGCTCGGTTAATCAAAAGGCTGAGATTAGTCTTTAGCAAAGGCCAAAATCAAAAAGCAATACAGTTGGTCAATAAGTGTAGGATATCTCACTCTACAAAAAGATCCTCTTGTCCTACAGGGGTAGGTAGGATGTGCTCTAGGCCTGATACTTTGCTTGGGTTTTCCCCCAGTCTCGTAGTAATTAGTGTAATAACTTGCAAAGTGCTGTGTCCTGTTCGCTTCCTCCAAGCAGGGCGATGTTAGAGGAATTTGAATCTCTAGAATGATGAGATCCATAACTAAAACAGTGTTTCTTTATAGGAATTTTAACTGTTCGGATCAGTGGGATGGTAGCAGTCTCTCTGAACATTTGTTTGAGGGACCTTCTTAGTCTCTTAATGAGTTACCAGTAACAGACTATTGTTCCTCCTAAATTAGGAGGAAGCAACATCATATTTTTGTATTAGGAGGATCTAAATCGTGGCAGTTTCCTCTTTTCCCTTCTTTGTAAAAGGGAAATATCTGAGTATGTTGTTACTGAGCAGATTTCTCTGCTCATTTGCACCCACTTAAGAAAAGTGCATTTAATTAGGATTAGCAAGTCTCTAAATTGCAGATGGTTCTCTGGGGAAAAAATAGTTATGAGTGCATCCATGACATTAAAATCAGTACATTTAATTCAATTTCATCTTAATATTAATTCAGAATATCTAAAGTAGTTCCTATACAAGATATTCATGTGACTTAGGATTACTAGGGAAAATGGGATCCATCGTTAGTGAAGGTGCCGCCTGCCTGGGTGATGGTGCAGCCTGAGCAGCTGCGTGTGCCGAGTGTGGGGAGCCCCTTCTGCCGCGAGCCCTTGTTACCCATAACGGGGCTGCTTGGCGTGAGGGTGTATTTGGTTCTGAGTACAGGATTGGGCCTTGTGTGGAATATTGCACAAATCAGGTGCTAATCGTAACTATTTGGTTTGCTGAGTATTAAGAAACAAGTTGTCTCTGTGTAGCACACTTCTGTCTGTTCACCTGGAAGTATAGTTGTCTCTTTCTCTTTTAGAGAGCTTAAACATGAGCATGCAGTGACTTTGCTGGCCATCTGTTCTTAATTCCATGTTCGTCTCCAGCTAAAATGAGCCTGATGTGCTCAGGGCAGATAGAGCAGCTTTATGGTCCCTCTGGATATGTTTGTCTGGATGCAGGGTAATGTATGTCTGTGCTGAGATAGGGCCTGATTGGGATCTTTGTGCAGGTGAATGGAGCTTGGAGGTAGAAAACTACTGCGTTAGGTGATGCTCTGTGGGTACAAGTTTCCTCCCTGTGCTTCCCCAAGATCATCCCCGGCTCCCTGGATGAGGAACAGCGGTGCCCTCGGCTCCTGCGGGCTGCTCTCCGCAGAGCTGGCAGCCTGGGCCTGGCTCAGCCTTTGGGTCGGGGCATGTGGGCACCTCCTTGGCCATCCCTGCACGAGGTGGATGGGGGTCCCCTCCCTCAGTGCTTGCTCCGGGCTCTGCAGTGCTTTGTGAGGCCGGGGCAGTGTCTCCAGAGGCACCAAGAGTGTCCCATGAGCAGCTGAGGTGGCGTGGGCAGAGCTGTGGCTTTCAGCAGAGTTTTGGCCACCAGAGGCAGCCTAGGCGAGGCTCCGGGCCCAGCTTGGTGGTATCCGCGCGCTGCCATCTCCTCACAGGAGGCCGCGGTCAGAGGGCAGTGGGGGGCCGGGCTCCCCGCGCTGCTGCCACCCGGCTCCAGGCCAAGTTTCCTTAAGGTTCCTCCGCTAATTAGCGACTGCAGGAGTGTGGATAAAAATAAAGGGAGCTGTCCCAGAATACACGGCACATGCAGGAAGATGGTGACCTATTTAAATAATCCGGGTAGCGGAAATCACGGGGTAACCAGAAAACTTCCCTGACAAGGGAGATGAACCAGGGGAAATCTGTATGTGCAGAAATGTTCTCTCCAATTTACTCTTCTTGGCCTATCAATATTTACTAAATGTGTTGCTACCCGGGAGATTTTGTGTGCGTTTTAGCTGCTGGCTACCATTATTTTGTACAGCTCAAGATTTTATGATTAATTGATGTGTTATATAATGTGGTACACGTCACTTTGAGACAGACACTCGTCTGACTGGATTTTAAGTGCAACACTCATTTCCATGAGCAAAGCTGGTTAATTATAATTGTGGCATACTTTGATATTTTCCTCATTTTACACTCCAAAATGGTTTCATTCCTCACTGTGAAAGTCACGATCAAGTGCAATTACTTATTTTTCTTCCTGCTGAATAATTATTTCCAAGGAACCTTTCCATAATTTTATCCTTCCCTCTCTGGTGAAGTTTGTAGGAACAGGTAGGGAATAAGGACAGGTAGATCCTGTGTTAGTTGGGAAAGCAGCATTTTTTGTGTGTTTCTAATGATTTGGGGAAAATTGGGAAATATTTTGTTTTGAAGCAGAAAAATGCCCCTTTCTCCACTCTCTTTCAACTTCGAGTTTTTGGCAATTTGACTGCAAACCCCCCTTTCACCTCTGCCTGGTGAAGCCCCTTCCCTTCTCCACAATATCTGGGCTGTGCATCTGCCCTGGCCCTTGCACTAAGTTGGGTTAACACCAGATTTGTCACTTTTTAATTTTGGTGCTTTTCTGCTTCGCTTTAGGGGCGGTTTGGGGTTGTTTTCCTGTCCCCCTCATTCCCCCAGGGCAGTGTTTCTGCTCCAGCAGCTCTTGGGAACCCTCCCAAACCAGGGCCTGGCTGAGGCTTTGACAGCATCTGCTCTCAGGTGGAAAAATTTCCTTCCCCATCAGAATTTTTGTTGTTTTCCTGACTGCCTCCAAAAGCCTGGGCCCATCAGCTTTAAAGCATTAGCACGATTGTTTACAGATGGACTTTGGTTACATGAAAGACTTGGTTTCCCCCTCTGCAAGCCGCTGTTATGGCTGGTTTCAAAGCTCAGGGGCTTCTCATTTTGCTAATTCAGCTTGTCCGTGTTCAGGGATAGGGTTTAGCTAGAGCTATTGATATTTCATTAGTTACTTCAGAAAAACAAGCAAATAAAATCCTCCAAAACATGTAACATTGGTCAGGTCTTGTTAACAAAGTGGAAATATTTGAATGTCCCAATACAAATAAATACTTCCCTTTTTGATCATTTGCTTTTTGTTTCTTTTTGTCGGGGATTTTGGGTTGGAATTGCAATTGAAGCCCTGTCATTGGGACACCTGACTGACCCCTGAACCGCAGTGCTCCTCAGAACGGTGTCTGAAGAGCCGCCCTCGAGGAATTTCCCCATGCCTGCTATAAAATAACGATCAATGATAATCTACCAGCCAAAAGCGCATTTTTTTGGTGGCGAGCCAGCAGTGCTAATTGAGCAATATTTGCGTTACCATAAATTTGAGTATTACCGTAAAACTAGTGTCCCTTTCTCTAGTGCTCTGGGCTCTATTGCCTTTATCTAATTTCAAGTTGCCTTTGCGGTAGCGCCTGAACTTCCCAGCCTTGGAGCTTGGCCCTGTTATAGGTGGTCACTGGAGGAGCAAACAGCAAGAGTTGGTCTTTGCGACTGTCTGCAAGTGAAATACTAACACTTGGGTATTAAGATATATCAAGAGTGGGGAAGTGGTGCTCTGAAAAGTGGGTCTAGACCATGCCAGGATCTTTCTATGGTCGTTCAAGGTGGCTTTTGCAGGACGCTCAGAGACGGCACCACAAGGGTTGGATGAGGTTACCCTCTTCGTGCTCATCCTCTGCTTCCCGCAGCCCAGGTGCCCTCATGGGACCCGCTACCTCAACTACAGGGCGTCCAGCAGAGGAGGCAGTGCTGAATTTATTCCCAAACGACTGAATATTGTCATATTCCTGTTGTACATTAACCCTCCTGAAGCATCTGGCCGGCTGCCTGAAGGGGCCTGTCCTTTGTCTGCCCGTTCTTTGGCCAAAGGGTATCACCAATTCTCGGTAGTGCCAAGAATTTGAATAATAATAGTAAAAACGCAGCTCCGGACCCTCGGAATGAGCAGGAGCAGCGCCGGAGGGGTCGCGGTGGGGCCCGTGGGGAGCTGGGGTCGGCCTGTGCCGGCCGGGCTGGTCCGGAGCCGCCGCTCCCGCCGGAGCCGCGGGCTGGAGCGGGGCCAGGGGGCCAGCGCAGGCCCCGGGCCGCTCTGCAGGGAGCCAACCTGTATTGGCAGACAGCAAGACAAATGGGATGATCTAATAGTCCTTTTCCATCTCTTAAGTTTTATGATTCATTTGTTATTTTAGCCATCTCTCTATATTTCTTTATTTTACCCTAGAGGGGTTCCTTGAAATGTGTGCAGTATATTCCTAAAAAAAGAAAAAAAGTCACCTGGAAAAAGGAAAATAAGTGGGCGCGGAGGGGCGGCGAGGCCCCGGCTCACGGCTGCTGGGCGGGGGAGGCCAGGGGGACCACGTGCTGCAGCTGTGGGGTGAGGAGGGCCCCATTCCCGGCTCTTCCCGGCCTATTCCCAACCGGGTGCTGGCCCTGACGCTGCTCAGGATTCGAGGGTGCTGGTGGCTCCGTTGTGAGACCCCGTGCGAGGAAGGGCCCCGAGGAGGCCTGAGCTGACAGGGACAGCGCAGGGCACTGCAGCCGCCTTGACCTGCTCTTCGTTTTGTATCTTTTTTAAAACCCAGATTATAATTTGAGGGCCGGGGGCCGTGGCGGGTGCCGAAGCAGCCGCATTCCTGCGGTTTGCACGCGCGGCCTCACCGGGTCGCGCTTCTCCTTCCTCTGCCGAGAAGGGAAAGGGGGGGAAAAAGAGAGAAAGGAAAGGAAAAACCCACACAAAAATCAATCCATCAAATGTCATTACAGATTTATTAAGCCTGATGTAGAAAGACTTTTAACAGTAACATCTTCAGAAAGCATAAAAAGAGCACTTCTGTTCAGTCTTGTGCTTTGAAAATCTAAATATATTTTTATCATATAAATAATTCTTTTCATGTTTTAAGTGCATCTGTTTTTTTTTTTTTTCTTCTTCTTCCTTTTCAAATTTCCATTTTACAATTGGCCAAAACTGAAGTCTGCATTGACTGAAATGAAGCCATTTGCAAAGCTAATGATGTTGTGCAGCACGTCTGTGGCGAGCGCTATCAGCTCGATTTCAGGAAGGGAGCTCAATGCGCGCAGCATTAGCATGGGGGAGAGCCTCCAGCAAAGCCATAATTGAACACACCCAAGTCCTTAATGTCTGCAGTTGGGTTTCCTGATGCAAATTACGATAACATTTCAGATGTGAACAGGCGCTTTCCAATAACTGCAGTGGAAAAGAGACATTTTATGCCACAAAGGAAAGAATTACCATGTTTAAAAATGTAAATAATATATGTATAGAAACCTTTTTTATGGAAATGAGGCATTCAGGATTATGTGAGCAGTTTGGGCTATTTTTTTTTTTCCCTTTTAAACACAACAGATAAAGATGTGTGATCTATTATTCAGGGCTTTAATTACAGTTCTAAAACTGCAGTGATTTTTTTTTTTAAATCCCTGGGCATAAAAAGTAATGTTTTCTGTGGTAAAGTTGAGGGAGTTTTTTTTTTTTTTTTATGCAATGTATTTGCCATGGTAAAAATGCAGAACAACAAAAAAAAATCACCATTGACAGAACTCAATGCTGCAAAATCATACACAGAAATACATCTTAAATGCACGGGAATACCGTTGTCTTCCTATAAATCAGAAAAGGCCTTAGATAAATAGGTTTGACCTGATTTAAATTTAATGAGATACATAGTCCTGATTGTTAATAATTGGTTTGGGGGAACCCAAAACAATAAAAGCAGTAATCTCCTCTAGTATAAATTATATGAATTTATTTAGCAATCAACCAAAGAAGAAAAATGCCATTAACATTTTCAATTTGTTTAGTTTAAGTTAGTTATAAGCAAATAATTGGAAGCAAAATTGGCAGGCAGGCTCTGAGCGAGGCGGCAGCAGCGGGAGCTGCCATGGAGCGTTCGCACCACGAGGTGGTACAATCCGCCCGGCAGAACGGGCTGCTCCCCGGGAAGGACCATCCATAATCATCAGAACCAAGTGAAACATGGTTTTGATTAAAACAGCCTGTTGGCTCAATAATCTTAGTAATTTTAAAAACATCCTTAATGTGGAAGAAGAACACTGCGATGTCAGAAATGGCCTTGGGGCCCATTATAAACAGCAACAAAATAAATAAGGAGGAGAAATGAGAGGTCATGAAAACAAAATTAAGCTAATGTTTCAAATTTTGACAATTATGAATTGTTCCTCTAAGAAGACATTAAAAAAAAATTCAGGCACTATTAGATAAAATACAAAGAGAATAATTGTACATGTATGAGTTTTCCCGTGGGACTCAGCATGCTTTAAAAGCGAAATTTGCCTTAGATTTCCCCTCTCCCCCCGCCCCCCGTTATAGCCAGCAACTGGGCAGGTCTCATGCAAACACAGACTTGCTTCTCATGTCCTCCAAAAACTCATCTCTAATTCCTTTATGGACCATTAAAAGATGATGACCAAGAAAAAAAAAAACAAACGGAAAAATTACAAGCATCGTTTCTATACAAAAAGAAAATATCCCCTGTCATGGACCCATTTTTGTAGGAAACAGAAACAAGCAAATATAACAAAATCTGTGTTCATAACATGGCAATATAGTTACTATATACACGTATGTACAGTATAAAAATGCATCAAAGGTGGAAGTTTTCACCCGAACAAGCCGTGGTCCCCGGAGGCCGCGCGACGTCTGTACAGCCGGTGCCTGCTACAAAACCGGGACATTCGGCGGACAAAGTCACTGGGAGGTCTCGCCGAGAGGGGTCCCGTCTGCGTTGTTAATATAAAAAATGTGTTTAATCTTTCCTTTTTGCGATTTGTCGTATATATATATATACATTTCTTTTTTTTTTTTTTTCTTTTCTTTTAAGGAGAAACGAGCTTTTGATTGGTGTTATTTTGTAAAAACAAAACTCTCGAGCCAGCACTGCGGGTCACGTCCGTAACCTGAGGATGCTGCCGGTGACAAATCGGGCACTGCAAGCGCTGGGGCACAACTGCCAAATCCACCAGCGGGGCCACTACACGCTGCTGTTCTAAACGGGGGCAGCTCTGTGACGAGTCCTGCTGATATATTCCAGATATTAAAAAGTGGAACAAATGCACGGAAAAAAAAAAAAATAAAATCCCAATAGCCGAGGGAAGGACGAATACGTGGTGCCTGAGTGCGCAACACAGGGCATATTGCAGTAGAGACATGGGACAGAGAAATACCCTGAGCAAAACGGGACTGTTTGTCACCCTTTGCCACCTGCACTGCCCGTTCCAGCGCTGGCTGCAAAGGCCGAGTCTTGCACGGCCGCCCAGCGGGACCGGCTGCTTCCCTGGGATCTGCTGGCCAGGGCCAAGCGCTGCCTACGGGCGTTGAGCTGTGCACCTGTAGGTGCTGAGCTGTACATAGGGGTTTAGCTGTACATAGGTGTGCAGCTGGGCATGGGGGTATGGCTGTGCACGGCTAGAGGGCTACGTGCATTGCTTCGGAAGTGAAAACACAGCAAGCTATCGGATTTGCGACACAACCATCCATGGGGCTTCAAACGCAGCATCGACCAGGGCCACTTCCAGCCCAACGTTGTTGTGGCAGAGCTGCGTTTTTGCAAGATTTTTGTCTTGTTTTGTTTTTAAAATCCTGCTTTTTTTTTTTTTTTCCTGCTGTCTCATCTAAGTCTAATGAAACAATTTGTTGTCTCTGCTTAGATCAAAAAATATTATGAGGGGAAGTTTGCACAGCTAGATGGCATAAACTCGAGCAGAGATGTATGACCTGCTAGGATTAGTGTTTAATCCATTTTCTCAAACAGGGCTTTTTACAAAGGCCTGAAGACATTTCACGAGCTGGGAGTGAAGATGAGCGGGAAGTTTATTACTCTGCAGTAAGTCCGGCGATACAGCGCGTTGTAAAAGACTCTCAAAGAAAACATTGTACAGACACACTGGTACCAGAAACAACAGTTTGAATTGTATCTACTCGTTAACATTGTGCCGGCACAGTTAAAACAGGGGTAGACATGCTGGCCCTGGCGCAGATGGGGCCCAGCAAAGCTGGAGCAGCCGCCCCAGGTGAGGACAGAGCCGGAGACCGAGGTGGTCGCAGGAGGTCGGGGCTGGCCGGGGAGCCGTGAGCGGATGTGCAGGGTGCCCAGGCTGCTGTCAGCCCCGCAGAACCATCCAGGGCCCTTTATGGTTTTGGATCTGTCGTTTTCCTTCGGCAGACCACTAGAGAGCAAACTCCTCCATTCTGGCTGCCTCTATAAACTACCCGCTACGGCAGCAGCTAATTAAGAAAAACTCCAGGAAGCTGTTGTTGCTGGATAACTACCTAGTGCCATCAAAGTAGTGCCACTGACTTCAGGTGCTCATAGATCAGNGTCAGCCCCGCAGAACCATCCAGGGCCCTTTATGGTTTTGGATCTGTCGTTTTCCTTCGGCAGACCACTAGAGAGCAAACTCCTCCATTCTGGCTGCCTCTATAAACTACCCGCTACAGCAGCAGCTAATTAAGAAAAAATCCAGGAAGCTGTTGTTGCTGGATAACTACCTAGTGCCATCAAAGTAAGGACTTTTACACTGACTTCAGGTGCTGATAGATCAGCTGCTCAGCTTGACAAAATGTGCGTCAAAACTGCCTTTCGGCGCACATCATTTGTCCTTCGGTTACCAGCTCCACAATTACCCTTCCCTGCCCTCTGCGCTCCAGCCTCTGCTGCATAAGACCCAGTTTGCACCTATCGACAGCGGTCCGAGCTCCTCAGCACCGCTGCTGAACTGCTCTGTTTTAGTCTTACTGAAACAGCTCGGGCTGCTGCTGAGCTTGCTCGGCAGAAGGCAGCGATGCTCTGGCAAAGCAGCAGCCCCAGGAACGGGCAGGGATTGCAAGGGGGAGCCGGGAAGCGAGGCCGAGGCGAACACGGTCTCAGCGACCTCGCTGGCACTTGAAACCCAGAGGGAAGCGGCTCTGTGCTCACTTTGGGAGGCCAATACACGGGATTCAAACCTGCACGTTGCTCTGTGAGCGCTCGAGGGCCGAGCTGGGCCGTGCACATCCCTGTGGTGCTGCTTCAAGATATAGTGCGGTGGTTACAGCCGTCCTCCCGCTTGGGGACAGATGGCCCTCAAAGCCTGCTGTAATTGCAATGTATTGATCCGGAATCTGTGGTCGATACGGTCTTTATAGGGAGAATTTTGAATATAAATGGCATCGTATATTTGTTCGTAAAGGCAAAAGCCCTCTGTGGCAGAGCCGCCCCCGCTCAGCGCCGCGTCCCGCGGGAACGGGAGCAGCTCCCCACCCGGCCTTGGGAGGGACCAGAGGAGAGTTTCACGGCCTCGTGTCCCTCGTGTCTCCTCCACAGGTTGGAGTGAGCCTAAGACACGGCGCTGAGCGAGCCCTTGTAAAGCAAATCCCTTCCCAGAGCCAAACTCGGCTCCTTTTGCCCTTTCCCCGAGAGCTGCGAGGCCCCTTTACAGGCAAGACCCCGCTCTGGTCGAGCAGGGGGTGAAGCGGCCGCTGCATCCAGCACTTCATCATAACACGGTTAGGGAAAGGCGAAAAAAAGGACCAGAAATTAGGGAAACAATCTTTGCTGCATAAACGTGTGAGCGTTGACACAATAGCTTGTAAAAATCGCTTGGAAGGCCTCAACCCCTATCATGTTAATATATAATTATTGATTTTTAAAATGACTTCTCATCTCCTCCATGATCTCTGAAAAAACCTAGGGAGGTCAGTCTTGTAAATACTTTTACAAGTAGGTAATAAAAATCACAACGAAGCCACATTGACAAGTAATTACTGGGTAGGTTTGTTAACTGATTCTCCAAGTTCTTTTTTTCTTTTTTTTTAAACCAACAATTATTATTGTACTAATGACAGCCATTTTTAAAGTTAAGTGTCCTTCTCCCTCTCAGCTTAAATAATAAAGGTCTGGAAAAAACACCTGAGACTCATCTACCGCAATCCTTACATATTAGGCTCCAAAGAGATACTAATTATGTCTCCCCCTTTTAAAATAAATCTTATTTTTGTTTTTGTTTTTGTTTTTTAAGGTGATATGGCTTATTTTGACATGCGTGGTGGCAGGAAGGGAGCTGCGGTTTCTGAATAAATCTCTCAAAGCAGTGCGCGAGGGTAACAATTCTTACTGCTTTATTGCAGCGCAAGAGCATAAACAGCTTGGATATGTGGTGTATCAATATGCCACTTGTTAATAAGCAAGGATGTGAATCATAAATATTCGGCTGTTTGATCACCAGGCTTTTAATTAATGTTTTGATGATCTCCAATAAGAATAAAAGTCAGTACGATAGATATTGAGTAGATACGACAGAGAAAAGATGCAATGATTTTCTGTGTTACCTGATTTATATGACAGATAAACTATCAACTCATCCAGTTTCATACACAGAAAGAGAGAGGAGAGGCGCACATTTCACGTTTTTATATCGTATTGTAAAAAAAATAAAAAAAAATCACTTAATTCAAATGTGTATCTAAAATGTTCCCAGAGGATAGTGATGCAGGCAAAATAATCAAGGTTTAGCACTGAGTAATAAAGGTTTGTGGCCAGATTCGGAATTAAGGAGCTCCAGCGCGTGCCTGTGCAGGAGCTGGATTCTGGGATAAATCATAGGCCGTCTCCAGCGGGTGGGAGATGCCGGGGGGAGGCAGGGGACGTGGCAGGACCCGCAGCCCTGTGCCGGGATGAGCCTGGCAGCCGCGCTGGGAATTTGGCCGGTTGATGCCGGAATAAGCAGCAGGTTTTCCTAGAGGATGCAGAATTACGGGGAGAGGGGAGGGGGAAAAAGCAGCCGGGTTTCTCGCAGGTGGAAGCGGCGGCGCGCGGCCGGCCCTCGCCTTACGTAACGGCCCTTAATAACTGCGCGCCGCGCTGGGCAATTTAACAGCTTTGGAGGAGCGCGATGCTAATGCATTGATTTTGCTTTAATAGAATTTTGTTGTCAATGGCCAGTGCTCAGCACGACGCAGGCTTCAATCTTAACCCATCCGAAGGCTCTGCTCATTTCCAGTTGAGCTCCGTTCGTTTCCAGTTGAATAGGTTAAGCAAAGACAGACCTCACTGTTCTCAATTCACTTTATGATCCTCCCATCATAAAAAATAATATCAGCACCTTGCTTTTCATGTCAGAACTACATTTGAGCTGCTATTCCCTATGCCCATGAGTAAATCCCATAAAAGCCGCCCCGTTGTACTGTCGCTATTTTTCCTTGTGGATGATTGATTGATGGATGAGTGCTGACACTTCAATGAAGCTATTTCGACTGCCATCTCAATCCGATGATGTGAGGGGTATATTTTCTGTCCATGCCTCATTACTTCAGAATGACATTCCTGGAACTTCATTTACTTTTTCCCTCCTTCCCTCAAGCGCCATATTTTTTCCCATCTAGGTTATGCATGCCATAAAAAAAGCAATTTGCTATTATATGTGGCATAAGGGCAACACTTTCCCTAGGAGGTAAATAAGAAGGGCCTTTTTTTCTCCTCCATGTTGAGTTTAGGGATCATGTCAAAATTTCCCAAACGGCGCCAGAACAGGCCCGTCTGCACCCGCGGCAGGGAACACAATAAACATATTTAGTCTGATTTTGCAAATGCGGCACTTCCATTTTATCCTCGAACATCTAAAAGGAAAGCAGACCCCAAAGCCCTCACGTTGGAGACTGATCCTCTTCTCCAGTTTCTGCCTAGCATGCTTCGAATACTTCATCTGTAACGGAGTAGCAGTTTACAACTTGATCCAGACTTATTTTTCCTTTGAGGATAAGGAAAGTTCATTTGTTAAACGCCGAGATGGATTTGTCTACTGTACGTTGCTTTAGTTGCAAGGAAATGCTCAGCTGGAGTAAAGCGGCTGCGCCTGGTTTTCCAAGCAGTGCACTAGGTAACGGGAGGTTTGCAACACCAAAATACCCGGGAAGATTTTTCCGAGGGACCCGATTTTAATCTGTGTAATACTGTATTCCCGTTAATAATAATGTATAATTAAGACATCCGTTAAAAATCCATAACGTTAATTTAATGGAGAAAATCTAATACAGTTCTATTGGAATTTTTACGTTAAATTAACTTTAACGGGCTTTTAATGGATGTCTTAATTAGATCTCATTATTAACGTGAATATTCCACAAATTAAAATCGGGACCTCGAAGTTTTAATGAAAAAAGTTACAAGAACAAATTTCCAGTTGCCATCGTTTTAGCCGCTTTCTCCCCAGGTCTCTGTTGATGCTAAGAGGCAGCTGTGCTTTAAGACCTGCAAATGCGGAGAGCAGCAGACAGGCCGGGGAGATAGCGGGAAGGCCAGATTCTGATCTCATTGGCAGTGGCATCAATCCAAAGTAACTCCCTTGACTACAACAGAGATATTCAGATTTACACTCACGTAATGGAGAAAGGAATTCTACTTTTATTCTTTTATATCTATATATAGATATTTATACAGTGATATTTATATATAGATATACCTATATTTATATAATGCTCAATAATCTAACAATAGTGCTTTTGTTTCAAAATGACTCCATTGCATATGTCTCCTCATAAACCGTAATGGAGATTTAAATATATATATATATCTGAGGAATAAAACAAACTGAAAACAATCCCTTTTAAACAAATCTTTGGCAGCAACATGGTTAAGCATAACTATTTGAACAACTTGCACAGAAGATTAACATTGTTCAGAGGTTTTTTGGCTCAGAATCTGTTTTAACTTAATAATTCTTGTACTTACTGTGATGTATTGATCCCTAGTGCAATGACTGGATTGGGCAACCCAGGTGCAGCAGTAATAGCTGCACTGAATAGAAACATTTCCTTTAGACAAACTATCCCAGAGGGGTTGTAAATAGGAAATGGACATTACCATGAAAAGTAAAGCTTCCAACGCGACTGCATCTTGTGTAGCACGCTTGGACATTAAACTATGAAGAATTTTTTTTTTCCTGTCAAGTGTTACAAATTGACGAAATAAGTACATCAATGTTCTCAGTCATTATCTTACTTCAGTGGCACTTTGTTTTAGTGACAGCAAAAAGGGACAGCGGAGACCAGACAGCCCCAGCGCAGTTTATCAATGAAAATCTAATATCGTCCATAAGCAGGGGAGTGGAAATCAATACTTCATTACCAAATTGTTAGTGAGGATGAAGAAGAATAGCTAGAGTTTTTTTGGCAGTCTTCTCGGCGCGGGTTGTGGCGAGTTCAATGTCAGGATCGGAGTGACACGTAGAGATGGGCTGCGTGCGGGAAGCCTGGGCTGGAGAGCTGGAACTAAGGCATGTGTCCTGCAAGCACAAGAGAAACACAATCAGAACAAGAGTAATTACTGTTGGTTAATCATGGTTGCAGATTTGTTTTGAACATGTGTTTTTTTTTCTCTCAATAGTAATTTCTAATAAAGAGCCAGCTTGGTTTCACGATGCCCATCCTTAGGTGAGAAAAAGATAAGGACGTGCAAGAATAAGAGAAAAGTCCATANGTTTTGAACATGTGTTTTTTTTTCTCTCAATAGTAATTTCTAATAAAGAGCCAGCTTGGTTTCACGTTGCCAATCCTTAGGTGAGAAAAAGATAAGGATGCGCAAGAATAAGAGAAAAAAATCCTGAAGTCCATAGGTGCTCTGGGATAATGGGTGAACTCTGGCTGCACCTGAACCTGCTGCACTCAGAATGTCGCTTTGCGCCTCCACCTTTCCCTCCAGTTGGCTGAACCCATTCAAAATGAGGTGCCTAATCCTGCCACCAGTTAGACATCCTCACGCTGACCCTGGGTGTCCACATTGTGTTTAAATCCCTGGATGTCGCTGCCTTCGGCGGCACCTCCCCTCCCTCACATTAAAAACCCCGTCCATCCGTGCGGCTCTTCCCCGTTCTGTGGCTTCGGGAAGTGCTAAGTGGCCAAAGCTGTTAAGTTACTTGTGCAGAAAGGCGGAGGACGCTTGTTTTAATTACAAGATGTGAGTTTCAAAGTTCAGCTCAAAGTTGAGTGCTGCTTCGCTCATAACCTGGGAGAAGGAGCCTGAGAAAAGCAGAAGGGGAAAAAAAAAGTGGAAAAGTAAGGTGAGAAATGAAGCAGGGAGTAAAGTAAAGTGAAAGTCAATCTGGAGAGAGCACAGAAAAAAAGAGTATAGCAGCCAGCGAGAGAAATATGTAACTAACTGAGAAATATCCTGTGTGTTCAAGGCCATGTTCAGTTCAGCAAACACAACTCAGAGCCTGTGCTGCTCCCTGTACACTGGCTAAATCAACTGGAAATTCAGTAGTAACTTAATTTAAAGTAAAATAAACTTTACCATAAAATTCCACAGGAAAACAAAAAAGTCCATTGACTCCATGTTATTTAGTTTGCTATTTGATTTGTTTTGCAATATCTTCCCCTTTTTTGGTTTTCACAGTGATGCTGAGTTTTGCATTGGCAACCTGGACCTGCTAGGGAGAAATTGTTGGACGGGAAGAAGAGGTTTTGGCAGGTAAATGGAGAGATTTTTGGCACTCGAGAATGCATGGAAGTCAGTTTGAAATTGTGGTGAATACTTTAGGTCATTATTTCCACTTAAAAGATACTAAAAACAATCCATGTTGACACATTACAATGTTGTCTTTAGGTTCCAGAGGTAACGCTCCAGAGCAATTCACACTTTGCAGAGCTATTATTTTTCTCTGCAAAAGGACAGAGCTACGTCAGTTTATGCCTTGTTCAAGTTTTAAAGAAGTCCTGAAGTCTTATTACTGCAAGCTTAGGGCTGAAAATATAAATCTGCTGGGTCCGATCCTGCACTGAGTCTCACAGTTACAGAACCACCTTCTGCCAAGGGGCCAAGGACCAACTGCGGAGCTGTCCCAGGAAATTCGAGTCTTACGCTTTTTGGCAGGTTTTGCAGCACTAACCAACACGGAAACCCACCTGTGGCACATGCTCCTTGGGTCTCTCCTTGGGGTATCAAGATCTCTAGTGGGTCTGAGGTGCAGCTTAAGAGTGCTGAACACCAGGACTGCGGCAGGTCCCGCACAGGCAGCATGAGCTGGAGCAGCTTCGGCAAGGGCTATAACTCTCCATTAACTCAGTACAACCTCCAGAACGTTGTTTGGACAATTAAGCAGCATGTAGTATGACTACAAGCGCTAATTCTGGGAAGGAATCTCGATTTGAAGCAAAGTAACTGGTTCCCTGCCAGCGGGAAATACTTCTCTAGGGCTTGGGTTGGAAAACTGCAAAGCCAAATTACCGATTCCTTTCCCTTTCTCTTTGTTGCAAGGAAGATCCTCAGGCTCTTGTATTACACTGCGACCAGCTGTAAAATCAGCTTAGTAATATTCCTGGCTGCTCCTACGTCACAAGGGAAATGCACACGGAGAAACATTAAGGACTCTTTAAACCTCCTTGGCAAAGCCCTTCAAAGGGAGATTAGGGAGGGCCTAGATCCACATGAAGCTCTGCTGGCAACAGCATCGGCTGCAGAAGTTTGTGCCCCTTCCTATCATGCCGAGCCCTGGCCACAGCCAGAAGGGAAGGGTGGAAACCTCCTAAAGTGCTGTGGCTGCTGCTGGAGAAGGGACAAAGAAAGGACAAGCTGGAGCAAGAGGCCCCGAAGCTGGAGGGAGGTCTGGTGGTTTGGTCCGAGTCCTTGTGCAGGAGCCACTCATGACGAGTTGAGCCCCAGCTTCCAGACACCTGACTAACGGCAACATCCCTGCGTGGCTGAGATCAATGGGGACTCGGCATTGATTTCAACGGGTTGAGTGCTTCCCCTGAGGACTTTTGCCCAACCAAAGTCTCCATCCTTGGTGCTGCAGCGATGTCACTGCAGGCTGGGACACGACTTTGGGAAATTAATTAGTGCGACGCCAGATCAATAAGGGTCGTGGCTTATGTATTTCATTATCAGGGCTCTGAGAGATTTGGGGAGTATGTGGCGAGCTTGTCACCCACGGCTGGGGGCATCGTAGCTCGGGGTTCAAATAGCGCTTGATGGGCAAGTTTGTTGCTGCCCAGGCATTTATTGGAAAGAAGCTCAACCTGCACCATAAAGAAAGCTCTATCATTTTAATTATGGTATTAAAGAAATGCCATTGAGGATGTTCATTATGCTGGTCTTGTGCAGCCCATGCAGATTATCAGATGCAGATATGGAAACTCTGCTTTTATTTAACATTAATTATCAAGCCCTCAACAGAGGTATCTGTTTTCATGTTGACGTGCCAGGACTCGGGCCTCCTTCCAACAGCGCCTTCCCCCTCCTCGTGCAGGGCCCAGCGTCCCTCGCCAGTGAAACAGCCCTGTGAAACCAACTGCGAAACCTCCACAGCGGCACCGGGCCCGTCCGCGACGCTGAGTGTGTCCGGCCACGGCCGCGGTCGCTCTCACCCTTGCGCTTGTGCTTAAACTTCTTCTGTCCTTTCAGATCTTTGCCCCTTTATCATGTCCTATCAGTTTGGTGGGATCCTAGCAATGGTCGTAGGCGGCTCCAATCCGCCCATGGGAGCCCACGGCTCCACCCCGGCCGTGCGGTACCTGCCCTGCTGCAGCGCAAGCTCCTAAAAGGCCAAGGAGAAAGATGCAGCCAGTCCCTTTGTGGTTACCAAACACGTTATCTCGAGATGTCATTTCTGACCTACTTTTGCTAGATTTTTACAGCAGCAGAAAATCTCTTTCTTAAAGAATCATGCTCACATGCACAATACCTAGGTGGGGAGAAAAAGGATGTCTCGATATATTTTGTTTCATTTAGGACTCCTCTCACCATGAATTACAATATTATAGACTCTAAATGTGTTCTCGTTACCCATAATTATAACTAAAATTATATCAGTCTAAACAGTAACTACTCAGATGATTCATCCTGATTTTAAGGAGCATGCTCTCTAAGTTACGTCTGCCCATCCATTTTAAAGCCTTGCAGCTGGAATATTTTTCCAGAAGGTCATTTAACAGCACATTAAATAAATAAATAGAACGTATTTATTTCAGAAAGTGCTTTCTTATTAGAGGCGAGGGCACTTTGGGAGAGGTAAGAGCAACTATCATGAGACTGAATTTTCTTCACTTCTGCCATGTTCTTGCAGGGGGGTCTTGCACCCACATGGACCAGGGAAGGCTCTGCACAATGCCGGCAGAACCGGGTCTTGCTGGTGCAGCCGTGTCGGAGTGCAGGACCTGGGCTGTGCCCAGCACGGACTGCACTGCCGGGCACCGGGAGACGCGGCGAGGTGAGTAAACGTACAGGAGGGTCCGTGAGCATCCCCGCAGGGCCACGCGCCCCTTGGTCCCCGCAGAACAGCCGGAGCTGCAACTGCAGCCACCAAGAAGGGCCGGCGCGATAAAAGGTCTCCCTTATTGCAAAATGTGTTTCTGTCCCAGGATCTAAGTCTGTGAGAATGCAGGACAAGATAATGGAAAAAAAAAGCTGGCTGCAGCTCTGATGGAGACTGCAATGCCTAGGCTTATCAAAACTATAGTTATTAAAAATTACAGTCATTATGGTTGTACCTGCCTCAGAAAATGCTTTGTTGAAAGTACTTTGTTATGAGGTAGAGGCCAAGGCCAGGTAAAAGGTCTCAGGATTTCAGTAGCAAGATCACGAGCGCTCACATCTGCAGCTGGTGCAAAACATCTTATGTGCAGGGGAGCAGTGAAGTTACGCTGATTTACAGCGGCTGCTTGGCCTAAGACACAGGTTATAAAAGAAAAATTTCCTTGAAATCTGCAAGAAAAAAAAAAGGAAAAAAAGCAGGAACACAAATACCCTTCCACTTCTGATCTGCATCTTTTTGAGAACTCCTGGTGCCTGCTCAGATAATCCTACAGACTCGGACTCCTTGGCTGCGGCCCCGGCAGAGCACAGCGCTGAAGCTCGTGCACGTTAATACAGGGACCAGGGCAACCCACGTGCAGGAACCACGAAATTGTGGCATGTTCAGGTACGCGTGGACCAGTCGTGCCATTTGAGTGCTACAAGAAAGATGCAGAAATTCCTCTGCATGTGCTTACATGGGTATGTACACACTACACGCACACATATATGCATGTATGCATTTCTGCACAAAAGGCAGCCTAGCCAGAGCTTCTGAGTGTGTTTCCAGCTCACTAGGACTTCTAGACATCCCTGAACAAATACAGCTAGATCCGCCAAATCCACCTGAACAACTCGGCTTGTGAAAATGCTGACATCTGTTAGCCCGAGCAGCTCCCCGGAGGGCAGACAGCTTCTTTTTCTAGTCTGTGCGACTAGAAAAGACCCTGGGAGCATTTTTGAAAAACAGTGATGAGCCACAACCCGCCCTGTCCGAGAGGGCCTAGGAGGGGAGCAGCGTGGCGGGGAGTGAGACCTGCAGTCCAAGAGCAGCGGCTCTCGCTAGATGAACCCAGGCTAGAAGCTGGGGTTGCAGCTCCCTCCTTTCACAGGCGTGGAGTGAAGTCCTGGCCTTGCACAAACAGTGGGGTTTCTAGGCCAGGATTTCACCCCTGATCTCATTCTGGGCCTCGGGGTGACGTAGGAGCCGCTTGTGTCCAGCAACAACATGGAATACACAGGACCGCAGCAGGAACGGAGCGAGTGGGAGCCTGAGCGCCTGTGCCAGGACACAGCCCAGCCGGGGCGCCCGCATGGATCGCAGCATCCGAAGGGAAGGAGAGAATGAGCGAGCGTATAATTGGTTGTTTTTCCTATAAATAAAGCATAGTCATCAAACCACAATGTATCCGAGAGCACATGCTATTGACAGCCTATTCTTGGAGAAGAAAAAAAAAATTGTGGATTTTTTTGGCAAAGTTTCTCTATTTGCTAAAGATTAAATTGTTCATTGTACAGGGCACCATCTGCCCTTGGAGAGAGATTTAGTTGATGGCAGCTGCAACCAAAGTGTGGAAGATATAGCTGAATTTTTGGTTTCTTTTCAACTAGCAACTGTCATTACAGGTCACATGCAAACTGTGTCATTTTCTGTGACAAGCAGGTTCTGCAGACTAGGGTGCCTGCTACATTTTAAAATGCCACCTGTATGGATCCCAGAAGAGAAATAGCTTTTGTAATGCACCTTCAAGAGTGAATTTAAGTGCAGATAAGACAAAGCAATTACGGTTCAATCATGTAGGCACCAGCTGTGGGTAGGAACTGGGTTCAAGCGCTAGGCTTACCGGGATGGATGTTGGGTGGACTGGTGGGTCACTTAAAGCTCCATTTCCCCAAGTCATTTGGGTGCTTAAAATCCAAAATTGTCATCTGGAAGTGTTTACTGCTGCCTAATGCCACAATTGCCTCCTTGTTTCCCTTGTAACGCAATTCCAGGCTAGAGCAACCCCACATTTTTCAAATCCGAAGAGAATTCATCCCACGGTGGGGAGATGCAGCGGGTGGGTGTCCTGCCCGCTCCACCCAGCCACGCCACCAGGAACATCTCAGGATTCACTGTGAGCAGGAAGAGGACGGGCTGCTGGGAGACCCTGCGTTCCAGCCTCTGCTTTCACAATTTATTTTGGTATTTCACAAAAAAAAAAAAAAAATCAGTGGCTAAAATGAGCACTTTGAATGGAGAATTCTTAGCTCTTCCCTTGCCCCTCAGCAGCCTCACCATGCCGGTGGAGAATTACTCTCCCCTTCTCTGCTGAGCATAGTGGGAGGAGGGAAGTTGCAGGTAGATTTTATTAGGATGAAGAAACAAAGCAAAACAAAAAAGCAACCCCAAACTTCTCTGCTTTCATCCCTGCCTTGCTATGAAAGCGCCTTCACATTGCCAAGCTGGCTGACAATATTTCAGAGGGGTACATCACACGGAGCCTCCTCCGGAACGGCAGCACTGTCAGTGCCGGGAAAAAACCATTCTCTGGATTTTACTTCACAAAGGTTTTGTCTAAAGCATTTCCACAGGAGAAAAAAAACGATTTTTGAAATTTGTGAGCCTCACAGCGTTGCAGACAAGGATGAGTTCTGGTTAATTTTCTTCTGATGATTTCCACATTTTCTGCAAGAAGAATAACAGCTACTATTGCCTTAAGACAGACTGAACTAGTTGTAACATGCCTAGATATAAGAAGAATTGCTCATGTGAAAGAATTTACAGGACATAAATTTGTTACTGAGCTTATTATTTTGTTCGGTTCAACTTTTTGGTCGTCTGTAACGTTTCATCCTGGTAGAATGGGGTCATGTTTTGAAACAAACTACCAGTAAATCTTGAACACAACTGGTGTGATTAAATCTACATTTTTCTGGATATATATATTTTTTAATGGGTCAAGGTTTGCCCTTCCGGAAAATTATTTTTGCTCAGTTCTGGGCACCAGCTGCTCCTTGTGAGGGCTCCGTGCCCATTCGAGCTGCACCTTGGGGAAGGTCTGTGCTTCCATTTCCTCTTCTGCTGCAGAGCGGGAGCGTGTTTCAAACTCAGGAGTTTTGCTTATGTAGATTCCCCAGGTTATTTACAGCAGTGATTTCATGGAGCTCAAGTGTTTTCAGGATCAGGGCCTTTAAAGACGCATCTAGAAAGATGTTTCAGATCCCAGGCTGTGCTCCTTTGGCTTACGCAGTGCAGAAAGCATTAACTGGTGCGCAGGGCTGGCTGCTCGTGTGAATTAGTGTGGAATACCCTGTTTGCCCCTTTCCTTGGGAGGAAGCATTTAGGACACAAATTCCCACCTTAAATCCCTCACTGGCGCTCTCACTGCCAACTACAAGTAAATCACCGACCCTGTGGTGCCAGAGCTGCACATGCTCTTCCAGTGCTGATTTATCCACAAAATATATCACGTGCCAGTTACTTGAATTAGGATCAGGGGAAGGTGGGAATCATTAGAGAGCAGGAGAAACTCCTAAGCATAAAGAACACTTCCCTGTTTGTCTCCTCCACGATGCTGTTTTATCGCCTCCTCGTGCGTGGAAAGGATGCTGAGCTGCCTGACAGTCGGAGCTGCCCGACAGTTGCTTTTGGGGTGCAAATATTGGGTCCATCTGTGAATTTCCAAGTAGTCCCAGTTTCCCAGGTGCTGCAAGGTGCTTAGCACTGCTGGCGGGTGGATGGGATGGCCAGGATCGGGTGTTCCAGCCCCGGTTCTGTCGCCTTTGCTATCAGCGTGCCTCGGAGCGCCAGGTAAATTAGACCTGGAGGAAGGGGCCCTGCATCCCTGAGTAATGAGGCTGGGAAACAGGGAGCACGTTTTCCACTAGCTCATGTCTCACTGTATGGCATTCCGATTTCGTGACACTTCATAATAAATCATTGCTTATCACTCACATGGGAACATAACATGGTTCGAGTTAAGATTCGTTAGTGATTGTAAAGAAGAAACATGAATTGCTCCATATCAGGGCTTTTGGATCATCTCTCTGCCCACTGCAGGCATTTTTTTTTTTTATCGCTATATTTACTGTAACTGTTGTTTAAAGCATAAATAAAAACGGAAAGAAAGAGCAGAAAATATGAATAATGAAAATAAATTTATTTGTCTTATTTATGTGTTTATATAAGCATTTGGCAATTACTTTGCACAGTGCCTGTATACAGCGTCACAGACTGCTGCACCAACATAAGTTTCAAGGGCTGGGATTTTATATATATAAATGTGTGTGTGTGTATAAAATCAAAATGCCAACGCGTTCATATTCTAAAGAAGTTTCTAGCAGGTTCCTGGTTTTCTAGAGCCAGGTTTGCGTTATCGTGTCTGCCGTGGGGCAGGGATGGTCTGACCCTGCCGTGCCGCTCTCCCGTGCTGGCACATTCCCAGATCCGCTCCTGCTTATCCTGCATGTCCCTAAAGTGAAACTGCTGGGAATCCTCTCTCCTTCAGCCTTGCCAGCCCTGCTGCGAGCTCAGGGATGGGGAAATGTGAGGTTAAGCAGGACGGATTTGGGGAGTGCTGTATATTGGGGACTGTTGAAGCTTATGAGTTGACAGATGAAATCAGTAGCGTGTTGTAGGGAAAGGGTAAATTTATTAAAAAATGTCTACTAACCAAAAAAATGTGTCCCTGGAACCTTGCAAAAATAAAGAAAAAAATGTCTCCCCACACCTCCCAAATCTGTTCCTTCCCATTTGTCACAAATAGCCTTATTATATTTTCTTTACCAGTAGGGTTTGATTGTGGGAGGTACCTAAAACTGTAGGATAACCCCAGAGAAATCAGATAAGGTAAATATTTACTGCAGCTATGGCTTTGATTATTCCCCCTTCAGTAATTTGCTATTTACTTTATTAATCAACTATATAACATGTCATTTCTACTGCTCCCTGGTTGAATAATTTCCAGAACTACAAATAGCTTTCCAGATAGTTGCCAGACAGGCACAAATTAAAACTTTCAGAAATTCTTCCTAGAAATATTCCCATGAACTGATTTTTTTGCACCTTAGAATTTTAAAGGGAGATAGATTGGGTAATAAGAATAATAAAATAAAATAAAATAAAATAAAATAAAATAAAATAAAATAAAATAAAATAAAATGCGTTCTTTGTTTTAGAAAAAAATGATGCATTTGTTTGTCTATTTTTCCAGAGGAATATCCTTCTTTTAACAAAAACAACAAATGCATTAGTGCTTAGCTTTCCTGGAGCGAGTGGTCTCGTAAAAGCTATGAGACAAGCTGGCAATGGGAGCAAGCACATAGTCTGGTGTGCGTAGGATTAGGGACTTAATTTGGCAGTTACAAAAAGAAGAGACCTGGTCTCCTTTTACTCTGGCAAATAATCCCCTTGATTTGTGGGACAACCTGCCGGACTGAGGTGGCACATGACCAGGGGACTGTAAATTCCCTCCCCGGATCTACCCGCTCCCCGATGCTCCAGATCGCCGGTGTTGGCGGTGGCGCTGGGCACTGTCCTCATCTCCCGGGTGTTCTCAGGAGCTGCTTGTGTTTATGCCCCAGGTCGCCATAGGACTTCTCTGTGCTCGGGAAATCTCCAAAGCATATGCAAAAAATGCATCATGCACAAACGTGTGAAATCCCCCACATATCACGTTTTTTAAAGAAGAAATCTGATGTAGCAGAGCACAAGAGTAATTATGCATTATTTAAAACAATACATTATTATATGTTATTTTTCACCTCCTACCAATAGATGATTTCATATGGGAATTAAAACCTCCAGATCTTGACTCAGGAAAAGGATATAGTTTATGTACATATTTGCAATATATGTGATATGGCCTTAACCTGATCTCACTTGCAACAGCTGAGTGGATGGGATTATTCTCCATTTATTTTGGCTCACATTAAATTGGAGTTTTTGCCCCACAAGCTCCCTATAATTTCTGTAAATGGAACCACCTTTGTCAGCATTTTTAATATTTCTCCTCAGAAACTGTGTTAAAACGTATCACAAGTGCTTCACAATCTCATGGCTTATCTTCAAGAAATGAGGAATTATAAATTCTTTGTTGATCTCTCTCTTTTTGGTTTTTTTTTTTTGTTGTTGCAAAATGGCTTAATAGCTATCCCAAATGGAGCCCAGGACAAGACAGTGCATCTTCAAAATGTTAATTCTGTTGCCAACCATGCCTGGGTTAAAAACAGATATTGAAACAAGGGAATAAATATTTGACAATGCTGTTAAGGCAACTTTGCTAACGATTTTTGAACAACCTCCAACTGAGGTCTAAATGTCTGCAATATCCATAAACAACTCTATACTGTCCAATTAGGGAGACAAAGACATAGAGTCCTGTCAGGAAGATTTGCATGGCTAAGTGTCTGAGATCACAGAGACGATGAGGGATCGTTGGAGTGATGGGGGATGCGCACAACGGATGACTATCATTACGATATTACAGAGGCTTACACCTTCCCAATTACTGGCAGGATTCATTAATTACTGCAGCATTTCCCTAATAGAATCCTCTCTCTTTGGCTTATCGCTACCTTCCCTCTGTCTACGTAAACCCACAACTCAGCAGTCGATCACCTATGAAAAATTAGATGGTGCTGTTTCTAGTGGCCTATTTAAAATGAAAAGGCAACTGCAGAAGAAATAAGGAACAAAAAAGGGGAAAAAAAGGGGGCTGTAACACAGATATGTGGGATGGGTCTGGAATTCTCCCGTTATTGAACTGTTGGAGGAAAAAAGCAGCGGCAGCTGCAGCGAGAAGCATCATGGTGGGTTTAAAAGCACAAAGAGAGCATTTCCCACACGCGTGCGCACACACAAGCCATAGACTGCAGATTGCAAAGTGACAATTACTTAAGGCCTGCGAGGCTGAAGTTTCACAACTCCGACTGGTGAATATTGCCGGGGCTCGACGCCGTCGCGCGCGGCTCAGCCCCATTAGGGATAATGGTGCGAGCGCTCCCGTGCTGTCACCGTGTTGCTATCAACATCACTATCAGTATCAAGCGCTTTTACAATTATGCACAATGGCTCTTCCTGCACAAAGACGTAGCAACCACCAAACTCGTTTTCTCTTTAAATACACTGCAAAGAGCGTAGATTTCAATCCTTCATCTGTTCGCAGATGAAGCAACATTTCCAAATCATCACTGATAGCATTTTTTTCCTCCCATTCTAAGGACGGCCAACTGTTCGCAGTGATTTCTATTACATTTCCTACCTATTATTTCATGTAATGGCATTCCTTAAATTTTAAATTAGCTTTGAAGAATAAAAATAATTGAATTCCTGCTGTTTTGTGTACATAGAGGGTGACAGGAGCTAATGTGATAATTTAAACTGTAAATGAGTCTTCACTTTGTGTTCATTAATTACAGCTAATTACTGAATTACAAACCTTCTTGGTTAGGCACTGTTATGTATTCATGTAGCATGTTGGATTTCCAGCTGGTAGAAAACTGTTTTATAGACTTACAAGCTGACACACCAAGCTACCACCGAAACAATTCAGTCTGAAAAATAAGGGAAGGGTGAGGGGCGCGCGGCGGTTCCGGCTCTTTGAATTCAATGAGTGATGAGAAAAAACGCTTCAAACCTGAACCTCAGGTAAGTGAGGACCTTGTGTATATAATTATAAAATATATGCTGTGGTCGGTAGGGAGGAAAACAAGGATTTGAGCTGCTGCTCTGGGAGAAGAGCATGTGTCTGCTCCGCTGACACCGGTTTTACACCCGTGTTATTCCCCTGCTTTCGGCTGAGTTATTCCCTTTATAGGAGAATATCAGTGAGATGAAAATGAAGCCCTTTCAGATGGGGCGAGTGCTCCTAGCACCAATTCTTCAGCTGCACTCATGAACAGCAGGGCTGTAATATAAAACTGAAAATCCAAGCAAATATGCATTGTATTCCATATGTAAGTGCTTATTGTGCCTTACTGTGGGATTGTACATAATGCTATAGGGTTGTCTGAAGCTTTTACTCAACATTTTCTGCATTTAACCGTTCTGTCCAAACTCCTCCTTTGGATCTGTCTTTGTCTGCTGGTGTTCCGTAGGAAAGAGAAAGCACCAGTTGAACCTTCCTCTGCAGCGCGCGGGCAGCAGAAGCTCTGCCAAGGCAGCTGCAAAGCCTAGCACCCAGAGAGGAGCCAACGCAACCCCAAAACTCACCTACATCGCTGACAGGAAACAGCATTTTCTTTTTTTTTCCCTGCCTTTTTTTTTTTTTTTTTTTTTTCATCTGGTAACAAAAGAGGCCCCCACATTCCCACCAATCTGTGTTTCAGTGCCAGTGATGCTGTAGGCCCGTTCTGGACAAGGCACCTAACTTTTGGGTAACCCAGCCTTTGCACGTGCCTGGGTGGGTTTATCTCCTCAGCAACAGGAGCTTCATGCTCAAAGTAACAGAGATTGCAGAAAACAATTGAATAAATAATTTAAACATACACATTGTTAATTTTTATATGATCAACTTGGCCTACAAGGTTCAGGTTTGGGAAGACATTGATGAAAGGTGCTTTCCTGGGGTTCTGCTCTGAGGGTTTGGATCCTAGAGTCTTCTCAGTAGATCACAGTGTTTCATACAGTCTATAATTTAACTGAATAATACAAAAATAGCTAAAAAGGAAGGGTCAGATTCCTAGCTGATACAAAACTGTGTAGCATCATTAATTTCAGGAGAGTTATGTGGATTCACAGCAGCTGAGGATGTGGCTCTATGGGGTTGTAATAATAAAGACTTTGATGAGAGGACCCCGAAAGCTGCAACACTAACGTGTGACTGCTCACATAAACACCAGTTCAGTAACAAGGGTTTTCTCCCTAAGAACCAGCCTGTGCCTTCAGGTTTAATAAGTCCCAGTCTTTTGTCCTTAAATAATCGTTTTCATCTGCAGAATGGCGAAGTGACTTGTCCTAATGTGGATATAAATTCACAAGTAGACTTGGCAATGGGATTCATGTCATGTCCTATTCCCTAATCACCTTCTCAGGCTGCCTCTTCTCTTTTGGGGTACAAAAAGATGTGGGGAAACCAGGGGAGATGGCAGATGTGCAGGCAGAAATTCCTTTCTTCCTGGGGATAGTAGCTCTCCGCTATCATTCAATGATAATGACTTTCATTAATCTTCTGTAGGTCTTTCATCCAAGCGTTCTATTCATTCCACATATACAGAAACCATTTAAATGCTACAATATATTAAGCAAAAATGAAAATTCTTCATATTGCTTTTTAAAAATGTCACAAATAGTAACACTCTGCAACATGGTACCTACAGAGGCTCAACTTGACTAGAAAGGTTGGGCTGCTGTACAGGGAGTTATCAGCTACACTTTCTAGGCTGTCTCTCACCCAACTTGTTTTCACGTCTCACTCCTTTTTGACCTGACAGGCCCCAGCATGCAAATTTGCACCAAAACTAGGCATTTCAAATGTGCCAGAGGGAAGCAGGGGCCTCACACCTATTGGGAGATTAGTGCACCTAATGCCCTTTGGCTTTTTTTAGCATAAAGGCTGGTTACTCCCTTAGTTGAACAACTTGGAAGAAATGACAAGGAAGTAACAAGAGAGTAACACTGTATTTTCTATTTATTTTCTCCCGTTGCAATTGTGCTAATTAGAATGAGTAGTTCTTGATACGGTGCTTTGGGGAATGCTGATGAGGAGCACACAAAAGACTGAAGTGCCTCTTCTGCACAGCCTCAGAGGTAGCAAATGCAGTTCCCTCTCGACTGCCGTTATCCCCGTCTCCCAGGGTACTGAGACATTTGGGACATTATAGCACTGACATCATCAAATACTGTACGTTGTATTGGCTTTGCTGAGGTCTAGACCCTCACTTTGGGGAGATTAAAGCCATATTAACTTGCAGCTTATCATCACAAAATATACTTTTAGACAGAAGTACAGAGCCTCCTCCATGCTGGTGGGAGGGAGGCAGGAATTACATGGGGAATGTGACTTTTGTACTGGTGTGAACTTCGGGCTACTGTGCACCTTCTTCTAGCAGGGGCATGGCCAGACCTTGTTGGGGCTGCTACTCATCACATAGCATGCAAATATCTTGTAACCTGCCCTATTTCAGCTCTTTGGACTTGCTGGCTTCATACTTTGGGAAAAAGGGAGAGTGAAAGACTGCGCCAACTTCCAAAATGCCACCAACAACAGCTTTTCAAAGACTTTCTCCTTCTTTCAGGCTTCAGAAAGGGTCATGGGGATGAAGGCTCTTCGGGTAGATCTGCACCTCTTTTCTATTCACCAAGATTTGATTCTCTTTATGAGCATGATCCGCCAATCCGTAATCAAGGGTTAATTTCACAGCTCACTGCTTCATCTAGCATAATATCCATTCAGACTAATTAAATCTGTCTAATAATGTGAGTGTCTTTGTCTTTGTTCTTTCCATTCTTTGTTTTACACCCTTCACATCTCATCTCCAGAACTACACGCCATCACACTCTGCTTGACAAGCAGAATCCATCCCTAAAATTAAAACATTCCTGACCTATCTGCGATGACAAGGCAAGCAAGCTTCACAGCGCTGCGGCCCATGAAGGGAGCTGACACATTTGTTTTTAATTTCAAAAGAGTAGAAAGTGAAGATCTGACCCTGTCAATCAGGCCCTGTGACAAGTTTAATCATTGCTGCCCCACAAAAATCACGGCTAAATAGGAATGCAAATAATGTATCACAGGGCTCTTATAAATGCTAATCAAGGAGAAGTAATCAACTGACAATTTCACTGATCTCCTTTCTGAAGAAGTCAGTCAACGCACTGTCTCTGGACCACAAAGAGAAGAAAAGACAAAAGGCATAGATGCCGTTTCCCAAAAAAACCTATCCTTTTTCAGGGCTTTCTTTTTCCTTTTTTCTAGAGAAAAAGAGAGAATTCGCTCTTTTTGATCCTCTACTGAACTTTAAAGCAAAGCTGTTTCTCAGGAACTTGAACAGTTATCTGTCAAGTGTACTTTATTAACAGTACCCTCCCAACCCAGAGACAGCACTTGGAAACTTCTGCTAAAATAAAAATCTTCATTTGTCTTTGTCATTCATCCATCTTCAAAATTCTTTTCCATCTTAACAGCTTCTGTCCTCTACGGGCAATGTATTTAGTGATATATGAAGTTTTACAAGTGGAAAGCTAATAGTTGAGATCACATTTTTTTTTCCTAGCTGCTTCTCCTCCCCCCAAAAATAAAAGGAAAAAAAAAAAAACATGCTTGGAATTTATTTCAGTGTAAAGGCTCTCCTCAATACAAGGGTTTTTAACTGTCTATCCTTTTATGACCTTTTTTAATGTGGTAAAGAGCAGAAAGTGTAGGCTTAGTGCCAGGCTTTTGCACATGAATTCTGCATGGCAAAAAGTCGTTACTTAACCTATGTACAGAAGAGAGAAGGGCCCAGGACAGCCAGATGCATGAGATTTGTAATGCCATTTGCTACTATCATTTTATTGTGGTTTACTATGGTAAGCTGTGGCTCACTGTGGTAGGTCCTGCTGGGCCCCATCAAGCATTAGAGTTACTGTATTGGCACAAAACAAAAGGATATGGTTTGGCCAATGAAACTCAATGCAGGGAGGTTAAGGAGTATAAAGATTGAAGAGGTAAAGTTCAAAGAATCTATTTGTTTGAAGTTTTTTTTTTTCTTTTTTTACTAAACTACTTCCTTGCACCAAGCTAATATATAAAATGCAACAAATAACTCACGGAGGGTTTCAAAAACAGAGAATTAGGCTGCCAGCAGGGTACTGCAGAAAATTTCTACTGCAACAAAATCTAGTGCTTTATACCCCATGACAGATACTTACAGGATAGACAGAGCAGTAAGAGCAGTTGTGTCAAAATTTCATCCATCAGGCTTCACCTCTCAGTCTGAGCTACAAACATCAGAGCCTGGTTGTGCCATAGCCCACCCGGGCTGATACCTTCACTTTGCTGAGCCTGAAAACTGCAGTAGCTCTTGTTATTGGGAAGATGCCACCAAATCTTTTTCATCCTGGTCACTGAACCACCCTGATTTACATATGAACAATGATAGATGGGAAAAATCTTTGGTAACTCCCAAGTTTCTATTGGAAAGAAGCTTTGCAGCAACCATAACTTCTGCGCTTCTTTCTCTCGCAGTTTGCTGCTAGACAGGGATGTTCCCAGCAGCAAAGTCTCCATAAAGGATGGATGTGGAAGGTGGGAGTAGAAAACAGAAAAAGAAATTGAAAAGCACTTTGCAGTTGTCATGTCACTTAGCAACAACCTTTTTCCAGTTCACGTCAACACTGGCAGAGCAGACAAACTGCACAAAGCACCCTACCGAAATCTGGGTAAGCAGCGCAAGTAGGAGGACAAGAAGGAACTCAATAACCAGTTAATCACAGAGGGCTTTCATTTATGGTAGGTTATGTCTCATCTGAGATATGTTTTACATTGCAGTCCCTGGGGCTAGACACTCTCTTAAATATTCTACAAGATCTAGCAGTCACTGATCTCCCGAGTGCTGCTGCAGAGTGAATGTACAAACACTGTGAGGTGGAAAGCAAAATTCAGCTATTTGTGTCCTAAACGGCCTAAATTTAAGTGACGACTCTATCTGTCTGTAGTTCCACTCCCAGATGAGATCCTGCTTCAGTTTCACAAACTTTTCCCTTTTGGATCCCAGTCTTTGATTCTTTTCTCTCTCTTTGGTTCCTGGATTTTCCTAAGAAGATCCAGGCTTGTAAATCATCAACCCCTACATTTTCTTCCAGATGTTAAATCTGGAAGGCTTCTTCTGGCTTTGTACCAGATATTTCTATCAGGTGGAGAATGTATCTGCATTCTGGTACAAGGGAGGAGGCATTCTTCCTGAAAAACTAAATGGCTAAAACTAAAAACCTTAGCAAGTGAGAGAGCCCTGTGCAGGCCACCTTGCAAGTTCTAAAGAGGATGATGTCAGGCACTTCTCTACTTTAATTATAATATTGCCCTCATTTGCTTAGCTTCAAAGGGTTAGGATTTAATTGTTATCTGTTCCCATACTATTAAAGGCCAGCTGAGTGGCTGAAGGGCTGATTATTAAGAAAACATGAGGAAACCTATTCTGTGTGATTTAGGTATTCACTGAGCTACTACTGCTCTGCTCAAGAGGAGGAGAAATTGCAGGAGCAGTTCGGAATGAATGCTCTGCCTATGGCTGCTCTCTGAATACAGAGCTCTGCAAAATGTATGAAATATTACACAAATAGAACATTAGTATGTGCCAAATTAATAACACGCATTATCTAGCAGCCATGCAGTGATGCTTATTGTACAATTCTAAATCACCCTAATGGGAAGAAAAAATCAAAATCCATCACTTTGTGCCTGATTTCCTCCCCTTGCAGTTACAAAAAGCGACTTCTTGCAGGCGGAATTGGTTTAGATGCATCATGGGCATTGCCGAATGACCAGCGCACGCTGCCAGCAACCAGGAGCTCCCGAGCTCTGCTCATGCTGTGGGCTCGGAGGGCCTTTAGCGTAGAGCAACTGCACTGCTATTCCAGGACGCCTGTCTTCGGGGTTGCGGAGTGACAGCCTGATTTTTACCAGTCTATTAAACACAATCACACACACATACATATTATACCTTATTTTTAACCAGGCATTCAGCATTCGTGAATATACAAAAATATAAATGCTGGGAAGCACATGTTCAAACTAAACTGCTAATCAAGTCCGCTTTCGTCCTGCCTAACTACACACACACACACGCACGCACTCAGACTCTGAAGAAATCTTGCCAAACAGAGAAGAGACTCTTATTTTTCACAGCTGGGTTTCGTTTTTGCAGCTGCCAAGTAGCAATGAAAAGTAACCCCGGGGATCAGGCCAGAGGACGTGTCCCCTGCTTTGAGCCGGCTTCCCGGAGCGCCGAGTCCCCGTGCGGGGCCATCGTGCTGGGCTGGCAGCGTTCAGCACAGAGCGGGCTAAGAAAGTCCATGTGCTCAGCCCGAAACCTAAAGAAATGCTGCAAAGGTGAATGAGGCTTTGGAGCCGTGAGGATGGCAAAAACTCATTTTTGGACATTTCTGTACATCAGAGGAATCATGCACAGAAACATCCTGTTATTTTCAGCCCAGACTCCAACTCACCTGAAAGGTGGAGTGGCGACAGGCAGGACTCAGTGCACAGGGAGTGCAGCATGAGGTATTAACTCAAACCTGTCTGCTCTGGCTCAGGAAAGGAAATTCTGCACTAAAAATCCAAATACAGATAGTGGCATAATCTATAAACTCTAGTAAATGAATACTCTCATCTTACATGAAGAAAACATTCATATAGATGACCATTACATAATGTAAGTTAAGAAAGCTTGATAATACATTTACTCAATGTGGGCATGTTTTGACATAATGCAATCTGTGGAAGTTTCTTAGGGAATTGGGAATTTTTATATTTTTATGGATATATGTTAAAACTCATTTTTGAAGGAAAAAAAGGTGGTCTTGGGGATAAGGCATGCAACTTGTTAAGCAGAAGAGCAATTCTGACAACTTTGAGTAAAATTCAGAGGAGCTCTGCTCCTATGTCTGGAGTAATTGAGCTATCATCTCTGTGTCTGTCAGGTGTCAGTCATGCCTCAGCTGGATGTGATGAATTGTATCGCGAGCCAAAAACTATCAGCTCGCAATCTGTGTGTTTTATCTACGTGATCTGCACCAGAACGGGGAGTGCAGCCTGCAATGTGTTTGCACTGCTTCTAGTGACATGAAGTCTAGATCTTGACTGTGGTCACTGAGCACAACTGTTCTTTTTTTTTTTTTATCTTTGTAATTTAGGGACTTGAACTCCTTATTCTCTTATTCTTTAGCTTTTATTCCAAATCAAATAGGCGAACAAAACAATCACAAAAAATTTAAGACTCTCCAATATAGTCCTATGGGAAACTCATTTACTGTAAAAATCTACTGCTAGAACAAAGTTTGATAGTGCCCACAGGAGATTTAAAGTGAGAGTAAAATGGAAGAATGTTACATTATAAAAGAAAAATAAAAAAGAGAGAAAAAAAGAGACAGGAAAAAAAGCAAACGCAGGGAAAAATAATCTCTGCACTTCATAAAACCAGCAATGTTCATTATTGCTTTCCTATCATACTGAACTTTATGTTGGAAATTTATCTTCAAAGTCTGGAGTCACTTTTCACAAAAAGCTGCCTCCTGTCATTCAATATCTGCTACATTCCACTGAGCATGGTGGTGAGTGATTTCAGTGAGGACTTCAAGGATCTTGCTTGCAATAAGTAACAGGTTTCCTTCTCCTGCAATCCCAAGTTAACTGACCAATCGAATCTCCATAATTTTAAATCATAAATAACCCATAATACCAGTGTGCTATAAATGAATGCTTCTTTATGAAAACAATAAACCAAAAACAATCTTTTTTTTTTTACTTAAGCTGATTAGAAAGTTAGTTCTGTAGTTGATTAAGTTCTGCAGAAATTGGGCTTGTGATGAATCATTAAACAAAGACATTTTTTTGTACAGCAATAAAGCCTCAAATGATTAATTAAGGGCACAATGCCAAAACAAGTGTCTTTGTTTAAAACGCAGTGGACAAGACAGGCTTGGGAAAGTTGATGTCTTAAGTAGACGCCACAACATGTTTTTAATTATGTTCAGGAAGAAGAACAAGAATGGGAATTGCCAACTGTTTGGAAAGATAATTTTTTTTTTAGAAGAAAGATTAGAATAAAAAAAAACAAACAGAGCATTATTGATTTAACACAAATGCCATTTGTTGGGCCTTTTGTAATTTCCTTATTAGTGTCATCATTCTGGAGTTCATATGCTCCCTTCTGTTATAGCATTTGGCACACATTCAGCTCCCAGCAATATGATACAGTAAACATTCAGTGACTGCTCATATTAAAATGTTTTATTTGTTGTAACTGTACCACTGATCAGGCAGTGCAAGCCCTAAATTATCCCGCCTGTTTCACGAGCGGACTCGAAGGGGACGAGCTGGTGGCCGCTGTCGTGCGCGCATCGCGGCGAGCGGAACCGTGCGCTTGGCCACAAACCTAGCAAAAAGCTCATGCAACCTCAGCTCTCCGCAGCTTCTTGTCAAGTGTGTTTGGACGGCTCAGATAAAGCAGACATGAGCTCGAGTCCGTGCCTCTACACCGTGACAGATTCTGTTACATCACCAGCGTTGGAGTGTATGTGCTCACCGTGCAGGGGAGTTCTGCAGACTCAATCTGACAAAGCCTTTTGGGGCAAGTTTTACTCAAGAGGCTACTTCACACCTAGTCTAACATAACCCACCACTAGTCCTGCTTTCAAAGGTGGAAAATCAGTTGCCTCCTCACTTCATGTGTGCCTAAATGCTGCCTGAGTGGATGCAAGCCAGGCAAGGCTAGATGTAGTCCAAAGCAGGTAGGACAGAAAGCCTTCTGCCCACGGAGCAATGACACATCCACCAAGAGTCCTTACTAATGGAGAACTCCTTTATTTCTTAAGAGGCTCATTCTAGCCTTGATCTTTATGCAAACCTCCCTGTGCCCTCAGCAGGAGGCTGCTGTGGATCAAGGGTAGAGCGTGACCTTCATGTTGTAGTGCACTTCCCTGGATCATAATTAAAAAAGTAATTTGGCCCTCTCCACAGAACGGGCTTTGACACCTCTGGAGTAGATGCGTGACCTTGCAGGCCTCTTCATCTCTCATTTGTCCCACTTGAAATGGCACATATGTAAGCATGTAATCAGTCTGTAATTACATGGCCAACATGTTGAAATGCAGGCTGTTCCCCATCCTCTCTATGAGCAGATTTACATATTAGCACTTACTATTAACACCTACTAGCCTTAATGAGACATACCCATGAAAGTCTTGTACATGTGTAAATATGAGAACTGACCTCAGTTCTCTTTGAGTCCTCTTGCTTTGATAGTGATCCAAGAGAAAAAATGAACAGTTATTTATTTCCACTGAATATGCCATGTATTTACCTGTGGGTATATGATAGAGGGAAGGTTTTTACAGGCATTTCTTTAAAAACCTGTTAGGAGCATAGGTGGTGAGGAATGGGAGAGCTGGGCTGTGCGTTTATCATTTCTCCACCACAAATTGCTGGGGAAACTGATGGGCTATGAAGTGATTTAGCTCAGGACAGAGGCCAAATACCAAATCTGCCACTGAACTTCTCTCTAAGGCCTGGGTCTGCTCTGGGTATCCAGGCAGTGCTCAGGGCATCAGAGTAAACACAATAACTAATCAGATGCAGCAAGTTGTCAAAGGTATATGGATGCTATAAAACTTATAAGGATCCCCTTAGGCAATAGTAATAACTGTGTGTGTAAATTCTGTGCATAGCAAAGCAGAATAGATTCTAATGGGCTTCAATAAAAGCAAAGAAAACATACGTGACACTTATAGCAAAGAGGAGAGTGTGAGCACCAATTAAAATTTTGTCTAAATCCTCTGATATTCGGTCAGGATACTCCAGGCACAAAGGTGGCAGGTCTTAAAAGCGTGACCCAAAAAAAGTGGCTGATCCAAACCATAATCTTCTAAATAGCTACTGATTTTAGAGAGTGGTGGATGAAGGAACATAATAAACCAATGAAGTTTAACTGAATAGATTTCGTAAGTTGTGTTGCTTTAACTTATTTTGCAAAGATGATATAACTAAACATTTTATATGTGTACTCTAAGAAAAATACTAATTCTGTATAAGTATTTGATTTAGTTTTGCACAAAATTATAATGCTAAATTCCTGACTCCTACATTCAAAGTTAAAAAAATATATAGCTAAATTGCATTAGACAAAGTGTTTTTTGATGAATTTGGAATCTGACACCAAAGTAATCTCAGGGACAGCATCCTTCCCACACTACAACCACGTGAAGCAAACGTGTGACACCAAAATCTGTCTCGTGTTGCTTGTGGGAGGGACAGGAGCGTTTCAGCAATCCCCAGAGGGCTTATAGTAATGTCTTCTCTTGCTGCTGAGAACGCACCAACTTGGGCGAAAGACATGGGTTAAATCATAAGTGAAACCCAGGGATGAAAGGCCGAATCTAAAACCATGTAAACCCAAAGGAAGGATCCTGCTGGGTGCTGAGCCCCCGCCGTTCCTGCTCACCTCACCTTCACCAAAGAGCAGCCTGGATCTCAACATCTCCATTGGCCTCAGCAGGAGCCGCTGGGAGTCTGCACCTCCAAGCTGCACCTCACAGCAGACAGGCCCTCCTTTGAAGTCCAAACGCTCTTTCTGGCTGTTTCTTTCAATGAGATCTATGTTTATCCATCAAACACATCTTTTAAGTTGATTGATATTAGGTACATTTGCTCCACATCAATCCCTAACGGTGGTCAGAAGAGAGAGCTGGGAACTATTTTGGTTCCCATGTAGAAAGGCTGGATGCCTTGCGGGGTCAGCCTTGCTAAAGAATATACCCACTGGCAGGAAACCTTCACAGATCTTCATGTATATCTGCACAAGCCCTACTTACTCTCTCATTCAGTTCTTAAAAACAGAAAAGTTTCCATTGCTCTTTACACGGAGCCAGTTAACCCAGCAGTATTAGTTTGCCATGGCCTTGTATGAACTCCACCAAATGAACCACAATAAACTGTCTTCCTCCTCCCTGTTTCATTACAGACAGCTATTTGCCTTTCTTAAAATGAAGTCTGTAAAATAAGTGTGCCAGCGGGTTAGGAGCCCGTTGTCATCCGCAGATATTTACTGCAACTGCGGTTGCTCTCTTTGAAGACCGAAATGTTCAATCAAAAGACTAAAATACAGGAGGGGAAACTGCAACTCGCAGAGAGGTGTTTTCCCCTCATGGGAACATAATCCTTAAGTTTAAATAAGCCCCCTTCATCTCCCGAGCTGTTCAAACAGACAGAAGAGCCATCAGCGTGTTTCCCTCTACCCTGCAGAGGCCCAAGCGGAGCCTCCTTGGTGGGACGGCGCTTTCCACGCGCGTGGGGCTGAGCAACCCCCGATGGCTCCGTGCTGCCCCCGGCCGCATGGGGAGGCCGCACGAGAGCCTTGCGGGAGGCCCGGAGCTGTTGGGATGCATCAGGACTGCTTTGCAGTCCAGAGTTTTATATCTTTGTTGAGAAACTTAGAGCTATTTTCAGCACGTTGCAGTGCTAAGGCATGAATGGGAAGGAAAAGGTCCATTACAAAAAGAAAAAAACCCATAATTCTTAGTATTTACTCTTCAGCAGAGCATATATATGGAATGCTAATACCTTTCCTGCATTTTTTTTTCACTGTGGAGCAAATTATCACAATCTCTTTTGGATTCATTTACGTGAAGCTTTAGTCATTGTCCAGACTCAGCCAAAGCATCTTAATGTGAGTAACATCCAGCACAGGAGTGGGCTGTGTACGTGTAAAACTCTTACTAACAATTTTGCGAGCACATGTGAAGTCATTGGCGGCACTTAGTTCTCACCTAATCCCATGTAGATGCAAATTGGCATTCATAATTTAAACAAGTCCTTTTTGTGCACCCCAGTAAGAAGAGCCGGATGCGAAAGGAAAACGGAACACTTTCTCCGGATACAGTGAGGATCAAGCAGAATCTCATTAAGGACCACTTCAAAGATCAGTTCTTCATTTCCATACAAACAAGTTTAAATTATCTTGTGTGAATCTGCTGTTAGCTGTTGCACTGTTCCATTATGCATGATTCTTGACTGCTTGTATCATGAAAATCTGCACAGCGCTCCATTAGTGATTTTCAGTGTTATGCTAAAGCTTGCAAGTGGTCATGTTATTAGGTTAAAGTACTATATTTTGCATATTTATTCTGCCTTACCACATTTATTGCTTCTGATACTGGCCGAGCAGAATTTCACATGAATTTGACCACCTACTTTGCATGACTTGTGTGTGATTGCAAGTGCAAACATGCTGGAGAGCTAAGCACAAATAAACAGCCGGAGAGATGACTGGCTTTTTGCTCACGCTTGCACCACAATTTTGACCCAGGTCTGAAAAACGCATGTGCAGTTCCTGCAGACAGGCACTCTGGATCAATTAGATGTATCTATAAAATTAGTCCTTTTAAATAATTCAAAATAAACTATGCGACAAAGTTCATTATGGCATAAATTATTGGCTTTATCACAAAGGATTTATTTTTACACTTAGGTAATTTAAAGAAGTTTTTCTCAGTCTTTTCCTTAGTGGAAATAAAAACTATATCATCTGGTTTGTATGTCTTTATATTTGTCTTACTTCTGGGATGCTCCATATTATTAACTTTCATGGAATATATTCAGTTCTGATTATTGAAAACATCTTGCTTGCTTCAGGGATATTTATATTAGGAAGGAGTTTTGTTACAAAAATCAGGGACATAGCCGATGTGTTACAAAGACAAATATATCATTCATTATATTTATAAGAGAAAATAATTCTCTTTTTATGTGTTGATTAATTTGCAGATCTTTGGGTCATGGCTGAATGATCATGGGAAGCAGAGTTAGAATATATATAGTATAAATCAAAGTTGCCCAGAACCAGCCTTCTTTAATGGGAAGTGAAAGGTATTTTTTTTTTAATCCAAAGCAAATATATGAGAAAAACCAATAGTATTTCCTCCTCCTTACCAAAGAAGGGACATTTCTTTAAAAGAAAATGGGGAAGTGGCCTTCTGGCCAGCGGTACGAGCACGATACTTGCAGAATCAGGCAGAAGCCTGGAAACCGTTAGAAGGAAACACTTTCAGAAGATTAAATTGTGGGATTCATTGCCACAGGATGTGACTGTAAAAAAACACATAAATTGAACAAAGTAGAAGTGTGGTCAAAAGTGTAAATTATGCTGAAGTGTCAATGTGCTCAAGAAGTGCTGGGACACACTCACAGGAGTCCATGAGCACACACAGCCCTGCTCTGGACTCATCTGTGCAGCCCCAGATGATGCAGGACAGCGCAGAAATAACAGGAATAATAGTTACTATCTGAGCAGACACTTCTGAAAGGCTCATTATGTTGAGATGCAGCTGAACCAAAATACTTTTCCCAAACAGTCTTGAAGATTTGACGTGATTGACATCTGAAACCAAATCAAGAGCTACATTTTGAAAGAAATTCTCTTTTTTCACCCACAAGGGGCCAAGTGAAATCCCTGAATACCAGCCTACCAATCCATCTGCTGCCTCTCTGTGGGGCTATTCAAATCTATATCCAAAATTTTAGGCTTCATCTGATCTCTGATAATAGATTGTCAGCTCTGATGCTTTATCCTCATAAATTGCAGGCTGACACACATCCCTTCTCAGGTAGTTCATTCATCTTAAAGGATTTTTTGCTTCTAATTTGTCATTTTTCTTCCCACTTCCCCACTGACCACAAATTACAGATGGTGTCTCATCATGGGGCACCATAACAACAATAAAAGCCTCAACAAAATAGTAAGGATCCGATCCTGAGTGATACCGAATGCCTTCAATCTGCACGGATAGACGTGTAAGCAGAGATGGTACCAAGGGACCCACTTTTCTGTGTCCAGTTTTTGTTTTACTCATGAGAATTGATGCCTGCAGGATCTGCTGCTCATCGTTAGCAGCAGCCCACCAGCTCTGTTACCTTCCCGCTTGCACTGACTCACCAGGCAGCAAGAAACACCCTCCACGAAAGATCTTCTACGAAAGACCCTGCACAAATGTGCAGACGGGCACAGGCACAAAGGAACTTGCTGCAAAACTACAGCACAGGAGACAACAAACGGACGCATTAAGCATTCAAGGAAGAATGAAATAACTTAGACAGCAGAAAAGGTTGAGGTCTCAGCAAAGCAGCAGCTTAACTATTATCGAGCTGAATTAGCTATATTCACTTTTTTTTTCCCCACTTGCTACATAGCTGCAACTTTAGATACCAGTCCATTTTCTGCATCATTGTGTTTTCCCTCTGCTGGCCATGTTCTAAGATGACTCTTCTGAAGTTAAAGACAGGGTTAATGAAAGTGGTCTAAATTTGAAAATATTCCCACTTTGCAAGGCAAACTGGGCATGGATAACAAAATCAGGAACATGCCGTATCTGTGGATTGACATGGAAAGGCTCAGACGGTCCCTGTACCGTCATACACTTTTCTCCAAAACAGTCTAAATACCGCTATCATCAAAAAAAAAAAAAAAAGAGATTACTGTCAGGTTTTCATACCGGTATGGGCAGTTACTGCATGCAGATACAATTAATTAACTACATTTGCAATTCCTGCAGCTGCGTGTTACAGTCGTAATAGCAAAGAGAAGTTTCCTTGCACCCATTTCCTCCCAGTTTTCAAGTGTCTGCAGGCACCTGTCCCTTCAGCCTCACCTTCCGTGACACACTAATGTGCGGGAGCTCAAATATTAAAGAAATGTCTGCATTTTATTTTTAAGGCATCAGGAGTCTTTTCTCCCATCTCCAACCAGATTTTTAACGTTAAACAAGAGTATAAAACTACCAGAAAACCTTTTCCTGGTGTTAAATCTGTAGCATGTGACAGCGGACAGGGATTGCTTGGAGAGGCCACCCGGTAGGGCAGCCTCCTGGCTCCATCCAAAACCCAACTCCGCCAAGGAGTTAAACCCACCACCTCCTTCCACTACCCTGAAGAAAATGGATGTGATTTTCTTTACAAAAGAGCATTTCATTTAGGGAGAGAAAGAAAAAGGAAAGGCAGAGTTAACATAGCCATTATTCTCCATCTCAGGGAAAGCAAATCCTATTTTGCCTGTCATTACAGTAGGTAGAAAAATCCTTTCATCCAGTCATTAGTTGTAAACATTCCCTCGCCGCCTGGGACCAGGCCTCTGTTTCCCATCCCGTGCCGAAGCCATTTTCTAATACTAATGTTTTATACACACATCTCAGATACAATGCGAACTCCCCCAACCCCAAAGGCAACAGGGCATTCGTTTATACTAAATCAGAAGTGTCACCCTTGGCAACCTGCAGCACTGAAACATTTATTCGGCTTCACATTGCTGGCACTTAGAATTATTTCTTTCATGCCTGATAGCCGAATTACAATATGGCAGGTTTCCCCGGAGCCAGCGGATCATTAGTGCCAGCTCACAACATACTTTCAACTGATATGGCATTTCATGTACAGCTGCCAGTCAAGAGCTGGGAATGCAAATGCGGGTGGCCCATTGGTGTTCAATTACGGCACCGCGAGCATCCGCCGCTCCGCGCCGTGACTGGCAGCGCAGCAAGAGGGGAGAACACGGGCAGAATTCCCTCCGGGAAGCCGGCTGCGAGCGCAAGAAGTTTTTACATTTGATTTCCATATTTATTCTTTTTTTTTTTCCCCTCTTTTTCTTTTCTTCCCCCTTCCGTGTGTTTTTAAACACCGGGCCCGAAAAAAATACTTAGCACAGCTTGTTTTACAAATACACAGTCTTGCTGGCTCTGTCAATTGCCAAGGCCACATCAGCAGATTAGGCCTTTTTTCCCCCCCTTTTCCTCCCTCCCTGTTTGAAATACATTCCTTTTTTCTTTAGAAAGGCCCAAGATGCTTTAGCCTTGAGGGAGTTTTAGGCTCTGGGGAATCCGTTATTATAGTCCATTTCTGTGATTTTTGCTCTCCTTTTCTTACAGCAGAAATATGATGGCAGCCCTTTCCATGACACTCATCTTACACCATTCGTGAGCTCCTTCTTTCACGAAATACCTCTATAGCTCCAGATCTGCAAGGGCCGATCATGAGAAGTGCACAAATCAGTGCAAGACAGTTTTGTTATGGATTTGTTAGTTTTTGGATACGGATATTTTATATATGGATACTTTATATATGGATATTATATAAATATATGGATATTTTTATGGATATGTTTGTTTTTGGATTAAGAAAATAGCAGTTAGTCAAAACTGGTTAAAACTAAAGACCAAGCACAGAACAGGAAAGACAACTTCAACAGTAATTTTGTGTGTGAGTGTGAGAAAGCAGAATCAAAGGGAAATGTTTCTATTTATGATGATCACCACTCCTCAGACCAGGCTAGGATAATATTATGGGCAACACAAATCTATCCATGGTCTCCCACAGTTACTCTGGAAACACATACAATGGTGACAAAGCCATTGGACTGGGTATTTCATTATGTTACTTTCCTGGAAATGAAGGACCTCTTATGAATATCATCAGCATTGAACCTATACCTCTTAAAATATTATTTAAAAAATAAAGTAGTTCTAATGTTTGTATAGTAGCCATTTTTTAATGTTAATCACTGAGTCACATTTAGAATCCTTTAAAAACAGGAAATGATGCGAATGACTAAATGCCTTTGTTGTTCTTTAGTTATTAAAGCACAGTAGAAGCCAATTAGACTTGTTTTTCTCAATGCTAAATAAAAAGTGGAATGCTCTTATATTCTGTAGCCAGACATAATCCTCCGCAGTACGGCATGATATGAAAATGTCCAGAAATCACAGGGATGGAGAGCCTGATTCTGCGTTAATAAGAATTGTTTGCACGACTGTGTCCCAGCGCGGGGTGGCTGGGGATCAGGACCCAGGCTGCAGGGGAGGTGTTGGAGGGACAGGCTTCCCCTGCGCGTGCAGGGCCCGGATACACCTCTGCTCTGCTGGATCTCCTCCTCCTATTTAATTGTCTGCTCCTGAGAATGAAGTACCAGGTTCAACCTACCCAGCATATTATATCTCCTGCAAATGCCTAATAAGGTGCACACATAGTCACTGCTCGCTCTAGAGCTACAGTGGAAGCTTCTCTTGCTGCTTGCAGGGCATCTCAGGAAGGCTTGAGATTGGATCTCCTTAAGAAAACAGCATTTCTGCTTGGTTCTGAAATGCTGCTCTTAGTTTTGCTCTCTTAAGGTCATAATACAGAATCATAGTGGGTTTAGTATTGTGCAAAAGCTGTGATATTTCACGTGCCTCTCGCAGTCTGATACTGCAAGTCATGCTACAGGAATTAGATTTGCACAGAACAGACTAAAGGTTCCTGCAGAAAATTCCCTCCCACTTCCCTGCTATTTCATCGACTTATACCACACGTCTGAATATCTCATCTCTGCTCAATGATTAGCATAATGGTACCATAAGTGACTATTTGCAGGGAGGGAAAGGAAAGCAAAAACCAACACGGTAAATTTAATCAGAAACATTTTAAATGATTCTTAGATGAATTCTTGAAAATGAAATGCCCAGGTTGTCTCCAAGTAAAATCACAGTTGGTATATTAATATATTCTTCTGTGCTTCTTTTTTTTCTAGTATGTTGTAGAAGAGTTTTAAAATTAAATTATCAGTTGTTTTAGTACTTGTTTAATACCACAGGCCTAATTAATTTGAGTCCATTAGAGGTTATCTTGGAAATGATATTCCATGATGCTGTCCACTCCTAATTGACATATCCTACATGAACTGATTTCTCTGCCTTTGGAGAAGTAAATGCTTTTCCCTTAAGGAATGAAGTGAGAGATTTTTTCTGTTGCTTCTAGTTCAAGTAAGATGACAATCAATGCCTAGATCTTCACAGATTAATTCCAAAAGACAAACTTGGTCATACCTGACTGGTAAGAAGAAGGTGCTTTACCGAATACATTTGTGTGTGGTATAACAACCTGACACAGAAGAAAAAAATCACGGGGAAAAAATCCAATGACTTAATTATGGACAGAAATACAGTTGTTTAGACACAGCTGAATGCCCGGCAGTTCCTGCCATAGCTACAGCCGCTGCATGTTCTCCAGCCCCGACACACTCAGCTGAGTGGAGGATGGTGTCAAATAACTACCCTGAGATCATATCCAGTCTTAATGGGATAATGAAACCTGATGCAATTCTTAAGTCACACATGCACAAAGGGAATAGAGACTATAAATGTGATCCTTTCTGTCCAAGACATCAATTTCCATGCACACAGAAGGATTGCTGGCTAGCCCAAGAACAACCTGCAAGTTTGCCTTTGCTGTGGAGCACTCGTTAGAGGCAAAGATCTCAAACTCCGTTGTACACACCCAGCCGTATTTTACAGTATGTCCCTGAACAAGGCTGACGCATTCAATGCCCAATTTCACAAAGCCTATCAAGTAATATTTTTAATTGATACTTATGTAATTATTCTTGCACATGAGGCTCCAGCTACCTCACAAACATGTTATTTAATCTTCCCTTAAGTATTTGCTACCAACATAACAAGTCTTTCTCCTAATTATTATTGTCAGGAACCTAATTTCTGACATACAACCCTGTCCACTACTATCATGTTTTTCTTGAAGAAGAAATGTTTGTTAGAAATGTGTTTGTTGCCACTCTATGACATTTTCCTTGGTTAGCAATTTTCAAAACAGGTCAAACAAAAGAAGAGTCCAGAGATCACATCTTAGCTGAGTAGTTAGAGTGGTATTAAACCCAGGAAGGTTTTAGGTTCAAAGTTCACTTTGCCTAGATCAGAGGAGGGGGCTGAGTTGACTCTTACGAATTTTGGGGATCCAAAATTCAAGACTCTACACGAACGGAGACTCATTTGACTGACATAGGCCTTGCCAAGGGAAAATCATCCAGACTGAAATGAGCCTTCTAGCTGAGTGGGTTAAACACGCAAGTTATATCCTCTAAGGCCGTGACCTCTGGGATTGTTGTTCACTCCTATCACCCACCTAAGAGCTGCTCTTCTTCTAGAAACCTGTCTGCTTCTAATTATGGGGAAATAAATATGACTCATCAGGACTATTGGTGGGCCAACTAATGTCAGAAACTCTCTAGACCCATATTGCAACCACCATTTGTTTTGTAGCCACGCTCGCTGCTCACAGCTGGCATTCTGGGGCAAGGCATTGGACTGCTAATCACCCCATTTGTTTTTCTTTTTTTTCTCAGCAAACCAGGAAACAACAATGGCAGGCACGAAAATGAAAAACAGCAGGTTTCATTCTTTTGGTATAAGCACCACTCGGTTGCAAATGATTTCCATCACATATAAAGTGGGACTGCTAAATGTACATGATTTGGGAGATGCAGTGAATGACACCTCTTGCATTGAAAGACAGATGGTAAGGCAAATGAGGGTAAAACCTGGAGAATAAACCCTTAAATATTCTCCAGTCGGGAAAGAAAGGAGTGAGGAACTCTAAGTAGCTCAGCTAAGTAGCAATGAAAAGAGAAATGAATTTAACTGGGAGAAGATCTACTCCTAAAGCTATTTAGGAATATTGGAATTTTCTGAATAGGGTAATGCACATGGTAAGTTGGATTGGATTGTTCTTAAACAACGTTTCAGAGACAGGGTAGCTCGGATGTTTAGGTGTGCACTATTCTGAAATGAATGTTTCAGAATAAATATACTACATTCATGTATTAGATCTATTGCCAACGTATTCAATATATTGATTAGTTTTATTGCTACTCTGCAGATGATAGCACTAGTTTCAAATGCACTGCACTGTTTCAAATTTAAGGAAATGCTTTCCTCAAATATTCTTACCCACTGCTGTGCCTCCATCTCCCTTTCTTACAAGGGCTGCTACCTACCAATCTTAGGCACACATGCAAAAAATTACAAACATTGCAAAATAGACCTGTACTTTCTGTTAGTGGAAATGAAAATTTTGCAAAATTAATGTCCAAATCAATGGCCATTGTGTTGGTCATTTGACTGTTTTTTTATTGCCTTTGTGCCTGCAATATCTTGGAAGCTGTGCAAACAAATCAGGTGTGCAAATGAGATTGTAGTCAGGAAGATTTGGGTTTTTCTCTGTTACTTTATACTTTAATTTTTTTACTAGTCTCTTGTGTCTAGTTTTGTTTATAATGCCTAGTGGCAGATCCTATTTGTGACTTATCATTTTAAAGCAGTTTTTGTATTTCATCTCTGTAGAATTCCCTCTGGAGGATGCTTCCAAGGAGCTAATCATGCCAACAAAGTTGTAGAGGAACTCAGTAAAAGAAGCAGATTATGTTATTGCACATCTGCAGAAATGTCAAGTTCACCCGGGCTACTACAATACATGTTCTTTTTTTTTCCTATTATTTTTTTTTAGGATGAGTGGAAATGATTCACCGTCACTCGTGATGTGCATCACTACATTCCCTGGCATGGGGGATGAAAAAATCAGTGAGCAGAATTGGGGCTGGAAACCAAAGCGGTGCTTTATGCAGTTTCTTTCCCGCACAACCAATTTCAAAACCTGTTCAAGTGTCCAGCACTTTGACTGTACATAACATGCTAATCATGAAGTGTTACACCCCCAAATTGTCAAGTGATCAAACAACTACCTGAACACAGAAAAATACCTATCAAGATTCTCATATTCCTGGATTAAAGGCTATGAAAGGTTTTCTTGTAAAAACCTCTCCATTTACTATATACAAGGACCTACCCAGAGGATAAATCATGGTTTGGGGAGCAAGTATCCACCACAACTGAGGAGTCCCAGGTGCTGCTCTTCATCCCACGGCCGACTCCTTGCGTGCCCCTGGCAAATCCCTTGCACCCGGCTCCTCTGCCCACTCTCTGTCTCGCCTGTTAGCCTCAAAGCTCTTTGAGGGCCAGGACTGTTTCATTTTTTAAGCTTTCTAGACAGCTACAAATAACAGTGGCTTGGTCCAAGAATGTTTGCAAACTGTTTAGGATGTATGAATCTGAAATATTAAAGTGTGATTGGGAAACAGCAATCGGTTAGGGGTGATGATACGAAGAAACCTTAGGGTGCTTAATAAGTATGCAACTGTTCTATATTAAAAGTACCCTATAGTTCCCTTTTCATGTCAGTACTGAGAAAAAACAAGAAAATAATCATTTCCCCTGAAGGACAGCCTACTGGAAAAGTGTCATTCGTTCTTGACCCAGCCTCTAAACTCCAACTTACTGGCAAAATGGTAGAGGAGTTAGCATATCATCTTGGGGTGTGCAGCAGTGCAGAAGAATTTGACAGCCTCCTGGATGAGTTCTCTATTTACCAACTCCTCGACACTGACAGTGTTATGAAAGGGCCAGTAAACACAGCAGTGCTCTACTTCTAGGGCACTGTTCTTGGCAAGAAGCAGGCACGAGGGCTGATTTTTTTTGTTGTTTAGTTAGACTCATGTCGGCTTTTTCGTGCTTGCCTAACTCAAAGAGGCAGAGCCTGAAAGACTTTTTACAAAAAATGTGAAAGACCAACTTATAATAGTGTCTAAAGAGCCAGTCCTGCCAAAAATATGTATGTTCAACAAGATCCTTAGCCAGTTAAAAATGAAAAGCTTTCTGCTGAGTTAGAGGAGTTGAATATCTGATCTATCAACTTTACTACAAAAGTATATTACTGTGATATCAACCAGCTTATGCCTTAAAGCAAGCAGACACAATTAAAATGGGCTGCTTGGTTCTTCGTTTGGCTCAAACCATACAGGAGTTCTGTTTACAAAAGAACAATCTGAGTATGTGCACGCATCTTTTTTTCAGAATAACCTAAATTTGAAATGCTATTGAATTCTATCTGCAGCTCTTATCAAAAATGAGGTACAGAGGAAGAAATGATTTACAGATCAACTATTCTGTAATAAGAATAATATTAATAATAAAAAAAAATACAGAAGTAACTGAATTCTCACAACTTAACTATACTGCTTTCTACAGCTTGGCTCTAAATACTAACATTAATCTAAGTATACTTAGCAGTCTAGGTTTCCTCTACAGACAATGGAAAAAGCTAGTTCTTAGCAGAAATGCCCTGAATAGCCTTGAAATAGTTTCTGTGTTGCTCTGTTGGTTGCAGCAAGAGCCTAAATTCCTAGTTCAAGACCCGTGATCAGATTCCTAGAGGTTAAAGGCATGGATAGCTCCATCTGGCTCCCAAATGATCGCTTACTGTTTTCACCTAGCGGTTACTTTTCAGTAGCACATCCCATCATATGAGGCTGACGGCCCGCCTGCCCAGCTGCAGGATGCCTGAGCTGCATCGGATACACAAGTGTGTGCCAGACCGAGTCCTATGCTTGGAAATGACTTTAAAATATGTCAGTAGGAGGGGTAACATGCGTGCATTATTATTATTTTACTTATTATTGCAGACTAACTGATCTAATAACTCATGGCATAATAATTCAAGATCTAGTTAGTCTAGGATAAGATCAAAAGCCAACAAAAGCATATGGAGCATCGCTTTTAATTACTCTGAGCCACAGCCCTCCTCAGTCTTTCAGAGCTGTGAACTGTCTATTAACAAACAACGGCCACGAAGCTGCTATCGAGACTGGATTAGAAGACATTTCCAGCAATGTTTAGACCTCGACACGATGGCAATCTTAAATTTGCCAAATGAAGCCTCTAAATGAAATATTCCTGTTTCCGAATCTTCACGAATATGCAGATGTTTGCGAAGATGGATACAAGTTTCTTACACTTCTGACATACTATCAATTTGTCAACCTATCCTTTTGCACTTTGCAGCAGCAAATATGGCTTTGTGTAGCAACAGAAGGACCATCTTTCATTTCAGCTGAAGGCCACATTCTGCAGCTCAGTCAAATGTTTTAGACAAATGCTCCTCATAAAATAAGGCAAATGTGTCTTTTTTTTTGTTTTATAGGGGGTCAGCTGTTATTCTCTGTCAATGGTTTATTATCAAAGATAAAACCCTAACAAGCATTTTCTTTTTCTACTCATTTTTAGGGTCATATTACAACCCATTGAAGTTTTGTGAATCTGAAGAAAAAAAATCAGCGACAGGACTCACCATCTGTTGCATAATGAAAGAGACATGTGAATAATAGAACGTCAGTTGAAAGGGTTGCAAGTGATCAAATGTTGTTCAGCACCTCAATAATATTTCCTTGGAAAAAAAAGACTCGTTTCAGAGATTTCAGTGTTGCAAGTTTTTGTTTGTTTGTTTAGTTTTTGATTCCGCAGCTGGGAGTGGAATCTAATACACACACACACACACACACACACACACACATATATATATATTTATATATATATATATATAAACACACATATGTCTGCAGGTTTCCCGAAATTCTTGCGGACAGTGACAACACTGAGATACAGACAGTTGCTTCCATTGCTTTTGAAGTTTAGAGGCTATGGAGAATGTAGAAATGCAGTTCATTTTTAGAGGTGTGGGGTTGAATTCTTAATTCATGTCCAAATGTTTAGATCACACAATCCCATCTCACTAGTGTTATTCTTTCTCTGACATGAACAAAGACCTGTCAGTTAATCCTTCACAATACTCAAAATAAAAGGCAGATTTAAATAGATTCAAGGCCAAAATGTTTTTTTTCCAGATGTTTTTAAGTTTTGGAAAGAAGAAGAATAGAAGTGCTTTAATAATTGATAACCCTGTCACCTGATCGGAAACAACTGTCCTGTAATGAATCTACAAACTGTGCTTTACAATATATCCCTTAAGGCTACTGTGTAGAAATATTTCTCTATGATCTTCTCTTAGAATAAGAATTGAGGTTAGATGAGTCATACCTACCATTCCTAAGGTGTCAGAGAGATGATTGAAAAATAGACAATACTAAATGCTAATGCAAATAGCACCGCGGTCACTGAGAAAGATGCTGAATTTCTGATTCTATTTTAACCAGCATTTAATCTAGCTACAAGGGTGTCTTTCTAAACTCTCTCTCATAAGCCATGGCATTACCTAAGGTCTACATATTGATGCCGAATAACTTTTGCACATAGGTATATTGGAGTTTTTATAGTTCTGTCAAAAACAAATCTGAACAACAGAGATACCAAAATATGGATGTAGTTATGACAGACTGACTCACTGCATCTATTTATATCTCTACCTTAAATTTTTCCTTTCCACGTTCCAAACCTTTCTATCCACAGCCATTCTGCAATAATATGCCCCCATCTGAAATGCATTCAGCGCTCAAAACTTTCCTTCTTACAGTAGTCAAGTTCTATTTATTCTAAACACATTTTACTAATTTTCACTTTCCTTCTGTAGAAACCTTGATAAGGAAAACTTTCTTCTTGAATATTCAATCATTCAAATTAATGGGCATTTTCTTGGAATGTTGTTGTTTTTTTCTCCCATGAGTACCGGCAGATCAAAAGTTCACATAAGTATTCTGGTGCAATTTGTAGATCAACTGCAGAGAGCAGAGTGCCTGGCTACGTTTCTAATGGGTTACAATTGAAATGCTGCATTTTCATTTTCGACTGACAATGAAAAACACCAAGTAATATTCGAAGGCCAAAAATTATTGCCGAAACTTATGAGCAAGTCATTTCTTAATAGCTTTGTTCCTTGAATACTGTCTTATCAAAAGTGCCCAGGATTTTATTGAAGTGAACTATTCTAATGAAAAAGAGCATTTGATGAACAGGCAGGGCTCCAAGCTCCATTCCACCCCCCTTCTTTCCAATAGGTTTCATCAGTAAAATAACCAGAAGCACCCAGGTGACCACAGATGAAAACTCCCAAGTATAATTTCTTCACGATGACATGCTTTGTTTTTCAGAAAATTGCTCTTAAATTAGTCTCCTAACTATAGATGAAGACACCTGCTTTCCATTCAGAAATACAGAGAATCCACAAAAGCCCCGCATGTCCTCAAACTATCTGTTCCAATTTTTTTAAAGTTCTTAAGAAGTAACATTTTAATACCAAATTCTGATGTTCCATATGTTGGAAGTGGAGCTTACCAATTATTACTGTTTTATTAGATTTCGTTGCCTCTTTGATCTCTTGTAACTCTGTGCTCTCAATATCTTTTTCTCCAGTCCAGATGCTCAGAGTTCTGCCCTACTAATACAGTTGTAGCCCTATTACTTGGAAATTTTGTACTTTTGATCTCACTGGTAGAGACAGAAACATAATTACAGTAACAGATCAGGCTGCCTGCCAGTATCAATGGTAAATAACACTGAATGACTCACAGTTTCACAGTTATAACGTGGTTTACACATTTTGGTAAGCAGCTGCCCAACAGACCTAGCCAGCATGGATACACAAGTGGCAAATTCTGATTTCTTTTTTTTTCTTTTTTTTTTTTTTTTCTCCCTCCTTCGGAATGGAGGATCTGCGAGTTCATCAGCACTGGTCCTGCTCCTGGCAAAGACGAATGGAAACGGGGTTTGCAAGGAGGGTCCCGAGTCTTGCGTGGCCGGCTCGGCCATGCTCCCGAGTCCCCTGCGCTCGCGGGGACACAAATCACTGTGCAGAGGTGGCCGGAGCACCCCCAGGTGCATCCAGGGCTGCAGCCGGCCCCGCGGGACGCAGGGAACATCGTTGCGCGATGGGGGACACGTGGCGGGTCCTGCTGTCACTGGGGCTGTCAATGAGTTTTAGCCCGACCCCGCTGGCCGCTGCTCTGCGCCTTCCCGCAGGAGTTCACAGCACACGAGCCGCTCCTGAAGCAGAATCCAGCCCCGTTCCCGGATCACCGACTGCACAAGAATCTGTACGGCTGCACGTTGACATGAAACTGCAATGAACAGAGCTCCACAGTGCTCGCTGCGAGAACCACCAATCCCCTTCGCTTTCTGGGTTTGCTTTCCCTGCTCTTTCGTTGCCTTTTGTTTGCTCAGTGTAGCTCAAACATTGATAAGAAACAATCTGGGACTTTTCTCAACAAGTCCTTTTTTAGACTAAACTATTCTATCAGCTCCTAAAGACAGTGAATATGCATGTCTTCGCTCCGTAAAAGAAATATGCAGCAAGATGAGACATTAAAACAAAAAATTAAGAATTTATGTGACTGGAATTTATAATATTCATTTCAACAATGTTGTCAATTAAGGTTTATTATGAACTCTCTTTAAAATGAGATTGTATCTCTGCTTTTTCCAAAGCAGCAAAAATACCCATGCTGATGTCCAGAAAGGACCTCTGCAAGTTGACCAGCAGCAGCTGTAGAGTAACATGAAGAGATAACTAAATATCCGGCTTCAGGGTGTAAAAGAGGTCACCGTGAGGGGCAAGAAGGGTTGATTTTCCCTCATAGACAACCCTGTATAATAAGTTAGATGTAGAATTAGAAGAAGCTGTCATGAAGCAAGAGGTGGAGGCCACCTGAGAGACAAGGAGTTTAGTGGTGCAATAGTTAAATGCAGTATTTCCAATTTCCACCCCGGATTCCCTGCACATCTGTTCACACATGGGCACGAGCTCCCTTTCTGTGCTGAGCCAGGTCTACAATATTCCACAACACTAGGAAAATAATTAAACATTCTCTATAATGTCTGTATGAGGATATAACCACAAGCACAATATAAAAAATACTGATACATGTCCATACATATAGCGTGTATACTCATGCACCTACTGAATATGAAACATGTGCAAACACACACACACACGTGTCTAGGAGCAAAAATTAGAGGAAGTTTGATGAAGAAACCTACCAAGCTGGTTGCATTTTGCAATATATTTGAAAGGGGCAGTGAAATGGGGTTGTCATTTTGCTCATAGCCAAGAATGACCCGATTAAGTAAAATGGGTCCACACAGCACAGCCTGCCCTGGCCCCCCGCGTCTCTGCTGCTCCTCGTTTTCCTACGCTGTTTCCTACAGAGCAACAGAGGAAAACGAAGTTTTCCTTTCAAGGGATTCACCAGCAGCACAATAAGATATTTACTGTATTTATCGCAGAGATCAACCCCCCCCAGATGTCACATTTCTCGAATTCCATCAGTAGATGAGACAGGCCGTCTCCGGGAAGAGGACACTGCAGGCAGAAGGTTGAGCGCGGGCGGCGTTGGAGGGCCATCCCTCTCCCATTTTCTGTCGCGCACCCTGAGCCTTTGTTGTCTCCGCAGTGCTGATAAATCAATCCATCAAAAAATTTCCTCAGTGAAACTCAATCAAGAAAGGTCATGTCAGCGGGAGAGGAACAGATTAAATTAGCATCAAATTAGACATGGAAAGTGAGTTCTGTCAAAATCATCACAGCGCTCAGCACAATTAGAATATGTTAATTATGCATTTCATTAAGGTAGTGCTCTTTGAATGCGAGATGAAATGTCAGTGGTGTAGGCATCCGAAAAAAGGAAGATTGCCAGGCACAACTTTCTCTAGACAATGTGTGACACCTTCATTAACATCAAGAATCACAAGTCTGTCTTGACTTTTTTGTAAAGTATTAAACCGTTAACTGTTTGCTGGCACTTGGCGGAGGGAGAGCCACTCGCGTCCCCTCTTGCTCCGTGTCACGACAGCCCTCGCGCCCGGTCCCCAGCCCTGGGGACGCCCACGGGTGCCCAGCACGTGCCGCAGAGGTGGCTGCGATTCAAGGAAGCCTTTGCTGGATGCGCTGAGGATAACACGGCTGCCCCGGGGGAACGGCTCCGATGGGGGTGCCGAGGGAGCGGGTAGGGAAATGAAAGGAGCAGGGAGGGACAGGAGGAGGGGAGAGGGTGGAACAATCTTACTTTGCCTCTGGTTGCAAGATAGAATCAACCTAGAGGGGAGAGGGAAAAGAAAGAAAAGGCAGAGGGATTTGCAAACCTACATTTGACAAACCCTAATTTGGGAAATTATTTTGTATATCAAACATCTTTGATTCCTAGTGATGAGCTGTTTTTCAAAAAGAAAAATGATCCCTGGTGAGTCTGGGAGGGAACTGTAGCTTCATAAAATACTACTTATAGGCTTTATTAGAGGCATTATCAGATATTAGGTTCGGGGAGGATTAGGAAAAAAAAATGCATTTTCTAGATACCTGAGAAAAACTGCTGACCTCCGTTTACTTGGCTGGAGCCTCCTATATTCTCTTGGGGCCTGTGGCCGTGGACGTTACAGACAGTCAGGCCTTCTGGTGATCACCCCATTTCTATCTGCCTGCACCCAGCACCCCGCGGCTCTACCAGCCCCACCAAAAGCAGCCGCGACACAAAATGCACTGCCCTGTGCAAAGGGGTTGGAAAGCTGCATGTGGAGATATCAGTTCTTGGCTTGGAACAGCTCTGGAAATTGGAAACCTCACTTTGAAAACACACATTTATTTCCTGGCACCCCTCGCCCTCGTCCCTGTTAGGGACCAGAAGGAGGTGAAGTTAGCACTGTGCAACACTTTCTAGCTCCAGAACAATAAACACTCTTGGGCTCACGCTACCTGCAGCCTCAGGCTTCATCCATGCAAAGATACGGGGCACATGACACATGGCACGTGTGAAAATGGCACATGCTGAACAAACTCGCACCTTCATTGACTTACATGCAAAGCTAGTAGCTCTGTGTGTGTCTGAGCGCTTGTAGAAACACGAGTGCACGCTGGATGTGAACATTCCCATGTCTAACCTGTCCCTTGGCTATCTCTTTCTCTCCCTGGCTGCACAATTCACTCTGCTGACGGTATTTAAAACACCAGAGGACCAAGAAAGAGGTTACTGTGAACAAGAAGAGATCAGTCTGTTTTTAATGAGCTTTCCTTTGGTTTATTGCAGCTTTTGTAAAGCTTGCCTGAGAATTCAAAGTTGCCAAATCTCCTCCCCAAAGACACATACTGCAGCTTCCAATGCCCTCAGGACTCCGTTTTAATATAGCAGGTTCCAATGCAGTCAGAAATGCCAGCAAGTGAGTGGGAGCCAGAGCCTACTTCAGCACACTTGGCTGGCCTCACAACTTTCTGAAATCTCTGTTTTCACTGGAGCTAGAAAAAAGAGATTTTTATCACTTGAAAGAAAAACTTAAGTCCCAGAGCAAACAAGCTTTAAGATTATGTTAGTTCTGCTCAGCAGCTCGGAGACAAGAGGACTAAAGACAAAGTGACAAGGGTTTCGTCCCCAGCAAGCAGCAGCGTGCGCGGATCGCGCTGCCGACAGCGCTGCTGCAGCGGATGCCCGCGCGGGGTGGCAGGGACACGGGCTGAGTATCACAGACGTGACACCCCGAGTGACCGCACCACGCGGCACTGCGGCCCTCCGCATCCCGGCTTGCCCCAGCACCAAAACACTTTGATACGAATGAAGAACCTAAAGAAAAATCCTGGCACAAGGATAGAAATTCTCTCTTTCAATAACATCTACTCTGTTACAGCATCTCTTGATTTTCTTTATGTGACTGGGCTCAACGGCTTCATAATTCCTGGCCAAATCTAGCCCTGATGTAGTTTCACTGAGGCCAGTGCTAGGAATTTGGAATGAATATGATCTCAGTAGAGTTGTGCACATTTTTCACTCATTGTCAAAATTATCATCATTATCATCCATTTGGGTTGACTCAAAAAAAAAAAGGAGCTACACTCACAAAAATGGAAGAAAAATACTTGGTATCCACTTTGGTCTGTATCAGTTGTTCTTTTTGACCTCAAATTTAATGTATAGATTAAGTTTACTATTTTTTTTTAAATAGTAACAAGTAAAGTTGAAGCTTTTTTTTTTTTTTCAAAATGTTAAATCCAGAAAAAGTCATAATGAAGTGCTGTGACCTAATCCCTTCTGGGGTCCGCGGACAAACTACATTTTTCAATGCCCTCATCATTCTCAAATGCACTATTTGTCTCCAAAATTTTCACTCACCCTTGGCTTAACATTTTTTTTTGGTAGTAATAGGGATCTGATCATATGCTCTGTTTCATCATTTATATGTCAGTATAGCTGCTGGGGTTATAGAGCTATAAATTAACATAATTGAATGGTGAGTCAAGCTCATTTGTTTCTACTATTCTTCATGATAGGAAGAAAAATATAAAGCTAAAACAAATTTCAACCATGATCCCTCAAAAATTCGCTTGCCAGCTCCAACGCATGTAGGAAACCGCGCATCTTTCTGAGAAAACTGAGAATTAAACCCAAACCTACCAGCATCCTGATTAAACACAGTATGTTAATTAATCATTCTTGCAAGCAGGACATGGGTCATTTGTGTCATGGGGCAAGGGCCGCAGCAATACTATTTAGCAAGCTGGCAGTCTTATGAAGGAGCAGGAGGGACAATTTGCCCATTTTTCAGCTGTTTCCGCGTGTTTGGGACAGCAGCTCCAAGCGATGTCCCTTTGAGATCCGAGTGAGCGGGTACAGGGCAGCCTGGACACCTTTCCTCAACCTCAGTCAGGAAGGGCATGTTATAAGCTCCAGACTTACTAGTTTTCTCCCAATACGTTTAATGATTTCCATGAAAGGCAAAAGTTAAACACATAGTCACAGAAGCCTCACTTAGAGGTTTCTAATAGGGAGGCCTAAATCAGTAAACTGCATATATAGCTTTTGCTTTGTACAGATGATTCTTAATTTACTTTATCACCAATCTGGGAAAATAAATTTAAAATACAGATGATGCAGGCTGTAATTTTGTATACCAAAAGTAGATTACTAAAAGCTCTTCTCACTAGCTGTTTGGTTTGATTTGCGCAAGCAATTTGGTACCTTAGTTACAAGGTTCCCTATCTAGTCCACTTAATTTAGAAGACAATTGAGAAGAAAACTTAACGGTTGCTACAAGACATGGGTTTAATTTTTTTCATTTGTGATCTCTGAAACAAATCAATGAAAAGATTTATTCATTTAAAAGTGTGGAAGAAATGCCAAGTAAATGTAGTATTATGTGTAGCAAATTTTCATTTCAACATTGCAATTTCCCCCCCAAGTCTACATTGAATCCATACTGCAAAGTAGAGATTGAAAGCAGAAATTTCCAGCAACATTATTACATAATATTTTTAGGATAAAATCACACTTTCACTCAATAAGTAGAATTTCACTTCCTAAAACTGATTCCAGATAAATGCTAACTTAACTTTTCCAAAGTACAAGGTTTCTCAAATTTAATTTCTATTAGGAAAAAGCCTTTTTAATTTGCTATGTCCATAGCAGAAATCTTTCCTCTTCCTCATCTTTCAAGCCATTACATGGAATTGTGCAGGAGGAAAAGAGACCTGCCCTCTGCTCTCCGGATTTTACAATCTGGTTATAAGTGACACGCATGACAGAGAGAGATGCCATTGCAGGAGTTAAGAGGGAGAAATGCGAAGTGTTTAGGAGATCCAGAGAGATTTACATGTATAAATAGTTATTTTAAGAAAATATCTTATTCATTTACACAACTGTGGCAGTCGTCTTTAAGTTCAGTGAACTATCCTACACCGAAATATGTGACAGAAGAATTTAAATCATAACAAACATCATTGGTTAATCATAATTTAAGGAAAATCCACTGCTTCTTAACAAGAACTGCATCACTGCTTACCAGTGACTACACGCCACACAGCATGTATTAGAACTGGAGAAACAGTTCAAATACCTTAAAAACAATATAACAGGTGCAGAAAAAGAAAAAAAGCTAAGAGTTTAGGAAGAAAGCTGGAACTTGGTATTCGATATAGCTAGAATCAGAGCTGCTACTCTTAGCTTCCATCCACGGAGTGATGAACTGAAGACAGTTCTTGTCTCAAGGAGCTCATAACTCAGCTCTAGGACGAACCGCAGCGCTGGACAACAGGTCAGGAGGGCAGTGGGTAATGGCAGAGCGGCGCTGGAATAAACTTTTTTTAGGCAAGGATCAGGTACGTCTGAGGCATCTAATAAATGCTATAGATTCCCTGTCACTCTCGAATTAGCAGGGGAAGCCAATAAAAGAAAAATGAATCAGCACTGACTGGCAGGGTTCAATATGGCAGGTTCAGGCTCTCTGATCAAAAATGTGCCTGAAACATGCAGTGCTGCTAACAGCAAGTCGTGACACTGCAGCCCACCTGGCAAATGGAGCCACGGGCTCCATGCACCACTAATTCCCAGCTGGATTCAACAAGGCCATTATTTTAAAGCTTGTAAAACGGGCATAAAAGAGGGCTTCAATATAATTGCTGGGTTTGTGTGTCTTTTCATGGAGAGAAGTCGCCGAGGCTGTTTTGCAAATGACTAGACTTGCAGCAGAGCTCCTAGCTGTAGACCTTGACCATCCGCGTCAGAGCGGAGCCCGCGGAAGGACTCCTCCTGCACGGCTCTCATGTCACACTTATCGCATGTCTTTCTGCTCACAAAAGCATCTTCTTTTTACAACTCGGGAGCAAATTGCTACGCCTTTGTTGCCAGGCAAACTCTCCTCACTATTTTCTGCCTTGCCGGTCTCCCCAGTGCTCGGGTGTATGAGGATGTACTCCCAAATCAAGGCCAACTTCGCTCAAAGCCAAGCCACGAATAGCCCGGAGTTCACAGGACTCGGACCCGCTGTAGATGCTTGTTTCTTTGAGCTGTGTTTCTGTTTGGATACACAAAGGAGGCTTTAAAGTTTCTCATGCAGCTATTCAATTCCCTAGCGAGGGGAACATTCCTGTTAATGAATTATTTTGTCAATCCCCATCCCTTGCCGCGCTGCTGGCAAGGCTCAGACCCTGATGCAGGAGGCTGAAGCTGATTTTTGCTTTTCCCTTCTCAAAACTATCTTTTTTTAAATTTCTTTTCCAGTGGAAATTGGGTTTTTAACTAATGCATTTTTTCACTGGAAAGGTATCTGCTTTCTGTGGAAATTTTTTACTTTTGATCAAAATGCCTCCACCAAGGTTCCCATCTGCAAAGCCTAGTGTTGAGAGGAAAGAAACTCTCCAAGAAACAAAAAGTTTTCACAGGAGATATTAATGAAAACATTTGTTCATTTTTTGTAAAAAATGACCACAGAAATTAAATTCATTTCCAAATTAATGAAACAAGTACTCAACACACTGAGGGAAAAATATGCCTAACTCCCTGTCAAGACCTTAATGCAAAAGCATTCACCTCTTGAGTTGGCTAGTTTAAAACTAAGAAAATGGCTTCATATAGATTAAAAACATATGGAGTTTAGAAGAACAGGCCATATATTCTCATACATTAATATCCTTATGTAAAATACAAATACATTAATCAACTTTCACACAAATGAGTTGCTTTGCTTTGTCATGCATAAGCATGCAAACACCCATGCAGATACGCACACACACCCAATATGTCAGGTCTAAACCGTTTCTTCGCAACAAAATGTCTCCATAATCTGGTGTGATTACATATATCATTCAAAAAGGTACTTCTTATTCCTGTTTTGAAGAAAGGAGAACATGCAAAAGTAGACTTGAGAAATTGTCACAGGATTCATCACCTTCACAACTAGAAATTGTGTTTTATTTTAATTTAATATTACTATTTTACTGCTAAATTGGGTCAGTTTAAGTATCCAGCCACATAAGCTTTGTCAGCTAGATGAAGCAGCGAGCTGTCACGCAGTGATGCCTACACACAGCAATCAAACCATCGCTCAGGCTTCTTGATAAGCTGAATAAATCAAGTTCTTTAAACTTCACAGCATAAGGGTGGATTTCCAGCCTTCGGGCTATTTCTGCTGTCCTCCTCTAACTTTTCTCTAGTATTTCTACATATCCTTGAAGCATGGACATTTCACATGATGACCTTATTAAAACTGCATGTAAAAGTAAAATAAATTCTTGCCTTTATTGGCTATTATTTCACTTATAAAGAATAGGGTTTTTTTTCTATCTCCATAACAATGCACTTGCAACTTAGTTGAGGTGACAGCCTACATGTATATCTATTCTAAGACACGGTAGCTATAAACCATAGCTATAACCTGTATTCTTTTATTTTTCCTCATAATTTTCTTTATATTTGATTGTATTAAAAAGAATTCTGTTGGACTGAAATCCCTTAACCTGCAGATTTATTTTGCTCTTACTTAGAAACTTGTTCTCATTATTCACTGCTCCATCAAGTTTTGTGTCACCTTGCAGGCTTTACCAGATGTATTTTATATCATTGTTTGAATCACTGGTAAATTTATTACATAAATCATAGGATTTTGAAAGACCAAATATTTTATTGATGTCTCCTATTAACAACACACTGTGAGACCACTGGTGACCAGTATTTAAAACACTTAACATATGTTTAAATACCTAACATGAGTCAAACACCTTGGAGAAATCCAGATATGTCATATCAGACCAGTTATCTCTCTCATGCAGACCTGTAATCCCATCAAAAGAGAAAATGTGTTTGTTTGACAAGACCTGCATTCCTCAAAACCCTGTTGAGTGTCATTAATTACATTTTACCCTCTAATTCGTTGTTAATAGAGTTCTAAGTCAACCATTACATTGTTTCACTTGGATTCAACATCACACTAAGTAGTCTCTTGTTCCCTTTAACCTTTCTAAAATACAGGTTACAGGTGGGTAGCCTATCAAGGTCACTTATGATCCTGAAATAAATTATTCCATGCAGTAAAATAATAAGAGTAAATTCTTGGCTCTACTGATGATGAAGCTGTGATTGGCTTCAGCAGTGAAGGAAAGTTCTCATTGAGAATTAAAAAACTAAAAAATTAACTAAAAGTATAAACATTAAATTTAACTTAACCCTAAAACGAATGCTAAAGAGCAATTACTACTTGGTGTAAGATATTTCCAGCTGTGAGTTTTTTTTTTTTTTTTTTTTGTGGAAATCAGAAAAAATAATTTCAACTGAAAATCTGGCTTCTCATTGAAAAATGGTTTATATTAGTTTTTTTTATCATTGAAATTATGATATTATCCGTGACTATTATTAGATGTGATTCTTATTTGAATAGTCCCGCAGTTGTTACCTAAATGCACCCCACACAGCACCGACAGAATTTTGGTAATCTTTAAGCAAACAAATAACAGGATACGGGAATGTTACCTGCTCAGGAGCGCAGGGAGAGGCGTTTTGTACAACTCAGAGGGGACTTGCTTCAAAATGATCTTGCTTTTGTAGAAGCCCCCAGCACTGTCCTATTTTTGACTCATCAACCAGCGTCTTCACAACTATATGGCACAGGCACACACACCTTTTTAGGGACAATAAGCATCGTGTCCCCATTAAGCCATCCAGTGTCAAGCCAAGGTGGCCATGGAGGATACAACCCCTCGCAGAAGCCCAGGATGTCTTGTGGCTTCGGGACTCATGTTCCCAGGGTGACATCATCTTCCCAAGAGCTAAGCAACACATGGGGAGTGTTTAGCATCAGGTAAAACTCAAACTTAACAACCACTAGAAGCTCAAAACAGAAGATGTTTTGAAGCACAGCACAGAAAGGTAGCGCTTATTTTTAAACCTAGTTTACATATAAGAAATGGAAGAAAAAGCAGGAGACTGAAATGATTACTTGAAAGAAATTAAAACAGTGGTAGTAATAGTTTTAAACATTTAAGGAGCTGAGTATCTGGATTTCTTAATTACACGCTGCATGTTTTTAAATTGCAGCCACAGCATATGGGAAAACCATATATGCAGTCCACAGAGAGTCACTTAAAATGTAATTTCATATATACACTTCTCTACATATACATATATATATATACACTAATATTCATAGCTATATTTTTATTGAAGATTTGAGAGATATCACTCAGTTCACCTCCAAAAAAATCCCTATAGAAAAAGATCTGCACTTACTATTGCAGCTACAGCCAGAGAGCATAAATTCCCCTGAATAGGGGAATAGATGTATTGTTTTAACGTTTCCTTCTTCACCTTCGTAAAACGCGTGCTCATCTGAATTTACAATATTTTAGCAGCGGTGCCGTATTTTGCGTGTGCGTGCACGGTGCTCCCTCTCCGCACTATCGCAGATCAGTGCTCGTTCGCCTCTTTTCCTTGCTTCTCTTCAGATCGTTACACATGACAAAACAACTGTCCTAATTACAGCAAGTGTTCCCAGCTCTGTCACCGTGACAATTACTGCAATGAGGGCTCAATATCTGCAGCAGACAGTAAAGTATTACTGCAGTTGTGTTTGATAGTGCTCAATTGTCCCCTCGAAGATTCCCCACATCCTTTTTTTTTTTTTTTCTTTTTCTTTTTCCATGGGGGTAAGGACCCCCCTTGCTCTGCCCACAGTGCTCTTACTAACAGTGTTTAAATGTTGAAGGTGGGGGAAGACTGAGGATGTACTGCCTAAAACACAGAAGTTGGTATTTTTAAAGCAGTAGATAAGCAGCGGGCACTTCCTTGTGCAAGCTTTATTCCCAGCAAAGGAGAAGATGGATATTGCTCATAGGGAGATTCCAGACTGACCTCTTTCCTCTTCTGTGAGTCTCTGAAATAGCAGGAGAATTATTTTGGGATAGTCCCATCCTTCCCCTACTTTATATCTGTAGTCTCATAGGTTGATATTGTTCCAGAGGAGAGGAAGGACTCAAATCCAATAACACTGCACTCCGAAATAATATCTTTGCAGGCCACACATTCCCTTGTCTGCTGGGAAGTTAAGCAGCTGGCTACTGTGTCTACAGCAGCAGTCCTGTTATTCCTCTAGATTTTTTTTTGTTTATTTATTCAAGTGAACTGATATATTCAGGCTTCCCAACAGACCTTAAGGATGGCCCCACTTGTGACAATTCACTCACCACTTACGTTGAGCACCTTTAACCCCACTTGCTTCCCCTGTCAGCCCTTGCAATCTCAGCTAATCAGACAGGGGATTTTAGCTGTTTCCAAAGGCAGCATCTTGACCTACACACCATTCACCTTATCTTGAGTGATGAAGGTGATGTTCTCTGCATTTATAGTTCATTATGCTCCTGGAGTTCATTCATTTGGATGTTCTCCCTGTAAAGCCTACAGCACTGCAGAACTAGAAACTGGGCACCCACCTCATCTGACCAGCAACAGGAACACAAGATCCTAATCCTGAATATTGATCATGGAAGACTAATGATGCCATAGCTAACTTGGCATGAGCTGAATGAGTGTACTTACTATTTGGATTTCTAATTTTCCTTTGTTAGGAATAAAGAAATATCTTATTTATTAGATAACATCTTTATTATAAGCATCTCACACAGCCTTTCCACTTCAGCCCACATGGGTTCCTTCTGCTCTTGGCAGAGATCAATGAAGTCAATATTTCTGACTGCAATGCTTTCTATGACTTACACATATTTAAAAGGATAAATCCCAATCAACAAATCCTCTGCTTGAACATAACCATTATAAAGCTTATCTTAGATCCTTTGGGCTACAGTAAACAGTGGAAGGCTGGAGTATATCTTTCTAGTTCTCTAGAAATAGCTATTATGATAACAGAAGCTTGGGTTTGCTGGATGGAATTTCTCCAGCAAAACCAGTAAGTGGTGCTACAGTTTCACAAGTTCAGAATGGCCAGAGGGGCCTTTTAATCTGGTATCAACAATATTGTGCATACCTTTTACCCAGCAAGACGTCAAAATAGTCTGTACTCAAGATCCTGAGCCTCTGTAGTAGTGAGATGCATTGTATGATACTTATTCCACATATGGGGAAATTGAGGCATATTAAAATAGTCACTTCACGAAAACATTAGCATGAAAGAGATGGCAGCAGAGCTGGAGCCAAAGCCCTGGACTTTCCATTTAGTATAGCTATATTTTTTAGCAGATGAGATTAAGTTACACAACTCAAACTGGGGAGTTGCCTAAGTTATGTTTAGGGAGTTGAATTTAATCATTATAAGGCTTGTTTTAGTCTTGTGAATTTAGTGCGCTACAACCAGCCTTTCTTCAGCACATGGAGGCCAAACAAGTTCAAAGTGAGGGCATTTCAACAGGGCTACTTTTGAGGGCGAAATTGTTGGCCAACCCTACATTTTACAGCTACAGTTACAGCAGGAAAGCCCACTAATACAGACGCAGTTTGTCAAGCCAAGAGAGTGTTTTTAGCAGTTAAAGTTTTACTAGTTCCCTCAATGAAAGAAGCTGTATCAGCATTTTTTTTCCTTTCAGTACAGCTGAATCTATGCAGAAGGTTGTGCCTATATAGAAGTGTTGTAAAAAAAGAATGACACCCCAAACCAAAATTACTCTGCTGGCAAAAGGTTTTACTGCAGACCTGACTTTAAAGGCTCCTTAGGCAAATTTTTAACAGAACAAAAGTCAAATAGGGGAAAGAGGAAGGGGAAAAGGGTGGAAGGGCAGAGAGAAGAGTGCGAAAGGAATTCTTTTCTGCCCAGTAGTCAAAGTGTTCTCTCTGAAGTTTTTCTCTTTGCTCTAGAAATAGCTAAACAACTTCAAAAGATGTGTTTGTTTTATTGGGAGATCTAATAGATCTTTTGATATAGTGCCATATGTCCTGATTCTGCTCTCACTTAGGAGTAAATCGTCTGAGTTCAGAGAAGTTCCTTTACAGGAAAACAGTGTAAGGAAGGAATCAGGCCCTTCGTCCTCAGCAAATATTTAATCAGAGCTTAAAACTAAGTTTAATATTTGCCAAAAGGGCTAGCAGCCAGAGCTCAGGAAAATCTTGACAGGGTCTTACCTGGTTTCAGTTTGCAGAATGCAGAGTCAATATATAAGCACTTTAGTTGGCCTCCTTTGTTCAGCTAAAAAAAACTCTAGCAAAAAAGCTTTGAAAGAACAAAAGTACAGTACCTGCAATTGTCATTAATTTTGCCTTCCCCCCCTCCTTTTACATGTCTCAATTTTGGTTATAGTTTACACATTTTCACTTGGGGAAACTTTCTGTGTAGAGCTTACAAAATGGCCTGTGATGAAGTTATTTCACACATATTACACTGACACTTTCTGTATTATGCAAGTATCAGCATCTTAACATCGGGTCATCTCTTTTCACTATTTGCATTTATAGCAGGCTTTGAAAGATTAAGTTATAAAAAAGAGGCTGTCTTTGACTCGTGCCTAGTCTAAAATGCTCGACTAGCTAACAGTTTTCAAAACTGCAACCATAAAACATACTCCATTAAAAAGAGAGAGAGAAAAACCAATAAAATCCTATGGGCATTTTGTGCAGATATTATCTTTCAATGTGCATATGTAAATAATCCAGCAAAATGGATGTTTCTGTTGCCTTTGACCACTCCTGAAATACAAACTATTATAATAATATATTATTCACTGTATACGGAGTCAAAAATTTTCAATCACGAAAAGAGCAAATGAAAGCTGCCCAAAGTGAATAAAGTCCTGTTGGCAAAAAGCTCTTTTAACCTGGTCGCTTGTTCTTATCCCCAGTAATGAATTCCAGTACTGAAGCTACCGAGAGCAATCTCTTATACTAGTACTAAAAGAAAGAAAAATTCTAGCTGCATCTTGGCTCTAATGCCCATGCCTTTCTCTTCCCATTCACTAGAAACTGGCAGATCACAGATCCAATCAAGCAGACTGGGTCACCAACCCTATCTTGCCCTAGCAGGATGCTATGGTCTCAGAAACATTCCTTATGAAACAGAAAAATGTTTCCATTTGCTGATCATAGCTCTGTAACCCGATGACGCTCACAGCTTCACAGACCGGATTTCTTTATAATTTGGTCAGATTTTTCCCAAGAAAATGCAATGCAAGAAATTTTGCAAACGCCTTTTGATCACACAACAAGGAATGCACAGTAAGTTTTGCCACTTCAGTTAGGTGACCAGAAGTTCCTCTTGTCTTTAAAGAAAGAAGTGGGGTTTTTTGATACTAAAAAAGGTAGAAGAAAGGCTAAGAAATAGAGAATGTGCTTAACTTCAAGCAAATGAACATTTTTCCATGGAATTGACAGACCTTAGCCATATGTTGAAAGTTAGGCAGGGTCCTAGTTTTCTATAAAATATGCTTTTATGGAAACCTGTTGCAGATAATGCATCCATTTGGCAATGCAAGCAACAATTTCTTTTCCTTCCCACACATGGAGTTTGCAGCATCTTTGTGTGTGTGTGTGCAGCTGCACCTTTCCCCACTTTTTATTTATTTATATGCCTTGATAGAGGGGGTATAAACTGCATCTAGATATTTTGGCATCCTTAACTCTGCTCCTCAACTCTTTTATCTTCACTTTGAACCCTCAGTGCAAATAACTCTGATCCACAGCTGCAGGAGCCCATGTCTTGTCCGTGATCTAATTTTTACTGTGGCTTTGAGTGGGGTTTAGTTAAAAATGAGAAACTCTGAAACAGAGGAAAAATCTGCACCTCATGAAAAACTGTACTCTGGTAGCTCCTTGCTTTGTACCTCAATAATCGCCAGGTATATTTTCAAAGAGGCTCCGAAACTGCATCCAACAAAAATTATTTGTAACGAACTATTAACACAGAACAATGGCTTGACCCAAAACATTAAAATAAACATCATGAATAATATATGTGAAGTGAAATGTATAAGTGAAATAGTGGATGTTGATGCAATAAAAAAGCCTTTGAAAATGTCCTGAAGGAAAATACATATTTTCAAAACTGCAGGTTTTATCCATTTTTCTAGAAGTCACATCCCTTTATGACCTCCGGCTACTGCAAATATATAAGACATAGATCATTTCTAAGTGTTTTTGGCCTTTTGCTTGTACAACATCAATTTTTGCCTTTTACAAGTACTTTCCCTGGCCACACGCACAACCCCCACCACCAAATAAATGTACTCTTGAGTTCTTACCCCATATTTAAGAAATGACATGAGCTTTTGGGAAAAAAAGAAAAAGAAAGAAGAAAAGTAAAACTGCAAGTTACACAGGTATTATCAGGTCAAGGGAATTCTGCAAATCAGCACGACTGGGAGAGCACATATTCCCCAATTACCTTAGGCACGTACAACAAGCGGAGTCTGACCCAATGGGCTGCCAGCCAGGCCTTATCCCAAACTCCTGAAATTCCGGGCATGCAGCGCTAGCTAGCAAGCCCTGCTTCCCATCAGATCGGGTACGCAGGGCTCCGCGCCAGCCCAAGAGCAGCCACCTGGCCTCCCGCTGGCGCGGAGCCCGCGCGCAGGAAACCTGCCCAAACCGTGACGCAGAGGCACCAGGAAGGAGCCGCGTCACCTCTCCCAGGTACCTCCTGCAGGGTCCGGGGCAGATCCGCAAGCAGAAGAAAAAGTCTTTTGAAATGTGGGCAGAGTGGCTGAGGTCCTCAAAAGCAGGTAGGTTGAAATGAGTGAAAGCAGAGTTTCTAAAGACCTTCAAAGTCCTGAAAAAAAGTCATCTACAGCAGCGCTCAAGAGGCTTCTCGTGCTCTCCGCCTGCAGTGGAGGCTTTTGCATGAAGGAACTGCTCCAACCCCAGGCCTTACTTTAGAAAGGCTGCTTTGGTGGAACTTCTATCCGTGACCAGCAGCGGGACAAACCTCCACTGTAACCTTCTGCTTTCAGCGCATTAGTACAGCACTACCCAAAAAAGCCCAACCCAAGGCAAAGCGTGTACATTTTCTTCAGAACAAATGAGTCAATTGACTTTCTCTAAAGCTGTCTCCAAGCAGGGAGCCACAAGCAGCTCCACAGTAATAAACTGATTTACCAGGCCTTAAAGAAACCTGGGCACAATAAGCTGGTACTGCAGGAGTGGGTCTTGCCCAGGCAGCTTTACTAAGCCCCCAGGCTCAGCCAGCACCAATAAGCAGCTGCTAAGTGAAAACCAACACGGGTCATTCCTGGCAAAGTGCTGTGGGCAGGCTGGAAGTGAAAGGTGGAAAAATTCACAAAGGGGGAAGATCCTGGCTGCAAATGCCACTCAGGAAGAGAGGAAAAAACAGGTCCAAATAGTAAGTAAATAAATAAATAAACTAACAAACTGCAGCCACTTGAAAGTGTCCTTTGGAAAGGACACTTAAAATATTGCTGATGAGCTTAAAATGAAAGAAAAAAACATCCTTCCAATACACACACACACAAAACAGGTTTTTAAATAATGTTTGTATAAAACCTGCTTCTCTAATTAAGCAATTAAGGTTCAGCAAGGCAGACATTATCATCATATAAAGGTCATTTTAAATGAAGAGGGGATGAAAAACACTGTTGTTGGAGGGTCTTATGAATGATCCTCTTATGACTGGTGGTTGCTGCTTTGAAATGAGCTGAGAAGCACCAGGTAGCACATTGGGATGTTCTGCTGCTTCGAGTCAGATCTGTGAATTTTAGGGTCTACTCCCTGCGTGAGCAGAACTCCCACTGGAGTCAGAAATGCGGGATCTTTCATTCTCCTCCCCCTGTAAAGCAGAATGAACTTAAACTAAGCTAAATCCGGCTCTCACCGAGGCAGTTTTGGATTTGCAAAATAAATAAGTCAGTAAGTCAAGCACAGCTAATCCTAAACACGTCGCTCGCTGTTGCACTGTCTCTATCCAGGGTTTCCTCTCCTTCCTGCAGGTGGGAAAGGGGCTGAGCACAAACCAGGTCAGCGCTGCGAGAGCCCCGAATGACCCAGGGCTGCCCGATTCCTGTCTGCTTGGAGAAAGAGGAGCGGATCAGGGATCCAGCGCTCAGCTTTTAGTTACAGCTCATCAAAACCCGAGCATCAGTTTTAAGACGCAGCAATAAACAGTATTTATTCTATAGGCGCATCAAATGAGAAAGGAACCACAGGCAGAGTCTGGGGGGATCCAAACAGGTTTAAATAGATCTGATGTGATAATTAATGTCCGTTGAGGGATTTGGAGAGGAGCGGGGAAACGCAACGTAAAAACAATTTCCACCTTTATTTTAAGTTCTTTTGACAGATGGGAATATTTTCTGTTATGCTACTTGTGGTTTGGGTAATGAGATTAGGCCTCGCATAGCAGGAAGCAGAATTAACTTTGTTTACTTAAAGTGACACCGTCAGCTTGGAAAATCACATTTCCATCTGAAATGCAGTGCCTACTATCATTGCAAATAACCCTTGAGATCATGATAACTAAAGGAGATTAGAAGAAAAAAAAAAAAAAGTTCCTCCCTCTCTCTCCCTCTCTCTTTTTTTTTAATAGTTGGTTCTTGCTGTTCAGCTGGCAGCACTTCCTATAGCTGCTTTCCCAGCTCTGCAGACAGCGCTTCCCACTGCCTGGAAGTGTCTGAGCTCCAGTGTCATCCTGGAGCAGGAAGGCAAGAGCAGGAGACAGAGGTAACAGGCTGAGCACGAGGGACAGGGGATGGGAATAGGGCTGTGCCTGGCTGATCTCAGGCACATACTGTGAAAATCCCTCCCTGCAGGCAAATGGTGTGGCACAAAAATCCCAGCAACGATTTAAAATGCATCAACACCAGGGATGTACAGGATGGGTTTAGAAAAAAAAAACAAAAACTCTTTAAGCTAATAATGACTCTTCAATGTATTTCCAGCAAAAAGCTCTGAAAAGACCGGTGCTTACAGCCACTCTAACTTGCACAAGGAGGGGAGTGAAGGGCTTTATATGATGANTGGGTTTAGAAAAAAAATTGTCGAAACTGGCTAATTAAACAAAACAAAACAAAACAAAAAAGCCTTTAAGTTAATAATGACCCTTCAATATATTTCCAGCAAAAACCTATGAAAAGGTCCGGTGCTTACAGCCATTCTGACATGCACAAGGAGGAGAGCGAAGGGCTTTTAATATGATGATATTTACTAAATTACCAGTTTATGCACTGGAACACATGCGCATTAAACGAGCAGGTTTGCATATATTGAAAGGGGAAAAGGCATCCTGCCTCCCCTCTGCTCTGCCTACAAAGAGAGTCGTCACTGCAGAGGCAACAAGGGCTGGCACGGAAGGTGCTCATGATGAAGCTGAGGAGCCACCGAGCGCCCCTACGGTCGGTCTCTCCCCTTCGCCAGCCACAGCCAAGCACAGTGACTTGTCCATGTGCTATTTTATGTGGTCGTGACCCTTGTTAATGTTTACAAACGGAGGAAATGCCTGGTATCTGGCATGGTTATTACTGCTTCGTGTCAAAAAGAGTGACAGGTAAAGAGTAAAATCTGGACCTGGCACAGAGAGGGATCCACAAGGCAGAAATAGCCAATTAGGAAAAAGTATTAATAAAAATATTGTAACAGATCTCAATCTGCTGCCGAGTACCAATTGCCAGTAATAATCTCTATGGTAACTGAACTCTCTTTGGCCTCGCTCTGTATTCAACTAGTGTTTTATGTGTTTTTTTTTCCTCTCCTTCCACTTTTTTTAATGGAAAGTTTTCAAAACTGGTTTAAATATTGTGATATTTTCTTCTTCAAGTGCTGACTGGGAAAAGTATTCACTTGGGCTGTACGACTTGCTTAAGCAGATTTTCCTTCCTTAGATGTCTGCTGTAGAGGTGACTTTTGTGGAGGCCATTTAATAGAAGTCCTACTCAAACAGGGAATAGGTGAGGGAGGTTTCAATCTAGGAGAGCAAAATATTGTCTGACAACTAAATAAAACAACAAAAAATGAGAAAATATATACTAAACGAAGATGTTTCTTTCAGAAACCACTTAGATACCTGGGGAAACTTAGGGTTTTTTTTAATAGTTATTATCTGTTTGCCAACTGCTCTCGTGTAACCTAAGAGATTTGTTTCCCTGTGCTACGGTTTATGTCCCTGAGTGTTCTCCCTTTCCAGGCTGTTCCTGCATATGGTTTGGCTACTGGTTCCAAAAGAAGGTACTATCTGCTGGAACAAAATGATGCAATAAATATTTGTTGTGCCACATCAATAGAAAAAAAACTAAAAAATGAAAGGAGATCATGCAGAGATCCGGCAAGTAGCAACTTCCAACACATATGTGTAACACCCGGGATACCTCACTAAACTTTTCCATTACTGGACTACAAGTAATTGTAGTAGATATCACAAAAAGTTAACTTTAAGTAACATACATTTAAACTTCTCATTCTGTTTTTTTTTTTTTTTTTTTCCTGGAACGGTATGTTGGAGCAAGGTCTGAAACAAGAGAACTTGGCTTTGATTTCAACCTACGAGCAGAGGAGCTCTTCTCCTCTATTAGCCTTTCTTTCTGGCTGGTTAGCACTGAGGTTAACTTTCCCTAAACACCCGCAGCTGATGGATTTACTCACCTAACTGAAGCCCAGAGGAGACCCAGCTGCCAAACTGCCCATCAGTTAGTAATTAGTCACAACCCAGGGATTTTCTGTTGATAACAAGTGCAGAATTGTTCTCAATCAGCTCTGAGGAAGGATGTAGGAATTGCACTGGAAGGCCTGGGAAGCTGCGTGCTTTGGGCATACTGTTTGCTTTGGAGCTTGGAAAAGTCCAGTGCCTTGGAAGGAAACCTGTCACATCCAGCAAGCTTGGAGGGGCTTGGCTAGGTGTAGGGCTACAAAACAGGAATGTGTTGAGAGCAGGTGGATGCCTTGTTGTAGGGTGTTTCTTTCTGGGGTTTTTGGGATGTATTCAGGATTGAAGGAAAATAGCATTCATAGTCTAGGAGTTTTCTAAGAAGGTAGAGCTCTAGGTTTCCTTCAAAATCCTACTAGAAGTTGCTCTTCTAAAGCTCCCTGCTTTGACTTCTGGGATTTCTTAGGGCTTAGGGGACTTGGCTGGGCTGTAAGAGATTCCAATCTATGCTTTCCTACTTCTAGCTGGCCTTTGGAAGCTCTGCAGAAGTGAATTTCAAATGCAGAGAGAAGAAATAAGCAGGATTCTGCTGCTTACTTGGAGGATCTTACCTGGGAGAGGTAGATCCTGAGCTTTCACTCCCAGGGACTGCCTTTTACTGTATTTTTGCCGCATAACTTTTGTCCAAACAAAACAGTCCTTGGAGCACGGACAGACATTTACTCTTTCTAGCTGAGTCTTGTAATCACTAGGCCAAAAAAGTTATGCTTATATATATATATATATTTTTTTTTTTTCTCCCACTGCTCTGTGGCCAAATAAATCTAAACGAATTCCGTTTTTGAAAGATTTCAGAAAAGGCAGTGTGAAAAGTGCTCCCTCTTTGCACTTTAAAACACAGATCTCTTTCAAGAGAATAGGGAACAACATTTTGCTGTTGCAGGATCAGGTTTGTGTTTGCAGCCTTATTGATGGTTTGGGTTTGCAGATGCTACATAAACTAGTCTCACTTTCTGCAACTCTAATGCAGAACAACAGCTCAAACCAAAACCCTGGATCTGGGAACTCAGAACTCCTTGAAAACATGGAGCTGGATTCAGAGAAAGATTTGAATTTCTCAGTGTTTGTCTGTCTTTTATCTGTTTGTATGTCTCATAGGAGATATAAGCAGCAGTTCTGTGGTGTCACACATGAATAAAGTGGATAATTATAAAATTAAAAGACATAACACACTTCTAGAAGAGATAAGACTACAATTACATTAAAGAGTATAAACAAAACTGAGTTTGATGTACAGACTGATATATTTATTCATTAAATATAATAACATAAACAAGACTATTAACTGTCATATTTTGATAATACCATACCCTAGAAAACAAACTCATGAAGTCCTATTAACTTCACTAGCAATGCCACATAAATTTAATTCACAACTGCAATAAAACAATATGTTATCATTCTTATGTTACCCCAAAACCTAGCTGAATCTCATCTAGAATGTTTTGTCTGCACATCTAAAGAAATCTAGTAGATAATGCGGAAATCTACTCCACAGATATCAGGAACAGAGTATTTCAAAGAAGGCAAAAGAATGCAGGCAAGTTTGCTGTCTACCCTGTCTCCCTTCAGAAAACACTGGATATACCATCTGCTCGGGAAAGAGCGAAGTTCAGGTGTATGCCACTTATTACAAAAGTTGTTAAGATCAAATTCTGGTTATTTTTAAGATGGATAGCAGCCAGCAACAGTAGAAATCTGAAATTAAAAATATATCAGAAAAGATTGCATTGCACAGGTTGGGGTAGATAAAAAGTGAGTTTATGAGGGGAAAAGGCTTTCAAGACTTCTCCCTGTTGTAGATGGCCCCTGTGGCAATAAGATGTTAAGCAGAACCATTCTGAGCGAGTAACGATTCACCCGCACTTTGCACAGCATCTTTGCTCCCGCAAGCACCCAGCAGTGGATAAGCAGCTCGTGGTATCTTAAGAGTCAACAGCATAAATGTTGGAGATCTGAAACGGGGACTCACCCCAAATTTGTGAACTGTGAATTGTTATGTCAAACGTTTCATTGTAAAATTCCTCATTAAATTCTTTGGCGTTCACCACGCACTCGGCATAACTTGAAGTGCTGAGAAAACGAGCACTTACTGTGCCATGACAAAGGCCAATGGTTGCCTCTTTACTGAGCTTGATACATATGGTGAAAACATATTGACTAATTACTTGCCATTTTCAAAAATGAAAACACTCCAGAAGCAGGTCTAAGATAATGGAACAAGATCGAGGAAGAAGAATAAAGACTGGGGAAGAGACAGGACAAACAGCGTAAGTCAGTGGCTGCTAATCCTTCACTCAATATTTTCTTTGATATGTGAATGCTTAGGAATAACATAGCCTCGCACTGCTTCAAACTGCTTAATGAAAATTAGCAAATTATCCCACCTGATAAATGCATCTGTTCAAAACAGAGTCTGGCTGAAGCAGCAAGGATAAGATTCAGACCCAGATGTCTCACAAGTAGTACCGGGATTTAACTAATGTTTTGCATCTGGGTTTAGTTTTGTGGTGCTCACTTTTCTATATCTTTGCAGCTCGTTTTGTCATTTTCCAGGTGTGAAAAGAAAAGAGAAAGAATTAGGTTCTGATAATAATGCCTATATACTAAAGGGATAAAAGTAAAGGTGGAAAATGAGACTATGAACTAGGCTCTGATAATGATGCCTACGTACTAAAGGAGTAAAAGTAAAGGTGGAAAATGAGACTATGAACTAGGCTCTGATAATGATGCCTACGTACTAAAGGAGTAAAAGTAAAGGTGGAAAATGAGACTATGAACTAGGCTCTGATAATGATGCCTACGTACTAAAGGAGTAAAAGTAAAGGTGGAAAATGAGACTATGAACTAGGCTCTGATAATGATGCCTACGTACTAAAGGAGTAAAAGTAAAGGTGGAAAATGAGACTATGAACTAGGCTCTGATAATGATGCCTACGTACTAAAGGAGTAAAAGTAAAGGTGGAAAATGAGACTATGAACTAGGCTCTGATAATGATGCCTACGTACTAAAGGAGTAAAAGTAAAGGTGGAAAATGAGACTATGAACTAGGCTCTGATAATGATGCCTACGTACTAAAGGAGTAAAAGTAAAGGTGGAAAATGAGACTATGAGACACAGTTCTTGTTTTAGCTTTCCAAATGCAATTGTTGGTATGAATAGGTGACTGTAAGACTGGAGCCCCAGCTGCCTTACGAAAGCGCTGTGCACACAGCCTCCCCGTGCAGCCTCTTTAATGCCGTCTGATTCCAACACCTCCTCCAAGTCATGACAAATTGGTCTCCTCATCCGATTAGGAGCCTTCCCTAAGCGCTGGGATACATGTTTGACAAGCTTATTTCAAGTTAGCTTATGGAGCAGAAGCAATGAAAAGCTACACAGATGTCAAAAACAAGAATTGTTGCAGGATAAATTCCCTATGTAATGGATGTGTAACATAAAATATACCTAAAATTCAAGTTTGCCATATTGGAAGGCCAGCTATTTGATTTAGAAGTAGAAACCAAAGGGCTATCTGAAGTTGGGGTTAACAGTAACATGGTTAGTGTAATTAACATTTTATAAACATGAAACTTGTGCTGATGTATCCACAATTTTGAACTAAGTTGAAATTCAAGGAGTTACTTGTAAAAAATCAAGAAAACTTTGTAAAAACCCAGTAATTATTCCCTATTTTTTTTTTCCTTTAAATTACCCAGGTAGTAGAAATCAGAGTCCTGGACAGAATGCCTAAAGTTAATGGTATTATTCAACTGAGAAAAAGAAAGAGTGGTCAAAAGTTTGACCCATTTACTAAAAACTTCATAGATTGTAGAAGGCCATTATTCTATTATTTCTAATGTTTTAAAATTATAAATCTCAATCCATATAATTAAAACTGGATGAACATTTACTTTTAGAAGCTTTTCACAAGTCTTATCTCATGTAAAGCATGGTAGAAATTTTGTTGAATCTAAAATAAAATTGGACTGACATCCAAATATAGTTATAGCTAAATAATTATATAAGTCACTCTGTATGAATAATCTGTAGTCACAAACAGAGATTAAGGGTAACTTAACATTAACTTAGACATTTCTATCATATGAGAGAAATCTGCTATTTTAGAAACTCTTAAAGAATATGGTGTCTTTTGTAGAAGTTTTAAGAGAAGTTTTATCTTCCAGCTCATAAACTAAAAATAAAACACTTTAGGTGATTGACCTTTCTTTAAGGAAACTCTTGAGCCTGATTTGATAATACTACTGGCAAAGTCCTAGTAAAACTCCTGGAAGAATTCCCAGTGATTGAACAGGAACAGATTTTTCATTCTATTCTTCTTTTACTGTAAAAACCTGGGTAAATCTCCCCAGTTATGCCCCAAGTGCACACATATGAATGGGTTTAAGAAACAGCCCCTCTTCAGGAGTTGGAAGAACCTGCCTTCCTTCACTTTTTCTAAAGAGCTTGAAAACCTTAGATATAAAGTCCTGCAATGCAGCAGATCAGTAGATTCCTTTCCCGCTCCCATACAAACCAAGCACACGGAACACGGCGCGTTCCGAGGAGCTCAGGCCACGGAGGTCCCTCGCGCCCCCAAATCCCGTTGAGTTCCACTTAAACTTTTCCAAAGACACTTAATTAGATCCAGATAAATCCCTCAATTTTAAATAAGAACAGGTTTAAAGATGTTTATTGTTATTTGGGAGCAGACAGAGCCTGCCCTGTACAGCTGGTGGGCGGCCAGAGCCCCCGAGCTGTCGCTGCAAGGTGGCTGCTGCTGGGGAAGAAGATGCGAGGGGAGCAGGCGGGTGGGTTACAGTGGGTTACAATGAGGCCCTTTCTATGATTTTATGCCTTCGGTCACTTTTTATTCTTTCCATTGAGGATTTTTTCCCCTGGAAGCTGCCTGGCAGCATGTGCTGCAACTCGTACCGTCAGGAGGAGCAAACCCAGTTGCACAACCACCCGGGAAGGCCTTCAGAAACGGGGTTCCTCCCAGAAGAGCGACGCTCTCCTGCGCCCGTTTCCTTCACCTCGAGGCAGAGCCGTGGCCGCTCGCAGGCCAACGCGGGACACGAAGGCAGCGCCAGGAGCGCTCGCCACGTCGGAGCGACGGGCTGGGAGCGCCCGCGATCGCCTCCTCCCCTGCCTTTCATATCACTGAACTGAAACCATCACTCGTGTCAAACGCAAGGGCTGCAGATGAAAGGCCAGTGCATTAAGACAGCACATAATTGTCAGCCTCCGAGTTTCTGACATTAATCGTTTTACTTAAAGAAGGCGGTGGTATGTTTTCCTGTTTCCACCTCCCCCCACCCTCCCAACTGACAACACACAGGAGAGAGTCTGGATAAAAATTAAAAAATATATATAATGACTCAAAATTTTTGCTAATTAAAAGTAATGTGTTTTCCCATTTTTTGGCAATTTGATAACACAAAACACTTACTTGGGGGCCACAGGGGGAAACAAACTGAGACGGATAAAAAATGTTTTGTGTTCATCCAAGCAAGACTATGTTAATGCACATTATCCCATTAATGCACATCAACATCGGGAATAAGCGCGCCAATGCAAGCAAGAAGCATACACTTATCATCATTTGATAACATGTTTAATGACAGATTGACGGTTGATTTGCAAATGTGAACTGGCATCAATGTTGCTAACTTCAGCTTCTGCCGCCTCCTCTGCTATGCCAGCATATTTATGTGCATAATTTGATTTCGCAGCCACACTGTTAGTACATTTTTAATATTAACTATGCAAGAACAGACAGCCGAACTTAAGTTGCACTGATGGTTTGAGTTCATTAGATTGAAAAAGATGGGCAATGATGACAAAGATGGAGATGGCAGCGCAACATCAAAGAGGCAACACTTAACAAACACACTCCATTTTGAACAAACCGAACTAACACATTTCATGTTGTCGGCTGCAGCAGAGCCCTTATGTACAACAGTAAGAAAAAAAATATGCTTCTGCCCTGGGCATAATGACAGCAACTCTACAAGAAGCTTAGCAGGCTCCTGGACACACAGTTGTAAGATATTTCACTCATCTAGTGCAGGTAAAGGGGCTGATTCTGGTCTCGTGTCAGAGTGACAACGATGTAATTCAGCTGCCTTGCACTGGAGTTACTCCTGATTTACATCGGTGCAAGTGGGAGCGCCTGCCTGTTCCCACTCTCCTTCCCTCGTTTGCTTTTCACAGCTGCGATTCTTTATGACGAATAATAAAAAGATTTTGCTGAGAGCTCAGCTCGTGCACGCCTGATGCACAGAGCAGCCCTGGAAGTTCAGCGAACCCTGGGGCCTGATGCTGCCAGGGCTGCGGTGTCCTTCCCGTGTCCTCGGAGTCCGGAGTCCAGCATCAGGCAGCACTGCACTCCTAGGGACTTCTTCTCTCTTGGTGTTTCTGGGCAATTCAATTCTGCTCTGAAGGGAACACGTACCAAGGAGCTGGGAGGAGAATATTTCATCCTCTGCTCACATTAATGTCTCAGCATATACTGCATCTAGTATTAATTTGCTTGTTGTGCTGCAATACATAATAAATTTGAGGCAGTAGCTTTATGGTCCAAGTTGTAATTTTAAATTTTATGGTACAAACTGACCATCTGCAGGAATCTGACCATATAACCTAAACCGCTGTGCAGACTGTAATGTTAGCACCTTTGAATCATGGTGCAAACGTGATTTAGACACACAATTAGATAGACTAGGTCCTCAACAATTCTCAGTTGTCTGAATTACTGCTGAACACTCTAATAAATATATAGCGCATAGGCCTCCCTTCAGCAAAGGTTTTAAGAATGTTCTTAAGTTTGCCTCTAATCAGCAAAGCAACTATTACAATTACTATTATTCAGAGACTAGTTCCAGATCAGAAACGCGGTGCGGCTGGCCCTGCACAAACAGAACAAAATCCACGTGCTCGGGGACGGCTGCTTGTGCTCCTGCTGCTTGGGGACGGGCCGCTGAAATGAGGGCAGATCTTGCTAGGAAGCTGCGCAGGACCACAGAGCAGAGAGATTCATGCCTCTGCAAGGAACAGTTCAATAGAATAAACTAGTAACTCCCCTAAGAAGAGGATTGCAAAACACCTAAATTATCAGCTACTCCTGAGTTGAATCTCATACCACTGGTCAGGATGGTAAACAGAGTAGCAGAGCAGAAACAGCCCTTGCATCAGCACATGATCTTCATCCCCTCCCTGGAAGTTCCTGGGCTTCGGATTCCGGCTTCCTTGCTCCGGGCAGTGTGCAGCTCAGTGCACTGTGCAAGGGGCCACACTGAGTAAAAGATGGTCCCTCCCTTCCAAAGGGAATGAGTAATTTCCAAGGACACGTGGTAGCACATAGGTCTTGTTAACCCCCGTGAGGACACAAGAGATTTTGGAAGCTTTCTCGAAAGTGAGAAAAATAGAAAAGAAACAAAAGGAGAAGAAAGACCAGCAGAGGTGAATGCAGAAGCAGGCTGCATTCAGCTAGAAGTGTAGGCTCATTTTGTTGTCTTATAAGATAATACACTGTGGCCAGCAAGCCATTCCCAACGCGAGGCAGAATCCGGAGGGGCAGCTGCACTTCTTGCTCTATGGGCTGAGCAGCCAGGGCAGCACCAAGCCAGCCCATCTCCAGCAGCATCGATGACGATTCTCCAAACTGCCCGGTGTTGCCTCCTCCTTGCCCTGACTTCAGCTACAACTAGAAATAAAACCATAAACTGGGCTGTGGGGAACTCTAGAAAATGGGGGTCCGAAGCTTCACACCATTGGAATAATCATTACTTTTCCCAGGTCTCAGTTACTCTGTGACTGTGTTTGTGCCCTCTTCTCTTCTTCATTTTAAGTAAGTTACAGTTCTACTCGTGATACTGAGTAGATGCAGATACCACTTTGTTCCATGTGATTTATAGGCAGTAGCTAATGTTCAGTTATAATTTCCCATTTTAGACATGAAAAATAGCCTGTAATGCTCAACACAAGGGCCTCTCAACAATGATATATAATTTAAAAATTAACACGAGGACAGAGGAGACACGGGATTTTGAACTAGGGACTCTCTCATTCAAAGGTTAAATCTCTACAAGGTGAGCTAAAGGAATTAGTTGAGTTATTAAGTAAATGCCTGTTATATTTTCCCCGTACATTAGCCGTTGTAGTCTTTTCCAGTTCAGCTCTGTTCAGCCCCAGCATGTTCAAAGTGCAAACGCTCATGGCACTGTATTCACACATTTGCTTTTTTTCAATGTCAAACAAACTGGAGCTTTCAGAGCCAAAGGTCAAAGTGGAGGGCCCTTAAGAAAATCTCTTGGGAAATTATGTGATTGTTCTTATGTCTTTGTTGTATATAAAATCACGCTTCATACATGGTTCACCCTTTCCAAGCATCTTAAAACTATAAAGGAGACTCGACTCATTCCTGCAACGTCTAAGTTATCAAAGTGGTCCTGTTAATTCCTATCTTGCATAACTAATTATTTGTAGGATCAAACTGTGGAGCACCCTAAACCTTGGAATTGTTGAAGAGGTTCTTAGAAACATAGAGAAGTTAAACCCCAACCTCACACCATGAGTCCGTAGCAGAAGAGGGAGCAGAAAGCTCCTCTCCAGCCCTGTTCTGCTAAATACTAGCCATAACCCCCTCTTTTTCTTGTGAAAAACCCAGCAATTAGAAAACATGCAGGGAGAATAAGGAATAAGGAGTAGAGAAAGAGGTTTTCTAAGGAGAGCTTTTGGAGGTAGTATTCTTTTCTTGCCTATTTTCTGTTCACACTAATCTGATCTAGCTCATATCTAAGGTGTCTATTGCTGCACTCTGTTTAACCTTGTCTCTCTCTGGCACCAAGTATTACATTTATGGATTACAAATTTATTGACATTTGACATTTGCATCAGCTTTCACCTGATCAACAGGAGCTTTGGCCGCCAAAAGGAATTATTATGGAAGATTTCAACAGCCATGGGAATGCCAAAAAGGTCATTAAATCATATTGGAAAAACAATGTGTTCATAGAGTTCATACATTTAGTCTTGCCAGTAAATCTTCTGGTTGATATTTGGACCACCTACCGATGATACTCAAAGAGATGGAGAAACAGAGAAAATCGAAGAGATGAATTAAATTAAAACCAAATGACATGACGCCTGGCACAGTGGGATCTTTACTTTCCTATTCTACGAGCCCAGAATAAGCAAAAAAATAAAACAAAACAAAGCACGGTGGCTTGACTTTATCTAAGTTAATTCCTTCCATGTAGGCAGGGCTTAACTAAATAATCCTGAGTAATGTGTGCACCCCACATTATTCCATACAATTTGTATGTGGGAGGTGCAGGATTCAGAAAACATATGGCACATGGAAAACAAATGACAGGGTGTGCTTTTACACGCATTTTGGCTATACTTATCACTCTCGATGATATTTTTTTCCACCAGACATGAAATATGAATGTAGCCACTTTCACCCTAATCTCTGGAAAATATTGAGAGGTATTTTTTTGCACATTTGTGATTTATAGAGGAAGGCCACCACATAATTCCTGGGAGCACAGGCAATGTTTTAAAATAACACTAATCAAATAAACAGAATTACCTCCCCCATCATCTTCTCCCTGGATGACAAACCTGGGTATTGCACCATAGAAAAGCAAGGCCAATAGATTAGGGCTCCACAGGACTGCAGAGGAAGGTGAGCTCCTGACCTGGAAGCCCACCCACCGCCTATCTGTCCGTGGACATCTATTCTAGACTAGTGGCTAGCTTGAAGACAACCATATGCAGCTGTTTGCCTCTGAGCTAAGTGAGTATAAAGGAGGTATTAAGCATGTTCACTTCTTGTCAAAGTAGGTATGGGAGAAAGAGGGAACAATATTGTCCTGTCCAAAGGGATTCTTCTCCTGTGATACCCCTTGGGATGTCATTCAACATCCGTCATATGAATGTCTGTCTTTTCAATGGTGCCGTGAAGAAAGCTGGCAAGAACACGGACTCAGAGCATTTAAGGATCAGTGCCGGAGTTCTGACTTGCCCCTGGAAATAGAGTCACTGCTGTAGCCCCACTGTTGTCCTCGGAGTACTGGTGTGGCACGTGGCTATGGGTTGACTGCAAAGGGGTCACATGAAGAGCTGCAGAGGACAGACAGGGCTGCTGGACAGAAGGGTGCTTCGAAATTTTGTCTTGAAATGAGAAAGAGAAGGGCAGTGGTGGAGTTACCGGCAGTGGGACGCTCTGTCGGGATACTCGTTACACGTAGGAATAGATCACTTCAGGTAGTCTGTGACTCACAGTGTAAATCTGGGTGGTATTCAAAATATGAAGTGTTGGGGAGTTTTCATGAAACGACTTTGTGAAAATTTCACATTGAGATTTCAACAGATGTCCAACAGGAGACAGGAAAAAAAAAGTGTGTTTTTTTTTTTTTCTTTTTTTTTTTCTGTGTACAGAATGTTTTTGGTGTTCAGAAAAGCTGAAAACAAACCTAGAAGTAATCAAATAATTATGTTCCTGTGCAGCAGAGCAAGTCGCTTTGCCTCTTCTTAATCCCTGGTCAGTTCTAACAGCTAATACATGCTCTGCAGTAGGGTGGCAAGTCCTGCTCTGTGTATAGCTGAAAGAGAAATCTAAATTCCAGCTTGCTCATTCTAAAACTAAACTATCAGTGTGATTTCTTCATGGTCTGGGCTTATCCAGGTACAAAGAACAAGCTCAGTACCATTCTGACTACCAAGAGTGGGTTTGTATGTCGTCTGCTTACTGCCTTAATATAGACTCATAGAATCATTATGGCTAGAAAAGACCTTCAAGCTCATTGAGCCCAACTGCAAACCCATCTCCCCACACTGCTAAACCATGTCCCCAAGTGCCTCATCCACATGTGTCTTGAACACTGCCAGGGACAGTGACCCACCGCTTCCCTGGGCAGCCTGGTCCAGTGCTTCACTGCTGTTTCCACGTAGAATTTGGGGTGGTTCCCAAGCTCACCCCAACTGGCATCACAGATGTGCCAGAGCTTCTGTAGCTATGAGCAAGGCCGGTCAAACACTACATACAACCCTGTGAGCACAGGAACATAATGTCCTCTGGGTGATGAAGTCCCTGAACTGCAAATGTGGAAGCTCAGAGAATGCTCTGGGAATCTTACCCTCCTCTCTTGTCCTGCTCTTATCCTTTTGCAGTGGTCATGGTCACATGAACTAACATGGACACAGATGGACCTTTGACTCAACCCTGTATGGATAGACCTGTGTTCTCACCTCACTGTTAGTCAGCTTTAAGGGATGAACTGAAAAATGTCATGAAGAAAGTCTTAGCAGGGTACAGCTGTCAGGTACATCTATTTCTGCAAAGGAGTCTGCATACTTAGGACAGGCAATAGAATGTGAACACAAAACACGGCAATCGTTCACGTATAGCTGGAGGATACCAGCCATATACCAGCCTAACAGGACAGAGAAAGCTCAACCCTGTGGTGGTGGTGATGCATTGAGAGAGAAACCCAACAGGAAAGCAGGGAATCTCCCTCAAGGAGAGAAGTCTCTTGGAGATCGATGGACTGCAAGTCAGATCACTATAATGTAGCCTTGGCCTTGATCAGAAGGTGCACAGCAGGAGAAGTAGAAGAGGGGAACAAAAAAATCATACAGAGGTCATGGCCTCATCTCTCTATTTTGGGGTGAGCTTGAGAACTGAACTTGTTTGGCTCTCCAGTGCAGTCTGACCCCACTGTTTTTGTCTCCTCCCAGAGCTCCGGAGAGGTTGTGATATTCACAGATGAGTCTGGCGCAGAAAGGGAAACCGGAGGATGCTGAGCACACCCTGGTAAGCCATATCCCATCCCCTTGCCTTCCCCTTCCTGGCTTTGATGCCTTGCAGCTGCTGCTGTGTGCACAGGGTCTCTGGGCCCGGTTGCTCAGTAATAAATCAAAGAGAAACTGCTGGGGTAAGGAGGCCTGAAGAGTCTGTACATCTCAGCCACCCTGAGACGTGTGATCTTCTACAGCACAGGATACCCAAATTTCCTTCCTCCGAACTCCCACCCCTGCGGCACAGCACCGAGCAGGCGGTCCTTGCCGGCCTGAGAAAAGAGGGGGCAGGAGAAGTAGCAGTTGCCACCGTGCAGGCTGCTCTGCTGCTTGATCTGACACAGCTGCTAGGGGAGGGTGGAGCGGAAAGGAACAACCACATCAAAACCACTCCAGCCACCTCTCCCTTTCCCTTCAAAAATGTCACTGCGGCACCCTCTACTTTCTATAACAATGTTTATCACTGTTCTTCGATTGTCTGGGACAATAAATGGTTGGAAATGAGCATACATCACCAGGAAATCTCTGCCTGCCCCTTCCCCCAAGCAGTGTCATAAAAACGTACAAATTCACATTAATAATGAAGTGCATTTCCCCGAGAAGCCACTGTGTATCTCAGGGAGAGCAGGCAAGGTGGCAGTTGCTGCAGAGTTTCCTATTAAAGAGCAGAGCAAATACTCATAAATCTGATGAGGGGCCAAAGCACATGTTAGGGCTGTCTCCCTCTTAATGGAACCTTTTCTGAAATGAAAAAAATATATATCTCGATACATTCAGGGTATTCATTAGACATGACAACCTCCTCCACTCCCCCAGCCTTCCCTCCCCCACTTCTCCAAGTGCTGACCCCTGGATGAAGAGCGGGCTGGAAGGGAGCGAGTTTGGAGGGGAGGAGGAGTTGCTTGGTTTTAATAAGGGGAATGTGCGCTTCTCCCAGGATGAGTGAGTGCCCCCCGTTCCCATCTCTTCCATCTCCCTCTGCCTCTTGGTGGGCCCGGGCAGAGCGCTCGTGGGTGCCGCATCCTTCCTTCGGCTGCCCGCTCCCCCGCGCTCCTGGCCTTGGGCACGTGCATCCAGCTGCTGGCGCTGCCGGGGAAACAGAGCCGACAGAGCCAGCTCTGTGCCCCATGCTGGGGCCCCTGTTGCAAAGCTGCCTACGGGAAACCTTCCCAGCTACCTCCCACCTTCAAGGGCTTCATCAGCTAACNGGGGAATGTGCGCTTCTCCCAGGATGAGCGAGTGCTCCCCGTTCCCATCTCTTCCACCTCCCTCTGCTCTTGTGGGCATCTCCCTNATATCTCGATACATTCAGGGTATTCATTAGACATGACAACCTCCTCCACTCCCCCAGCCTTCCCTCCCCCACTTCTCCAAGTGCTGACCCCTGGATGAAGAGCGGGCTGGAAGGGAGCGAGTTTGGAGGGGAGGAGGAGTTGCTTGGTTTTAATAAGGGGAATGTGCGCTTCTCCCAGGATGAGTGAGTGCCCCCCGTTCCCATCTCTTCCATCTCCCTCTGCCTCTTGGTGGGCCCGGGCAGAGCGCTCGTGGGCGCCGCGTCCTTCCTTCGGCTGCTCGCTCCCCCGCGCTCCTGGCCTTGGGCACGTGCATCCAGCTGCTGGCGCTGCCGGGGGAGCAGAGCCGACAGAGCCAGCTCCGTGCCCCACGCTGGGGTCCCTGTTGCAAAGCTGCGTACGGGAAACCTTCCCAGCTACCTCCCACCTTCAAGGGCTTCATCAGCTACTGCTCTCCGGGCATAGGAGGGTGGAGGGGTGAAGTCTTAACCTGCTGGATGCTCTCAGGGATCTGTGGCTTTGCTACCTGGTCCTATATTTTAATGTCAATGTCCTTATTTGCAGTCTGCCCCTTTCCTGAACACAATATGGACTTGGAAAAGAAACACAACCCTGTTTATTGCTCTGTGTCTCCAGAGCAGCTCTGTGCTGTGTGCTGCTGGTGCTGCTTCATTCTTCTTGGATCCTGAGTCAGGTATGTGCTGGTGCAGGACATGTGCGACTCCCCTGAGGCATGGAACGAACATAAAGACCCGATCCTTCTCCAGCCCAATGCCTCGGTGCACAAACAGGCCCAATTCTGAACCGAGAGGGTGGGAGGGGAGGGCAGAATGTAGCCTGGAGGCTACAGCTTAATAATCATGAATTATCTGTTCATTAGCCCAATAAATAGTGAAAAATCTCTTCCTCCTTTCCTCCTTCCATAAAGCTATATCTATAATTTTCCTCATTTTCCATCTGTGCTCCATCACAGTTTCATGAAGTGATCACCTTACTAAATTATTTTTACTGAAAGGTGCTTTTGAGGGTTGGATGATGCTCATTTCTTTTCCTTTTGTTACTGATCTTTGTTATTTAATTGCTGAGGTATAAAATAAATAAATAGGACTCTGCTATCCTTCCTTTGAAATTTCACTGGCTAAAAATCTTCCATGGATATGACGGCTGTAACATTTAATAATATCAGACAGTAAAGAGAAGGCAAGATTTTGATATCCTTATGAATACCGAATGCTTGAGTAGGTAGGTGCTATTCAAGGTCAGTTAAAATCTGGTCAAAATACTTAAAAGTTGCTGTTTCTTTGTGAGCATAAGACTTCTTGCCTTTGGGGGGCAAGAACTGTCATTTACAGTATGGTTATACAGAGCCTAGGAAGAATATGGCTTGACCTAGTAGGTTGGATGCACTAATGCAATGTAAAATAATACTGATCTTAAGAGCAACCTGTAGTATTCATAAAAAGCAAGTAAATCTGTCCATATATATCTGTGCTGACACACACTGATGTATCATCTGGTCTGACTCTGCTCTCAGGGAAGCCAAGAACACACTACCTACTGGCTCTACAAGAACAAGAGCTGGATTGAAACCGCTTTCCCTAGGAAAAAAACGGAAGATTTAAAAATGCTTAAATTACCTGCCACCCCCACCCCCAAAAAATCTTGATCTACCAGATCTACCGCTTTGGGGAAACAGTGAGAGATTTCAAAGGATTAGAGGACTGAGACTTCACCAGGACACAATGGGAGTTTTTCAAGGTTAGAGGTGGCTGAGGTGCACAGAGAGGCCAAGCTAATTGCTGTTCCTGTTCCTCTGTTTCCTCTGCTCTCCTTGGTGCTCAGCAATTTTACCCAGTTTATTCCAGCAGAAGTCGGTTTGTTGGCACCCCCATAGAAGTGGACTTCCCAGAGATTTATTTGTTTATTTATTTATTTATTTTGCCATGGACAATCCAGCAGTTTCAAATAAGATGTTGCCAGAAAGCTCCTACCTAAACTCTTGACCAAGACCTTCATTGTAATGAACCCTCTTTGTGGCTGATGACATGGGAGGCAGAACCCAGTTTTGTTGGTAAAATCTGCTTACAAACTCACATTGGATTCTCCTGAAAGTGTCTCTTAGGCTCTCACGTTGTTGCTAAGAAGTGAAAGATGAAGGACAAGATAAATTCTTTAAACCATGGTTTTGGACAAGTAGTTAGTGCAATTGGCCTTGCCCATGTAACACCAATATTGGCTAGTAAAGCAACATGTTCAGAGTAGTTCCTACTGTTTTGGAGGGGATGAGAAAATAAAATCCAAAGAAGAAAAAATCTTCTATTTTGGTATACTTAACACATACAGTTATCTACGTGTCCTATATATCATTTAACAAATTGCTTTGCAATTCTTACAGGGCGTGGTATAATGACTGATTTAAAATCACTGCATTGCTTAAACTGCATTGTTCTTCATCAAGTTGAGTCATTTTTATGTGAAGTGTCAAGCTCTCTAACAAATAACTGCTGCCAGACAAATCAAGTTCCTCATCTTAAAGCTACGGCTAAATAGTTTATAGCTTTAATCTGCTCACTGAGGTGTGCAGTCTATGACAGTAATTATAAATGCAAGGAGAAATTATAGCTGAATGCTTTAACTGCATTAGGAGCCATTTGATGAACAATCATGATTGCCTGCTCATTTTCAACAATAGAGGGCAAGTTAGTGTCAGTGCATTAGAGGATTTTCAGTTCTGCTCTGCTCTTTCTTCCATTTACCACAGAATGTCAGTTGTCTCCTATAAAGTAGAAAAAAAGCCCTGTAGAAGCTTTAAACTTGATGGTTAAAAAAAGACAAAGGAGAAAACAGAGAGAAAAACTGTTTATCATTATGACTCTTTTTTGTTGTTGTTTTTTGGGGGGTTTTTTTGTTTGTTTTTTTGTTTCACAGCAGCCTTACTTTCAAATTAGTTCATTTCAGGTAGTTGCTTTTTTACTTATCATGGTCTTTTGATAAAGAAATCTTCCCAACCAAGCTGGTAAATTTAACTCTATAAAGGCTTATTTTATTAAAGAGATGTAGATAAGACGATAGAGAGCCTCCATGACCAGCCAGTTTACAGTCAATCTTATCAGCTGTCTTTAAAGTAGAAATATAATTCTGCATTGCCTTTTGTTAGGACAACAAAATTTTTCTAATTTTCTTGAAAAAATGAACAAATGGTTTTCAAAGGTATAAACTGACATACAAATTAGCTCTAATTAAAGCCACGTCCCTAATGTTCATGGGTTTGCTTTGAAGAACAGCAATAAAAACAAATTTGAAGGGGGTTAAATGAAAGAGAATAGAGACATCTGATCATTGTATATAACACATAATTTTACATTATATTACCAAGCCCATATCAGTTAGAACTCAATAAAACAGCAAAGATGAATATAAAACACATACGTATGTCTTTACATTTAACAAGAATTGATAGCAAATTTTGTATAAACAGCCTCACAAAGGTCTTAAAAATCCATATACATAACATATTTTCCTATAGTACTAATCCAGATGATTCATTTATATTTTTAATGATATTTACCATTTTCAAATATGACTCTTAACAGTAGCTTTCATTGCAATACAGAATGTATTTTATGTATGTACTTCGAATACTCTTTCCACTGTGTTATTTCCATTTATTTCCACACATTTTTCTATTTTTTATTTTGCTACAATATTGCATAGAATAAGTAAATGCAGATCTGTTGGTGTGCTTTAAGAATCTCAGTATACTTGATTTCTCCTGGTTCTAAATACTTTGCTCTCCTCTATGTTATTATTCAAATGTATACTGAATCTTAAAAATAACATGGTAAGAATAAGTAAACTCTAAAAATCCCTGTTATTTGATTTAGTCTCCTTCCAGATCTCAGGAAGAAACCCACATGAATAAACTCTGGCCTCCACACTTCTAACAGTCAGGACTTAGGTAAGCTTACAGCTCCAAAACTGTAATAAAATCTTTACAATGCTATCCAAAATACCCCATCATTTCATACAATTTGTGCTATCATGCATACCAACTAAAATTATAGTTCCAGATAACAGTGCTATCACTCTGTCATTGCAATTTAAATATATTTTTCAAAGGTAAGACACAACCTGCATCCTGATATAAATTAGAAATGGATGAGTATTGAGACAAGAGCAATTTCTGGGTACCCAAAGGCAGGTAGGACAGTACCTTATTTATGTAGTTACATATCACCTGAATAATATCAGCGATGTGTCTGGGTAGGTTATTATAATGCAGAAGCCACTCTCTTCCCTTGGGGATTTTTTCCTTTGTATTTGTTCCCCAAATCCCAAGGAACCGTATCATGTTTATAAAGGTGGGTGTTTGGTTTGCATCTGAATAATAACACAGTGCTTTTAATACCAAATCTGTTACGTTTGTCAGGTACTAAGCCATGAATATGCCAAAATTACTGTTATATTAATATATTTGGCAGATAGCTTTTGTTTGAAACAACCCAAATTATTGGTTTGCTCTCATATCTCTTGTGTGAGAACTATGAATGTCAGAGTTTTAATAATCACTAACTGGTGGGGAAGGAAAGGAAGTATGGTATATTTTTTTCCCAACCAATCACTTGTAATTTTTTGACATTTTGGCAGGTATATTGATTCTGAATGGTTATAAAATAGTTAGGTGGCAAATCAGTTATTATCAGATAAAACAAAGAACATTTATTCATCCTATTCAGAGTAGGTTTTAAAACTGGGTTTAAAATGCCAAAATAAAACTTAAGGATATTAGCAGTATTTATAAAATAAACTCCCTTTAAGTCATGGTTAATTTTACTGCATAAAATATATATAAAGGGTGATTCCAGTTGAATGCAGAAAACCTGTACAAGACGTATGCAAAACTTAAATCTTACTGCCCTTGAATACTGATGTTCTACGCTATAGTAATAGCTTCCATCACCCATCCCAAAGTAACCCTTTGATTAGTAGTTTAAATAATTCAAAAGTAGCTTTTTTAATGGAGCTTAAGTGATGCATAGTCCTCATGCTGCCTCTGTACAGAAAGTGTTTCCTAAAGCTTCATGAATATTTGCAGCAAACAAATGTGAAATCTTCACACAAACGGGAATTCAGCTCAGAGTGCTCGGACCCGCAATTAGCCGCAGAATAGCCACAACAGCAAGTGGCCTAAGTGACAACTCACAACACATCCTTAATTTTGACTATGTCTGACAAATTCATTTTCCAAATGCTATTCAAGCAATAAAACACTGGAGAAAAGCTGAATCTACCCATTTTTTTCTCTGTGAGAAGAAACAGAGCCTGAAATTTGCTGCAGAAATTGTTGGGGATCATTAACAGAGCTGTGATGGTGATAAATTTATTATAAAGAAACTTCTTTTGGGACTTTTAGTTGATGTTCAATACATTTATTTTAATCAGGACAATTCATGTTTGTGAGTTAAATAAAATTAAAAATGCAAAAAGTGTGTGTCATCTGAAGAGCACGTTTCATATCATGAACATTGGTTGTGGCAGTACTTTGCTTGGTGTCTCTTTCAGCAAAAACATGGCAACACTAATGTAAGTATTACCATATCTTTGAAATATTAAGTTTGTAAAAAAATCTAGCTGCTACCTTAATTAAGCCTAAAAAAAAAAAAAGGGTTATAGTGAAACTTGCACTGAAATTAATGATGTTTTTTAGATTGACTGGTACTCCCATGAACATCAAACAAAAAATAATCGAACATCTTCAAGAACAAAAAAGCATTGTACAGAGACGTGATAGACAGAAAGATCATCCTAAGGTGATGCAACCGAAAGGCCGCTCACATCAGGACTAAGAGGAGCCACTAAAATATATCACAAAACTGAGTATCCAAATAGCATGGAAAGAATTGCATAACTGCTAGGCAAAAGCTTTTCATGCTTATTAGAAGATCCTTCAGGCTTGGTTTTAGATTATGGATTATTTAAGACTTCATTAGTTTGCTATTTGAATTGCCTTTCTTTTTTTTTCCCACCAAAACCAGGTTTACTGGGAGAGAGGTAACACCCTTGGTGGCAGGAAAAAGTGCTTTTTCCTGCTATTTCCATTCTCAATGCAAAGAGAAGTTGCACTCCACATTGAACTGCACAGGATGCGAAGAAATCGGATCTTAGAAAAGAGTTAACTTTTCTATATAGGGCAATGTAGCTAAGCGTTTCTCAAGCTCTCTTCTTGAAAACATTATAAAATGGATATGTACGTGTAATTAGATGAACGAAGCAGCAGTACATTATACATTTTATAGCGTTTTCCTACATTTAAGAAAGTACAAATGTCTTAAGAGTCCTCCTTAAAATGATGAAATTAAAACTCACTATAGAGCATGCATACCTTAAGAGTTATTCTTCATCCACTTCTGCTACAAATTGTGAATGGTGTTCTGGTGACTTGCTGTGTGTTTTGCTTAGATGAAGTTTTACTGCGTGTTTGCTCGCAAAAGTCCGACAGCACAACTTACATTTGAACTTAGAGTCTGTGTCCTCTTCTCCAGCTATTGTTTCAGGAGATCTTTGAACTGAAACTCTGGAGATTTCTTGCTCTACCTTGGTTTGCTGCTCCACTGCCAGCCTGTTCATGTCTTTCATTTGGAAACCTAGGTGAGATTCTAAGTGGCTAATGTAAGTAGATGGGGTTCGAAACTGGGACGCACAGTCGCTGCAATAAAAGATTGGATGCCCTTTGTCCATGTTTTTCAAAAACTTTGTTCCTCCAGTTTTCCTAAGTTGGTACTTGACATTTGCCAACCAGTGGCTAATGGTGGTCATCGACAGTCCAGTAAATTTTGAAATTTGCATGCGCTCTTGTGGGCCTAGATCTGATAATAAATATTTACCTTCGGAAGTCTGGAAGAGGCTGGAAGCAAACTGAGCTTGCAAAATAAGAAGATGCTGAGGGTTCCAGTTTGACTGTCGGCCCTTCCTTTTATGCAGAGTAGAGACTTCTGTTGAGACATCCTCAAAGCGTCGGACATCTATTTCCAATTTCATAGATGGGATTCTTGAAGATGCAGCAGGTTTTGGTGTAGTAGCTTTGGGAAGAACTTTGACCATGTCAGCAATGTCAGAAAGAGCATGTTTCTGAGGTGGAGAAGTACAAGATTGTGCTTGAGCTGACTCAGCTTTCTTGCCTTTAGATTTGGTCAGATCAATAGGCTGATCATTGTTTTCAAACAGATAGTGCCTGGATACACTTGCAGGCTTTGGTGGGGTTGGAGTAGGAGATAAAACTGGCTTCTCCATCATATTTAAATTAGTTTTGTGGAAAATAGAAATTGTGCTAGAGCTGGGGCTCGAGTTGGATTGGGGCCGTAAAGGTTCCGTGGCTTTGCCCAAGTGATTATTCAGTACTGACTGGAGGGCACTAAGTGGGTTGACACAAGGCAGTTCAGAGGAATGGTTGGCAGCAGCACAACCATTACTAAGAGAAGCTGCTGTGGATTCCTTGAGGACTGTTTTTTCTTTTCCACTGTCCTCTTTTATTTTGTCCTCTTCTTTCAAGGGACACGGTTCTGTCTTTTTTTGCTCCACAGAAGCTTCACATTTGAGGGGAGGTTCTCTTTCATTTTGACAGAGTGGGGCAGGTTCAGCTTGGACCCCCTCTTTAGCATAGTCTTTTTGTACATCTTCTTTGTCCTCAGTTTCCTTCTTCACTTGAGTGCACTGGGCCACATTTGCTGAGATAGGGACCACGGGCATGACCTTCCACTTTGGGGCAATGGGCCTCAATTTATTGGTGATTGTTGGTCTGATTTGGAGCACTTGGGAACCCACTGGCAAAGATGGTTTAGCTGCTTCTGAAAGCTGATAAGCTGCATGGATACTAGGGTACGCACTCCAGCTGGGAGCCCCATTTTGAGCTTTGTTGATGGCTGTTGTGACAGTGTTCTCCAAGGACTTTAAAATGTCCCCACCACCCTTGGAACCATCCTCTAAATCTTCTTCTCGGAGGTACTGGTATTTCATTGTAGGATCCAGTGGTTTCTGAAGTGTGTCTTCATACTCTTCAGTTTTTACCACTTTCTCATCCTTGTTTGTATCATCAGTCTTATCTTTTTTAGTTTCCTTTTTTAGTTCAGAGGTGGGAGTTATGCATTCTGAAGATGATTTACTGGTCGTTTTTGAAACCGGGCTGTCATTGGCTGGTGCTTCAGACAGCGTTTGCATCTTTTCCACAGCTAAAGGATCCAAAACTAGTTGCTTTCCTTTTTTTGAAGCTGAACTTGTGACTTTCAAAAAATGACCAGTGACCATCATATGGGTAGTAAGTTGCTGCAAGGTGTCATGTGAGCTTCCACATTCCATACACTTCAAAATCTGAGATTTACAGGCCTCAAATTGCCATGTGTAGCTCGCACCATTCTGATAACCATATCGATTGTTAGACGGTAACTGCAGGTTTGCATTCTTCTGAGGGGAAAAAGTATCTGAGAAAGACCCCGTTGTGGAATCGGGGGAACAAGGCCTGTTAACATCAAACACACGTTTCTTGGCGGGAGTGACCATTTTTGAAGAAATGGTTGGTACCGGCTCCTTCAAAGGCACTTTTTGGTAATGTTTTGTTTTTATCATATGAACACTCAGATCTTGAAGGGAATCAAAAGAGTCACCACAGAACATACATTTAAGAACTTTTTGTGCATCTTCCTTGTCCATGTCCTGGAATGCCCTTTTTCGGGGCTTTGAGTAGCTGGTAGGTCTGTGCTTGTCCTTTTTATGGTTATCATCTTGGTAATGACCTGTTTCATTCATATGAACCGTTAGTTCCACCAAAGTGTCATAGGCAGCACTGCACTGCCTGCACCTAAACCTGCTAGCACCTGTGAACACAGCTCCACACATTTTGCTGCTCTGTCTGTAGAGCTGGACTGAACTGAACAGATTAGGCTTTGAGACAGGTCTGGAAGGTAAATTCTGTTGTAAGCTTTTTGACAGTGCATCTTGGTGCCAATCAAAATCAGCTTTGTTCCCTCCATTTCTGTTGTCACAACTTCTCTTTTCTGAGTTAGACAACTTGAAACCCAACCCTAGGCCTGTCCAATATGAGTCCGACAGTATGTTGGCATACACTGCTGTCATTTTATCCATGCAGTCATGTGCTTCATTCTGGGCTTTGGGATGGGCGCTGGTTTTTGGATCCTGTGGCTCTCTAGAGCAGATGCTTTTAATATCTGTCACATGGTCGCTACCATCACTCAGCAGTGATTCATTTTCTGCATCCTGATTAGATACATGACTGACTGGAGAATTCTGGTAGCTGAAGCTCCCTTTCGGCTCAGGTCCCACTTCATGTTCTTCATCGGTGCCAGTGTCATTGCTGCCCTGATGTTGAGCAGTTGAATTGTTGTCATCATCATCTTCTTCCTCCTCCTTTATGTCTTCCTCTTCCTTTAAATCTTCCTCTTGGACGTAACCTGAAATGTAATGTCAATATATGAAATAACATGTTAGAGGAGAGTACTACAGTTTCAGGTTTCTAATTTCACTATGTTCCTTCCTTACTGAACTTCACTTTAATCTACAACTTTATTGTCTGTTAGTACTGGAAGTGAAACAAGTCAAATGATGTCTCTTTTTGTGATCATAATTCTTTACAACTGCCAGAGATTCTGAGTTAATAATTTTCCTGTCAAAGGAGTATAATTCTAACTGTCCTGTAGTGGGACAGTTGAAAAATTTGTACATAAGAATTTTAAGTTTATACTAAAAGCTTCAATTCTATCAAATTGTTTTGAGCCTCAGTGAAATAAAGGGTAGAATTGGCAAGGAAGAAGAGAAAAATAACTGCCATAATCTTTTTGGTTCATAGAATCATCTAGGTACAGTAATCTTTTGCCATTTGATCACCTAAAAAAGCACTTTAGATCTACACAAATAATTTATATGTCAAAATACAACATCTGAAAGAGCTAATAGGCTTCAGTGTAATTCTTGTTAAAGTAATATACTGCATACCATAAAGCAAATTGCGCTTTTATAAAAAAAAAATACATATATTTCATGGCAAGAACCTTGGAAACTTACAGAAGAATATTGGGATATAACAGAGAGACCCCAAAGTTAACTATAAAACTGAAAAAGTAGAACAAGTCCAGAATAATTTTCTTTGACAAATGAGCTATTTAATTAATAAGAGGAACTGATACTGGAAGAGTTGTAAATTTTAGAATTAATTAAGGAATTCAGTTATTTTTTCTTTTGGCTCTAGATCAGCTGTAATTCTACTCAGGTTACAGAGATAACTTGGTTAAAAACATATTGAAGGTGAAGAGAAAAAGATTCTTAAGGGTGAACTGGCTCTGTTGCAGTCAATGGCTAAATTCCCATCGATTCACCAGAGTCAAGAATTCACTCTTAGACTCCCACAAGAAGTGACAGAGCAGAACAAGTAGTTCAGATATGTTTTCACAAAACTCCAGTGTAATTTTTTAACAGCCATTGCCAAGTTATTATGTACAAGGCAAGCAGACACTGAAATAATTCACTTTTATTGACAACCACTCTTCAAAAGCAAATGTTGATTTCAGAAGTGCAGGTCTTTGTATGAGATATGTTTACATGTCCTGTCAGTTAGAAGCAACCCAAGTACTGCCAACCCTTGTGATTGCACAGCAGTGGCACAAATATTTGGTTGTGTTTTCTAAGGCCTAGCTTCTTGTGTCAGGTAATTATGTTAAAAAAATAAAAATCTCAAAATCAAACATGTCACTAAAAGTAACCAAGTCAAAACAAAATAGAACTCTTCTGCTCATAACTGGGATGCAGATCTTGAAAACACAGCCATAAAAGCTTGGAAAGCACAAAGCAAATGAACCTAAAAGTGTTATTTATTTAAAATCCCATTCCTTCCCATCTTATGAGAGAAGCTCCTTTTTCTGAAGGCCTGGCTCATTTTGCTCTCTTGAATTTGGTATTCCCACACAAACAACACCCTTTTAGCTAATGAAAAGAGATGGAGAGAAAAGTAGAGGCATTTTGATTAAAATATGGAGAAAGCCTTCCCTGATTCCTTCAGATATGTGTTTCAATTTTTCAATCCATTTCAATCCATTTACATTTAAGGAGAAATGATCAGAGGAGAGTAGCTCACCCCTCACCATGAGTATTTACCGTCAGGCCAAAGAAATGAAGCAGAACTTGAGAAACAGTTTCCTTGAATGAACCTGAAGTGTAAGCTCAGGGAAACGAGGACTCGCTGCGGCCGTGATACAAAATCCATGCGAGCCATCTCTGCTCTGGGACAAGTATGGACTGCGCTGGCCTCAGAGCTCTGCCTCATTTAGTGCAGGGATCATACCTGGCTTCACGGCCAGAGGTGAAGAGAGTAGCAGGGCTGTGTGAATGGTCTGGGCAATATTTTAACAGAATAAAATAATAATCATGCAGTGCTGGGAACATTATGCATTGCAGCAGAAGCTTTCCGCAATGAGGGACAAAGTGCCTGTTAAATATTGAGCAAATGAGTCATTTAACAGTGTGTTGGGGCACAGCAAATATTAGTAGCCCCATTTACAGATGATCAGACTGGAAGCAGGCAGCAAAGATGTCACTGAGAATAAAAAATATGTATTTCACTTCCCTACCCTTCTTCCCTAACAACTAGACAATAGTGTCCGTGTGCCCCCCTTCTGAGCTCGTAATATTTAAGGGGGACGTGGAGAATGAGAAAGGAGGCGGCAAAAGCTCCTGCACATCATGAACAGTAACCTTGTTAAACAACCAGCACGAACTGATGAGCAGGACTGACATTATTCTCGCGGTGTTAGAGATACTGTATAGCGTAGGTAGCAACGCTGGCCCCTTGCCAAGACGTATCACAGTGCCAAGCATATTACACTGAGCAAAACAAAAATAAGGAGGGAATCCAGGGAAGGAAGTAGACAAAACAGACAACAAATAGCATTCACACAGTTTTGGGTCAGAGCAAATTTGATTCTCTATTCCTGCATGAACTCTTTGAATACTATTAACCCATTTTTACAAGGAGGTCATTTTTTTTTCCTTTGCAGGCTGCATACTGTAGTTTCTTCCTCACAATATTCTTTGTCCTTCTAAAAGGATTTACTAGAAGAAGCAGAAGTACCAGACAGCTGCTCATCCCCCACAATACAGATAAAATTTTCTGCTTAATTAGGCATTGACATGTTTACTATAACCTTTACAGAAGAGTAACTCGTGCTGAGAAATCCTCCATTTTCATTTTTTTGTCTGCATTTTGTATAGCCACAGTCTAATGAAAATGGTAGTCAAAAGCACCATCAAAATTCCACAAAACCATCAGTCAGGTCCATATAGATGGCACAGGGTTCTAGGCAGCTTTGAAAATGCAATAGAGTATTGTATGTGTTAAACCATTTCTGTTTATTTAAATGATTTAAATTGCTGTGGGCATTTTAAGGACAGTGAAGACTTCTGTGTAGGCAGCCTAGGTGTACAGGAAATGCACGTGTCCTTCCTACAGTGCTGCTTAGTAAGACTTCACTGTATGTAAAGCTTGATGTGAACTGATGTAGCTATTTAACAGAAAGAACATTAATTTAAGTGGACTTTGCAACATGTATTTTATAAGCTACATGTAAAGCATGTCTTAAGCCCACAGATCCATTGTTTTAAACGCAGCGTCTGTAATAAGTAGTATGAATTTTGCACATCACAGTGATGTCCATATTATAAATTGCTGAGTGACCTGCTCTCTTCTTACCAGTTCTCCCTCAGGCTTATTCTGACATTCCAAACCTCTGAGCTGTTCATGTAGAGATGTTGAATAGAAAAAGAATTAAAAATATTCACACTCAGTTACCAGGTGAATATCTCCTCCTTTCCTCAGCTGAGAAGTATTCCCGCCAAAATTAAAATGACCCAAGAGAGATATAAGTTTGCAGTCCTGAAGTGACACACCGAAACTTGACAATCTTGAAGAACAGACCAAGTCTAGGAAGTCAAGAGCATTGAATGGAAGCAATTTCTGGCTTCTAAAATGGAAATATAATATTTCCTTTTAATTCTGTTGATCCCAATATAGTGTATCTCAAAATCATGACATCATTGTAGATAATATTATTATATGGATAATAATCATTAGATAAAGTCCTATTTTTCCACTTATTTTTTTATTTCCCTCTGTACCATTGTGGTCAGATAACTTAATCTGATTCTCTAGGACAAGCTGGTATTTACTCTTCAAAGAATAATATTTTCTTAGATATTTCTAATATATTTCTGCAGATTAATTAAAAGAAATTCCAGTTCATGCACCTGCAAAAGTCTTTTTTGAAATTATGGACTTAAAACTCCATGTACATTTATCTTGAAACCTTGACCCAGCTCCACAGGCAATGCCGAGCCAGGCTCGCCGTGGTGTTGAACACAGTATTGACTTCCAGTCCCTCATCACCCCTCACTAACCTCTAACTTACACCACATCATACCCACTTCTGACCTTGGACTGTAGAGTGTGAATACATTTTTTTGAAGTGTGCACTTTTACTGTTAATTTTCCACCAGTGGATGCTATTTTCACTCAAATTTGCTCTCTTTTTCCACATAAAGAAACATTTCTTAAAATACATACATATGTTTCTTTCCAAGACTGGAAAATTTATTTTCTGCCAAGAGAAGGGACAGTGAATCATTGTCCAGAACAACACTGCTAATCCATGTAAAAACCCATGCACCATCTGCACTTTTTCATACATATATTCCAATTTTACTTGAAAAAACGTCATTAGCAGAGCAATCTCACAGTGCTATAAGGTGATCTTGTTTCCTTCTTGTCTGGCTTCAAGTCAAACATCTTTTTCTGTTTGGCAAAAGCTGTTTCTTTCTCTGAAATATTTCATGCAGATAATGGATAATGACCACTTCTCATTCCTTTTTCTCAAAAATGTCTAACTACATTAGCTATCCATAGACAAATCTTAACCTGGCTCTTTGTAGAGAGTTCATGGCTGTAGATTCATCCAAGTTTGAAAATCAACTGAAGAGATAAATTGGCAACTGAGGAAACAAAAATCCCTACTCTACTGCATAGCTCTTATATCAAAGGCACTTAGGAATTCAATGAGATTAAAACCAATGGGGCACTCTGGAAATGCAATGAGTTTTATGTAAAGAATTCTCAAGACATTTTGCAGTTCAGCAGGGAGGTTTCAGTCACCATCCCAGTGACGCAATTTTGTATCCAACAGAACCTACAATCCCATATATATATATACATATATAAATTTTTGCTTCGTAAATAGCTATCGCACAAATTTCTGTTTCTTGCAGACTCGGAAGAGAGGGACCCATTACGTTCTGCTGCTTGAGGACAGACACAACGGTGGTGGTGAGGAGCTCACATCCCACCGCCAAGCAGGAACAAGGAACCAGGAGAGGCAGCTCCGGGCTCCAGCCCCTCCTGGACTGGCTCCTGCCACGTCTGAATTTAGCACACAAAGGCAATTCCATGGAGCCATAACCATTTATTTATATATGAAGCTGAAAAGCAGCAATTTGCGGCTTTCATTTTGCTGTACTCTAATTAGAGTTGTATTATAAAGCTTTCTATTAAATGTTCAATTTCCTACTGGTTAGGACGGCAAAACACCCACCAGCTTCAGTGGGACTTTTAGCAGCAAAGGGAAAATATAATATCTCCTGTACATTGCATCCTCCACCGAGTCAAATGAAGATGATACGTGCAGTGAACTGGCTTGCGAGCAGCCCATAAGCTCTAAGCAAACCCCATAATAAAACTTAATGAAAAAAAGAATGAAACAAACAGAGGACTAAGAAAAGAGAGGCAAGCGGATGCATGCCAGTGCGCTTGGAGGCCCAACCATTGGCGGAGTCAACACAGAGCTTTTCCTGAACAATTTTCCTTAAATAAAAGCTTGTTTACACTGCCATTTATTACACTAATAGAATAAAAAAGCAGCTCTAGTCAGGTGCTGAGTCTAGCAGACATGGATGTAAGGGCGGGGAGGGCCAGTGCTTCACGTTCTTCGATGGTGGCTGTACTGCCTGAGTGCAGAATCTGCTCTCAGGTGGAAACACCGATGGCTGCTGCTTTCTACAAAGCCTGGAACAATACCACCAAGGTATTGTTTCTTCTACCTTGATATTACCAGGCAGTAATTTTTCTTTTTTTTTTTTCCCACTATACTTAATGGGAAAGTTGCAGCCGGCATCATAACCAGCGCAGACGCTCTCCACCATTTTGTGAGTACCCACTAGCCCTGCCACCTGCCCTAGTTTGTCCCCTGGCGCCGCCATTTCCTGAGGCGCCGTGGGGCCGCCACTACGCCTGCAGCAACCAGCGCGCAAACTGCTTTACTAAAGAGAAATAACCCCCAAATTTTTGTCTTCCTTGGCTGTCAATAGTGTTCCCCAGCCCTACGAGGTGATGGAGAACAGGGCGGCGGCTGGGTGGACACGAGCATGTTGCCACCTTTGAAACCCGAGTTTCAAATGATCTTTTTCATCTTTCATTATCTGAGGTTGCCCTAAATACCCATGTAAAGTTCCTTAAATGACACAAGCCACCAATCAGAATCAGACGCACACAAAAAATATATATCTATATAAAATTGAAATTGTAATGAGGCTTACCAGTGTATCAGTAGCACTTTGGTTCATTTGATATGAACTTTGTTTTTTTAAAGTACCACATGGTAAGGCTTTGAAACTTCAGTTTGTAAAAAAAAACTGTAACAGCCTTTACAGCCTTTGAAGTCACTACTGATATAACTCTGAACAGATCCATTCAAGTTCAACTAACATCAGACAAATGTTTAGTGTATCAGAGGAAGCCACAAAAGCAAGGATTTCATCAATATTTCACAACAGCCTCGGGGAAACTGTAGATTGCAATGCTGTAGGGCAGCTAATGGAATTACACACAAGGGTTTTGTACATTTAAAATAAGCAGCTACTAAAAAAATTACCCTTCAGTTTGATAGAAACTGTATAAAACTGCAGATGGGAAACAATTAAATAGCTACCAACATTTATCCATGTCAGCCTGATAGGTCATTTAATAACAGGTATTTCTTTCTCTCTTTCTTTCTCTCTTTTTTTTTCCTGGTAGGGCGATAATAAAGATTAACATTTATGAAAAGTAGCATAAAATATAGCACAGCCAAATGAATAATTAAAGATGCTTCTGAAGAATTTGTTTGCTATTGTATGGCCATGAAGACTGCTTTTCGGTAATGAAATACATTTATATTAAATACAATTATAAATAGAAAGACGCTCAGGATTATGTTTATGGACACTTGCTTTTTATCCTAAAAAAAGAGGAGAGAACACTGAATCATTTCCATCGCCTCCATGCTGCAGCTCACGGACAGCATTTATTTTAATGTATTCCTGTGGAAATGAGTTAGGCCCCAGCTTTGCATTTCCATGACTTTGCAGGGGTAAACTCAAGAATGGACAAATTAGGTGCAATAAACTTAAGTAAGATCAGCACTTCTCTTGAAAGACTCTTGATCAGAATGAAGAATTCTGCATACGAAAGCACGATATTTATTCTAAAAATAGCACCATATAATGATATTCCTTTTCATTACTATATTCAGCATGTAAAAAATCTTTAAAATACTGGCCCTTCATACAGTCGAGTGTTTAGGTATGATCTGCTACTGTGAGAAATTATTACTTCTGTTAATAAATAATGCTTGTTCGGCACACTGAATAGCATTATGTGAGATGCAAATTATTTGATGATTAGATTGTTATTTTTAAAAGCTTTTTATTTCTTGGCTTCTCCAATTCAAAACAGACCAGTTTGGCTGGAGTGTGATGGAGACTGCCATTTAATGCAGAACTTCATCTGCAAATCAGGAAAGATCTTCAACTTGTTAAATTTGTCCCAACAGGGTAGGAGTTGATAGGCTTCCTGCCATAGAGAAAGATTACGGAACAGTGTTGCTTCATTACCGTAATTAATTAATAATTGTTATTAATATGTAAATAATTGTAGCCTGATTTCAGTACTGTAACTAGAGATTAAATGAGCAAGGCTTGCTAGAAAATCTGACATAAGAAGGGGCTCAAATATAAGAACTCCAGAATCCACTACTGATTTCTGAGACGGCCGCTGTGGAGTCACTGCGGGTCAGCTCAAAGCGCAGATGTTTTTGCTGATGATGAGCACCGCTTTTGATTTCAAAGGCCTGCCTCCCTACCTGTTGAACTGCAAAACGCTACATACTGTACGTGTTTTTCAGGAGCACACTGGGAAGTCCACAACCCTTGTACCGGGAGCTGAAAATCTAAAGAGCTACTGAGTACTACGCTTTACGACTCAATGGTAGATACAGGTGGAGTTAACAGTGTTTCTTACACATATTTATTAAAGTACAGAATTCATGCACGGCTGAGAATGCTGAATAAAATGTAAGCTCCTTACAATAACTTGTTGACTATAACCTAATATTACAGCCTATTTAAAAAGTATTAATACAGCTTTAAAAGCACTATTATTATGACATTTGTCTAAAAAGCAGTGGGCCCTCTGATTTTCCCTTTGGATACACAGGCATACCGCAGCTCCAGGCAGATCTGCTTTAAGCCACACTTGCCAGTAATGTTCATAAATCCATGCTGGTTGCTCATAGCTGGTTAAACCATGCTTGCAACATCATTTGTCTGGTAACTTCTCTCTAGATAAGGCACGTAACTAGAAAGCGGGGTATAACACAATATACCTTCCTTGTCTTTTTGTTTTGTTTTAGTGTTGCATTCCAGGCAATAAAAAGCTGCAAATGATTTTCAAGTGTGGATTTTTACTTGCTGGGATTTCGGTGTAAAGGGGATACTAGCCGCGAATACACAAATCAGCAAGTGTTTTATTTCCCTCTTTATTTTCCTTTTAGGAACACACTGTTGCAAATGCTGGTCCAAATGAATAGTCCGTATCTTTCGTGACAAATATTATGGCCAGCAAATGCTGACTTTTGACCATTAGGCATCCCTGCACTTATAGTCGCATAACCATCAAAGCACTAAGCCAGCATGAAGGTCATTACCCCAGCCAGCATCTTACTTTGACTAACTTCTCAGATATGTAAGCAATAAGCAGTTGCAAGAGATTGATATGATACTTTGTGAGTAATTTGGATGAACTATAACACTAACCCAGTAAAGTATTATAATTTTAAATGTGTCCAGAAAATAATTGAAATTCTGGTTTAGCTTCATCATAATGCACAGTGCTGGGTATATTTAACAGCTGACTAGTTTAGCATGAATATTGCTTTACAAATGAGGTCATATTGTTTTTAAGAAACAATATTGCTATCAAACATGTTTAGGAGGAAAAGCAAGAGATTATGAGTACACTTTTAACCTTTCTGTCTCTTTCTATATCTGTTTACTATGGTGATTTAGGTACTCAGTGTTGTTTGAAGGCAACCATAGATGGTTCTGGCATTTAAAAGGGATCCAATAATGAGCAACTGGCAATCAGATTCTTTCTTATTATTACTCTGTCACAAAATCTCTGTTCTACATCACTCCATCTTTGCAACACCAGTCAGAGATGAGAAAGGTCAAAACATCTCCTTCAGACATGCCGGCTACTCGGGCACGGGGCCGCTTCCAATCACAGCAGCCTGAATTCAGCCCGCGCTGGGGAAGGGAGCCCAGTCTGTAGGCAACAAAGTTCATCCGAGGGATGACTTTCCTCCCTCTGCACCAACACGACCACCTTAAACAGGGACCGTCAACTCGTTTTTGTCCATGTTTCTTTTTTATCCCTTCCGCTTGTGTCAGAAGAAGGGATACCCAAACAAGCCTCCCAGCAGAATATTTACAAGTTGGAGTATTATCATGTACATAAGGGGAATAGTTCTGGGCGAATCAGGCCCATTACTCCCTTAATAGACTGGGCAAGTGTACCACAATTTAGTACTAGTTATTATTACTAATGTGTGTTAATGTACTAGCCACAACACTACTACTGAAGTCTTTTACAAACACAGCGTGAAAACTCTTCCCCCCAAAACTTCCAGTTTTGATTCCCTTCAGTGCTGTCCTTTCTCTTTCAGCTCCCTTAGGGATGCTGTCCTACAGTATCCTAGCAGACCTGTTGGAAGTGACAATGCTCATAATGAGCAGCAGTGAGTTTTGCTGTTGCTCTCACCCTGCAAAAACATTTGGGTAAAACAAATCAATACATGCAAAAAGGAAAAGCTTCCAACTTGTATGGAAAATTAAAATATTTTCCAAGTACCAAGTGTATTAAATTAATAGGATTTTAAAAGTCAAAAATGAAAAATTATTGATATATTACACTGTGTCCTTTTAGATGATATCTCAAATGCTCCAAGGGAGGACTGTGATCCAGGGCCAGTACATAGGTCATTTACAGATCATAATCACAATTTCAGAGTTGCATTCCTGCCCCTTACTGAGTGATAACTGAGGTTTATCATATGGGACAACATGTGAAAAAGGCAAAAACAAAACCAAACAAAAATCCCCAGCAACAATAAGAGGTTGCAGCTGCACAGGATCAGCTTTTCCTGAATCTCAGCAAGAAACAAGTATGAGTAATGGTAAAAAAAAAATCCAATAATCAGAAAGGTTGTTTAATGACAGAAACAACTTCTTCAGCAAAGGTACCACAGTGTAATGACTGCTGAGATGGCGACCTCATGGGTACAAAAAAGCTATATATTATAACCATCATAACTGGATTTAAGGCCTGCAGGAATCCACAAAGCAGTCTGGTAGATCAAAAATCCAGACTCTAAAATCCCCTAAGAGTTAAAAGAGTGGATTAACTGTCTCTAGTATCCAACCCTATAAGAGAATAACAACAATAAAAAAAACTTTATATACTTCTCTACATTCTTTTCCTTTTTCTGGAGCCTCACTCAGACTTGGAAGGAGAAGCAACAGAGGGCATCTGACCTCTGCCAAATTACTCAAAACGCTGAGTTTCTGAAAAATGAATCTAGCCAATGTTGCAGCAGGCAATCAAAAAAATATATACATATAAATATATATATATAGATACAATTTTTAGAGAACTAAAATATATTTGTTACTCTTTCTAGTGAACACAAGCAGAAGTGCAAACAAGAGGACAAAAAAAAAGGTGCAAAGAATTTTCAGTCGTGGTTAAATACACACAAAGATCAAAACTTCTCCAGTTTTTGTTTCCTACCTCTTCCATTTCTCTGCCTTCCAGGCACCAATGACATTGCCACATTTCAAGCTTTAGGCTTCTGGAGAGGAGCAAAGTACCTGGGATGTTTATTAAGGCATCATTATATGTCTGTGTGACATCATTTATTTTCTGTGGAAGAGACCATGCCAGGCCAAGATCAACAGTTTGAGCAGACAATTCATCAGGTGGGAGCAGGTGGCAAGAAATCACTTGAGAAGGAGTACGAAACTGAAATGGATGGAAGTGTAAAAGTAATAAGAAAGTGATCAGTGAAACTATGAACAAGAGAAGATAAATCAACTGAAACAAGTGCAGAGCAGACATCGGACCAAGAGAGTTTCCGTAAATGTGGAGAGGGTTTCAACCTTCAGTCAACAAGTGCAATGTTTTGCCCTCAAATCCTCCTCAGGATCAGAAGGATAAACTGAACAGGCTTATTATGGGGAGATTGCAAAGAATCTGTATGAAGAAACAGTCTAACTTCTTAAAGTCCTGGGAGAAAGGGATGTGAGAGCGTTTAGAAACGAAGCATTACGACAGCTTTTGCACATTGCATTTACATGCACTTTCAAACTGTGTTTACGTTGTGACAGTATGGTGCAGGGTCTGTGTTTATGTTTAGCGTGAGACCCCCTGAAGCAGTGATGGAAATGGCACAGACGTAAAGAATGGTACGTGCACACTTCGAAAGATGGTAGAAAGGGGGAAATGCTGAACTGCGGAGCTCTAACTTCCAAATAAAACCAGCAACTCATCTCACCCATTGACTTGGCGACTTCTTGTACAGACGAACACACAAAACAATTTTTATCCAAGACTGAACTTCACACCAGTAAAATCCATTTGCTATCAATAACCGCATAATTCAGGAAAAAAAAATCCTGTGTACCTTATCTAACACAGATTTGGGACTAAGTACTGATAATGTAATTTTACATTCTAAATATGTTTCTGGTATCAGTAGGAGTTAGATGAATATAAATCTGCCCAGCTTTTTGATAATACACAATGAGATACTGGGTACGGACACTCTGTCCTAGTTGATTTGCAGAGCAGAGAAAGTCCTTGGAGATTTTGGGGGTAAAGTTGATTTAGAGCTATAAAATTGAAACACTTACTACAGACCAGAGGCCAACAGCACTTCATTACAGACTGTCTAAACACTTTCAGTTTATCCACTACACTCAAATACAAACAGTTACTCCCTTTAAAGTGTTTCTGGTGGTTTTCATTTCTCTTTCTATCAGAAGTAACTTCTAAAAAATATATATATATATTGAATATATTTCTCAATCTGTGTTAAAATTCAAGTGAAGGTAGACGACATTCTAGACCTGCATAAAGTTTGTCTTGAGCAACTAACAATTTGTTTGAATATATGGGCTAATTACTGTATAAATCTGCCAAGCAGAGCTGGAATTTGACTAGTCGCTATTGAAAGATGCAGGGGGAATTTTTCAGCATGTGCCGTACTGCAGGTTCACTGCCCCTTCCATGCAGGTGGTTCCGTTTTGCTGGTGAGAATCCTCATGCAAACAGAGAGGGGAACAGGTTTAGAACAGGAGGATTGAGAAACACTGAAACTGCTATTATTATTTTATAATCCACTGCCTTTTAATATGTTACCCCTTAGAAACAAGAGTCTTTAAACATGCTCTGGGAGATGAACCAACCAAACCAGCCACCTTTACCAGCCATAAGAACTTTTCCATGTGCAATAGGAAAAATAATATGCTAAATTTAGAAATATGTGTTTCATTTCTTACTGCTGAATAGTTTTTTTGAAGTAAAGAGAATTTGACAGAAGAAAAATTAGCTCAGTGTTTTATTTTTTGGTCTCTCTTTAAAGAAAGTCTTCTGGTTGCTAGAGATGTTTCTTTTTGTCCAGTGGACATATATATGTGTTTGTGTGTGTGTGTAAATATATATATATATGTATGTATGTATATATTCAGTTTTGCTGCCAGTACCAGTGGAGTAGGAAGTGCCCACATCCTAAACTCTTTAGCAACATGTTAAAAATGATGGCAGTTTAGAAAAAAAAAATAATGTAGCTATTATACCATACTGTGCATGTCCCCAGCATTTCCTCAGAAGACACCTGATTTGTTTTATCTGATAAATCTGGGTAATTGTTAGTGGAGCCTCAGAACCAAACTTCTGAGGCCAGGTGCACACTATGGAAAAGCAATTTCGATGCAGCAAAGATTGTTTTAGGACTTACTTCATTTCACTGTGCAAAACTGTCACCCATTATGTTGGAAATTAAAATGTATTCCCACTTTTCTTCCTTTGTTATCATTAATCTAAAAAGAAGGATTAGATGATTTCCCTTATTAGTTCTCAATCTGTTTGTCCCTGTGTGATTGAGAGGCAACCTCTCATACAAAATACATCCTGCTGCCTAGTCCTTTCCACCAAAATTTGGGCTCCCCAACCAGTATCTCCTGCCGAAAAGGGTTTCGCTGCTACCTGTTCTCTCCTCCTCTGTGAGCAACCAGACTTTTTGCTTTTGTTCTTTGACACTGCTAAAAATGCTTGTGTTAGAGGAAGCAGAATTAAAGGTCAAAAATTCAAGTGTTTTTCTGTTCCAGCCTGTATAAATCTATCGCTGTCAAAGAGAAGCAATCATGCCTGCAAATGCACTTTACGGGGCTTAGAAGATCTGTTTCTCAACTTAAACTATGTAACATTTAAATATCAAAAACTTTGTTTTCTAATGAGGGAAGTATTGAGGGGGGAGAAATGAATTATATGCTTGATGTATACCGAAGGCTGGGAAAATTAAGGCCATTTCCCATGGTGAGAATGCAGTGATTTCAGTTTGTGAGAGTAAATTAAGCCTTTGGGAGAATTTGTCTTCCATTAAATTGAACAGCTAAACAGGCACAGAAGATTTTAATGTCACCACCAACAAACCCCAAAGGTTACAAACAGAAAAAGAAACACAGTTTTCTTGTTTGGAAGTTCTGTCCCTCTACCTAGGAAAATGCAAACTGCAAATGTATGTTGAGAAACAAAGACTCTTAAAGATCATAATTCCATTCCTATACCATATGCTATTAATGTCTGTCAACACTGTTTAGCCAGCAACTGCTGACAGAACCATATTTGCTATCTAAATACATCATAAATAAATCAGTAATGAACTGCTTCAGTAAACCTTCTGCACTGATTGGAAATACAGATCGAGTAAACAAACTCTGGGGATAACATTTTGCAGCTAGGAGTATATACAACTGTTTAATGTCAGTGACAAAGTCACTCACACCTCACTTTCTGGCAAGACATGAGGCGGGTGAAAGAAAATGGGAAGAATGGGAAAAGTGTTTAATCAATTGTAGTAAATGTACCTGTCAGCATTCATCATATTATTTTTCTTTTTCTTTCTTTCTTTTTTTTTTTTACATTCAGCTTTTACTTTATGCAAATCTGGGAAAAGGGACTTTCAGCAATTAGAGTTATGAAATACGCTCGTAACAAAATCGAAATGCTGGGCTCAGACACACTTGCAGAACTAGGAAGATGCGCATCAAAACCCTGCAGAGGTTCATGAGCTTTTCAAGCAAGACCTGTACTGACCTGTAAGAGCTGTAAACACAGGGTGCACTGACTTCTTGGAAAAACAAGACACCAGATTTTGGATTAAACATGAGTATTTTGGAGGCAAAGGGCCCCACTCAGTGTTAAAAAAACAGGAACTATTAGACAGTATCTCCAAACTGGGTTCCCAACTCTGCTGTAGGGTAACCAGTGAGTTACACTCAAAATTTTTCTGCATCCTTTTGAAGGTTAAGTGGGAAGACAATTGTGCCAGAGTTTCACTTGGAGATTTAGAACACTTTGAAGTCTAAGACTTGAAGTATTTTCCAAGTGGTACTAGACAAAAAACAGTAGAAAACTCTCCAAGAAAACTTGCCCAAATAAACCTGCCACACGNTAGACAAAAAACAGTAGAAAACTCTCCACTACTTGCCCAAATAAACCTGCCACACATTGCCTGGACCAAGAGCAGTTCTATTTGGTGAAGGGGAGCTGGAAGCAGGATTTGTCTTGTGAGATGGGATATTGAGAGACAAACTAGTAGTAATGCTGACTGCTAGACTTATAAATATATATATACTAGTCCCATAAATTTATAATTAAATAAGTAGTTCTTGTCTTTCCAACTCTTATTTGACACAGGTTTTTAGAAAGTTACTTTCTGACAGTTTTCTGGTAATTAGACACCACAGCTTTATATCAGAACACTCTTAATTAAGACTATGGAGAGATGCTAAAACTGTAATTTCATCTACGGTATATTTTAGCAGCAGAGATTCTTGGAGATCCCAGTGGGAAAAGACTTTAGAATAAAAGTGCTAATTTATCATTATATTTGCAATGGACAATATTAAAAAAAAAAAGAGTTTATCTTCTAGATGGATGATTAAAAGTTTCTCGTAATCCTATCAGATGATTAAACTTTTTATCCTTTGTTGCTCCCAAACTGCTGCCTGACGGTCCGTACGATCCCAAGGAAGGGCCGCTGTGCACAAATTCTGATTATTAACAGGGCTCGCAGAGACGAGGCAGGTGTTATTCTTTCCAGCCCGAATCGTCTGTGTGCCCAGAGGGCTAACGGTGACCCCCAATGCAGCACCCAAGTGCACACATTAACCCCCGTTCCCTGTTCCCCACTCATGTGAACTTAGGAGAGACCAGGTGCTAAATACTGAGATGGAGGCAGAACGGAGTGGGGCTAGGATCTTACCTTCTAATAAATCAAGTTATAAATTTATATTGAGAGCACCTTAAGACTGAGGTTCATGCGCAGGAATACAGTGTAAAGCAAGGTTCCCTCTGGCGTCGTTTGTTTTTGTGACAAGCTGCAGAGATTGCTGGAACAGAAGAGGTCCCAAGCTCCTAAATACCATCTCAAGTAGAGTTCATGTAAAAAAGAAGAGTAGCAACATCGTCTGGATGATAAACATTCATATTTTACAACCTTTCAGTTTATTTACTGATATATCTTTTTCTAAGTATATTTGTTGTTTGTATCAGCTTGCCTAGGCAAAACAGAGCCATACATAATTCAGGGATAAAATTGCCATCAAGTCACTGAAGAAACTAAACAAATAGACCTCAAACATATATTTTTCATTAATAGCCCTCCATTACCAATTTCCGACACTTTGAACCAAAAATAAATAAATAAAGTAACAGGAGACAAGAGAAAGACACCTCATTATTTAATGCCAGTCTCCCTGGCTTTGTGCTTGGAGCAGGTAGAGGCTCCGTGTTCAAAGTTAGCCGTAATGTGCCCTGGGAACGCGCGCCCGGCTGGCAGGAGTGCGGGAGGCGACGAGCCAGTTGGCCAGAGCTGTCACCAGCCCTCGCGCCTGCGAGACAGGGCTAAGCGTGGAGGCTCCCATGCCACTTACACATTTCATTTTTCCCTGTCTTCCTGTCCAAAAAAAGGAAAGAAGGGAAAAAAAATCAAAGAGAAGGGAGGGGAGGAGGAGAGAAAAAGAGGGAGAAGAAAAAGAACTGTTAATTTACCAAGCTTAAAATAGCAGCTGCTAATGGGCTTTTGTGCTCCTCCTTTAGTCACTGCAAGGTCATGATCAGAAGTAGCCCGTGTTTGATTCTAAAGTAACACTCTGCTCTTCTCCATAATGGACATTAAAAAAAAAATGGAAGAGCTGGGACAAGAACACAAACAAACAAAAAAGTGATGTGTTTTATGGAGCCCCAAAGTCCTCCAGGTTCCAAAAAGAACTTGGAGGGTGGAGCAGTACCCTGTTTTTTACTGTGGTCCCTCGTAATAATAATTGCATTACAATGAACAATTAATTGTATAGATTAGTCTAACTTCATCAATTTTATGGCCCATTTTAATGCTATTTCGCACAGGGTTGCTAAGCACAGCCCTCTATTCCATCCCTGTGTTTAAGGGGTTAAATTAGATGAGTGACAGCCTTTCTGCATGATTTACAACTTCGAGCCCTGTAGTGAAACCAGAGCTTGATGGATGATCCTGAAAGACGGAGACTAACCATAAATCATGTCTTTGAATCATTGACAAAGATAAAGGAGAGAAAGAAAAAGCACTGGCATTGACATTCATTCTCCCAATAATGTACATTGACTAGTTACAATACAGAACCTTAATTAAAAAAAGCGAACTCCAAGTAGTCACCTCAGTGTAGGGATTGCACCGCTCTGGAAGGCTCACGAAAATTACAAATAAAAGTTCAAGCCACAGCCATGATAGGTTACGGCCTGGGAAACACGCTCGGATGTGCGCCCACACTGGGGAAGGGAAGCAGATAAACCCAGGCTTTAACCTCCTCGTTATTCAGAACCCGGCTTGCTGTTATTGTGCCTGTCCTTAATTTCACCGATTACCGTTAGAGCTGGAGGCCCAGGCGAGATGTTGTTTTAGGTACTGGGTATATTACGCCAAGGTGCCAATCTTCACGGGCAGAACAAAGAGGCTCTATCGGCTCTGCCTTACGGGAGGAGCAACACGGGGCTTGTCTGGGGCCGTGTGGGCTTGATGAGCTTGTGAAAGGGGGGATATGTTTGTATGTTCACGATATCCTGGGACAGAAACGTGCTGGAACTGATAAGGAAGTTCCCTCTATTCAGTGTTTCTAAATTTATGGCGGAGGTGGGAAGTGAACTCCAGTTGCCCAAGTCACAGGCCAGGAAGAGGAAAGAGGAAACCATTACTTAACCCCAGGTGCCACTTTGCAGGCTCACACGCAGGCTGGAGCCGAGGAGATGTACGGCCTCGCATCTCCAAACACACTTACATATTTGCATCCCAAAAGTTAAGATTTCACCTTAACCTTTCAAAGTGAAACACTTAATATTGCATTCGAAATGTGAGGAAAAGCCAAACATTGCAGCTTCCAGCAGCCTAACTGGAGGCCAGCAGGATACTGCAGAAGTCAAAGGCCAGGTTAGGACCTGTTTGGGAGAACAGATGGTACCATCTATGTTAGCGCTCGATAATCCCAGCTTTCTATGCAGGGAAGAATGGTAGAATCCTGAAGAAATCAATCTGTGATAGTTTTGGAGAGCATCCATTTTGTGTAGGTTGCCGCAACAAATGAATACAGAAAAGGGGTGACTTTCTGAACAAGCTGGTGCTGAGGCACCAAAGCCCTTCAGACACCGATCTGCAAGTGGGCAAATTAGCCTGAGTGGAGGAAAAATACAACCAGCCTGGGTGCAATGTGGGTATTTGAAAAAGACTTCACCTGTATAACAACAAAGACAACAGCAAACCTGTAAACAACAGGTAAGGAGGGAAAAAGGAAAAATGCAAAAAAAAAAGTAATTCTTTAAAAAGAAAGCCACAGACTTGGGACATTCACATGCTCCTGTTAGCTGAAAGAAGGGGTGGATGAACTCCCAGGTTTTCCAAGAATTGTTCTTTTAGCAAGTCTTTTTGATTGGTAAAGTTCTTTGAGTCTCTCAAATATTTAAACAAAATATTAGGATTTCTCATACGGAAAATGTCAATATAAAAACAAAACACAGCAAACAAAATAAAAGAAGCAACAGTAAGCAGGCTTTTCTAAGTAACGGGAAGCCTGTGTAGAGCGAGGGAAGAACTCTTCAGAAAACACCAGAGAAGGCAAAACTGGGCATGTTTCAGAAGGCACAATTATTGTAATAGATTATATATATTTATTTGTGTATGCATTTTTTCCTGTTCTTCCCCATCTCTCTTTGCTGGGCTGTAGCTATCCATTTCCTATACTCTTTTTTTTTTTCACTTTCTTCAGGTGATTATGCAGATGAGCAAATGCTATCAAATATGTGTAGAAAATCTAAGGATTCTCCAAAGTAGGAGCACTCACTTTTGCATAGGCAGCAAAACCAAAGAGGTACATGGTAAAAATTATGCAATGATTTTAGCTCCTTACCTGCGATTTACAAGTTGCCTTGGTTGTATTATTCATTACTCAAAATGTTTTCTGCAAATAATTCCTAATATATCACTTTGTCACAAGCATTTTGTGGCAAATTCTCAATTCTAGAAAGTCACAGTAGGTACACAGGAGTTTCCTTTTCCCTGACTGCATGAATACATATCTTAGCTTTGAATTTCTAGTGCAAATACGGACTTGCTATTTGCTTTCCATGAGTATTTGCTGAAGTTTGTTTTTCCAATAAGCAGACCTATTATAAACAATTTCCTAAAATATTTATCAGCAACCAACAGGGAGTGAACACAGTCACTTATTTTATCTTGTTTACAAATTTGAGCAGATATGCATAGACCTCCTTTCCTTTCATTTTTGTCTCATGTCCCTCAATTTTAAGTTTAAACTCTTCCTCTCTATTATCAAAGCGTTCCTCAGTGCAGCTTATAAAAAAGCATTCTCTCAGTAGAAAATTTTGCTGCAGTAAAAAAACAAAATCAACATTTTGTTGGGAAAGGTGTCCTTTTACTAAGCAAAGAGAAGGCAGGGAAGAAAAGAGCTGGAATCTGTTTTTTTGTTTCAAAATACTGAAATTTCCCCCAAATAACTGATTCAGCATAGCTGATAGGAGGTGAATTCTGCCGTTTCCAGCTTCAGCCCCCCCTCACATCCCGCACGATTTTCTTTGATCCTTCAGGTTTGCAGCATCACGGGAAATGTCCGAGTGACAGCGCAGTCAGAGGGTCACCAGCCCCAGGCAGCGGCTCGCACCAAGGGACGAATATCACAGTAATCCCCATGGTTTCAGGGAGGTTTTTAGGGGAGCCGCAGCACCGCTCTCCCTTCGCCTGCTCTTTGCTTCCTTCAGCTGAGGCGAGCGGCCCGACCGCCAGCGCCGCTGGCGGGGTTCAGGAGCACAACTGCACTAATTATATCATTTCGCTAAATCTTGAGGTGATAAAGAAGACAGACATTCAGCTGTCACAGGAAATGACCCTGAAACAAAGCGAAACCTTCCACTAAGAAGCACATACACATTTGCTAAAAAGTGCTGAGCACCCAGCAGAAAAGGCAACTGCCGGCGCACGCGTGTGGTGCACCCTGGAGACGTCAGAGAGGGAGCGACTCTGTTTTTCTAGAGGATTTGGGACAGTTCATAAGGCAATTCTGATTCACAGGGATGCTGACTGAAGGGTGAAACTGGAATGAGGGAGAAAATAACCCGTGGGATGTCAGATTGAGGGTGCAACACTGGCTGAACCCCGCAGAGGTGCCCGGGAGCGGCCTCGCGAGGACAACACGTGGCTCGGACTCGTGATCGGGGATGGCTGAAGCCGAGTTCCCGTGGGCCGGTGCTCTCAGGAGGGCCGTCCGCCTCCTTCCTTCATCCCCTGCTCCTTGCCTCAGCTCCTGCAGCTTTCAGCAGGTCTAGCCATGGTGCTGGGAGGCTGGAGTTGCCAGAAGATCTTTGAGTCACGTCCGCTCGAGGGCAGGGCTGGAACACGCGGTCCCCATGCACGGAGGGGCGGAGAAGACCCCAGGCCTCCAAGAAGAATTCAGTTCATTTGGGAGGCCATACAGAAGCGCTGGGGTGAGGAAGGCGTTAATACACTAGGTTGGGCATTTGACAGAGAATACTTATGTTTAACCATTCATAACTAAATCACATCAATTCAGGTGTGTTCCATGTATTTCTGACTCTCACATTAATCTCTATGCAGAGAGAGCATCTAAATATTTGTCAGTTCCGATATTGTAATTCTTTACCAAAACTAAGGGGAATCCCCTGTATTTTTTCTTTTTCTCTCCTTTCTTTTTTTCCTACCTTCTTTTCTTTATTTTCTGCTAGAAAAAAGTGGTGAAAGGCTTTGGATGATCATTTAAGGAAACAGGGATTTAATAAACCCTGTGTTTGGGTACATCACAGCTTTTATGTTGGCGCTGAACTCCACATACATTAAATCCACATCATCTATCAATCTTACAGTTGCGTGTCACTTATGAAAATCTACTGAGTATTGTTTTCATCTCGCCTTACAACAGGCAGCAAAGCCTCATGAATACTGAAGAGCATTGTAAATACGGCACATCTTTTATTTTTAAAGGTCTAGACAGTTTGGAATGGTGAGATTTCTTTGTTGAAAATTGCAGCTTAAAGCAATAATTCCCAGATTCCTCCTCCCTTTTTTTTTTTTTCCCATTCTGTGTGCAAACAAGCAGAAGCACCGTGCTCTATCATTAGGAACACCTACAACGGGGCTGCTGGCGCTGCTGCAAGTTCACCACGCGAGTACGGTGCCTGTGCTAGCCATTAATCCAGCCCGATGTTGGTTCAAGTGCGATATTATTATTCAAATTCCATCCCACTAGGAAGCAACCAGCTCTGAGATGTATCTATTCATTTCCACTGCTTTATTGAAATCTGACAACCTGCTTTTTCTACATTTTTGAATACTGCAACTTTATGACCACACACTGCCATCACCTTACTCTTATTTGCCTCAATAGCCCTCAGTAGTGGATCTGCCATGGGCTGAGTTTAATAGAACAATATTTTACTGTAAGACAGCACCTTTCACTTTGAAGAATAAAGCCTCATTGAAATTCAGTCATCTCGGGGCTGAGAGGAACAACTTTGGTGAACAGGGACATTGTGGCTGTGGACACAGTAGGAAATGTCTGGTTATTTGAAGAGTGCAAAGTGACCTTTTAACGCACATGCAAACCAGCTGGGGCTGTAGTCATCCAAAAGACCATCGCCATCTATTACGTGAATCTCAATCTGGGCTAGAAAATGGGTGACAAAGTCTCCTGAGATCACATACGCTTATAGGAATGGCCTATTTGTGCTGGCCTGATTTCCAGCAGAAGCAACCCTCTCCACTTTTGCACATATAGTCCTAGGAAGAGCCAGGAACAGCAGGGAGGCACTATCAAAGAGTTGTTCAAGGAGTTGATTAAACCTCTCTTCTGCAGAAACCTGGATTTGGACTGAATCTCCATGAGGGTGAGGGGAGGGCTGTTTCAGTGTGATTCTTATTTTGCTCGTTATCCTTGTTAGCTGGTCGGTCCTGTAAACTCCCATGTTTGCATTCCACAAACTTCCTCCACGGCAAGTACAGCTTACCATGAGCTAAGAATTAGTAGTAGTCTCACCAATCCCAAGGATTTGATCTAATTTAGTGTTACTTATGGGACTGAGAATCACATAATTGACTTCTAACCTTTCTGTTGGTTTCTATGCCCATGCCAGGAAAGGTAGCTGCTGCTTTACTCCTACAGACACAAAAGAAGATCTCCTCTGCCCTCACCCTGCTGCCCTGCAGTGTGGGCTGTTTCAGCGGTTGAACAGTGTTTTGTGACTTCTGAAAAAGAAGGGCTGGGTGCAATGTGCTGCTGCTTGTCTGGGCAACTCCGCCTCAATGAAGGATTAAGAGCTACTGTCTCAATGGGCTGGAGGCCACCAGTGGCAGTCAGCTCCCTCAGTCATGGGTTATCACATTAGGCACCCTAACCAACCCTCAAGGGCCAAACGCTCAGGACATCTTCTTGCTAGATCAGAAGCTTTGCAAAGAAGTGCCCCAGAGCTGCCCTGTATAAACCAGACATGAATAAGCCTGTCCTTGTTAGAGCTGAGACATCAAACCTGAGTGTCTGACAGATTCCCCATCCACCTTTGCTGGCAAACACTGGCTTGGGACAGGCTTGAAATGAGTTTGAGACAGATCTTGGTATCACACTGTTACTCAAATTTTAAATCTGTCTTGCCTGACTCAGTAGAGCCGGGTTTGGACCATCCACGGGCGTCACTTGAGTTTGCTGAAACCAAAAGCTGAGAGAAGAGGTTCTGCGAAGAACAAGAGGTCACATTTGTCTGTTAGAGGGAAAAGGAGCACTTAACATTTCCAGACTCCTGGCAGTTCAAATGAAATGGAACCAAGGTACGAAACAACCTTGAAGTTTTGAGTTTGACAAACATGTGATTTCATGAAAGCCATACTGAAACTCTGAGAATGGCAAGTGATGCAGAGGGAAGGAATGTGAAGTGTGCGCTGCCTCCCTCTGCAATCCTGCAGACTCCAAGGCACATTGTCCTGGGATGGTTTTCGGAGGCTGGGGTGGGGCTGCCTGCTGCATCTGAAAAGCAGACCTTTTGTTTAGATCTGCAAAAAATTTGCAAGTTTGTTATTTCATCAAAGAAATCTAATCCACCTATTGTCCTCTGATCTTTCTCCTAAGATCCTTCCATATGAATAGAGTTGCTTTTTAAAGCATCGTCCCTCCCCGCCCAGCCCCCCCAGCATTTCCCGTCCTCTCACCTTAAAAAACAACTCTGAGAACTTTTCGACCAAAGCAGCCATGTGGAGCCAGAATTGTTTCAGTTTTATACAGGGCCTTTGCTCACATCCTGTCGGGTGTTAAAAATCCCTCAGCTGCTTTGCTAGGACCACCCGGCTAGTTCTGAACCACATCTGACAAAATGATACTGTTCACTTCCAGAACCCATCACACAGTTATTCTTGGATAAAAGGTAAAGCAAATAGCAGCCAACTGCTCACTGCTGCAGAAACAAAGACCATCTAGCTATTTATCAAAGCCTCAGACAACCAGCTTGCTTTAAGCTCAGCCACCTCTCCCATTACAGCTTTAAACGATAACATGCTATAATATCAGAAATGACAAATGGAACCAGGGGCCTAACCTATACACAATCAATACCTGCTCTGAAATAAGAACCATCTTCAAAGTATTGACAAAGGGAGCCGGAATACGTATAAAACTGCAATTTTTTCTTGAATTGTTTGGTATGGCCACTGTCAACATTCATTTGTCCATGACATTCTTTTTATTTATTTATTTATTTTTCCACGAGAGCAGCAAAACACCAGGATGTGCCACTGTTCTCAAGCCATTATAGTTGCCCTGGGTCTACTGCGTTTTGGTGGGTAAGAGGAAAGCGCCAGTCGCCAGAGGGGCAGCGGAGCCCTCGTTGGCCAACTGCAAACTGACCGCCAGCCTGCAGAGCCCTTCTGCATCCTGCTTCAAACCGAGACGCACAAGCAAAACTCAAGATAGCATCAGCTACATTCATTGTGATTGTGCTCACCCAGCTTGGGACGGAAGAGCTTTATTTAAAAGCTCTTCTTTTAAATAATAATAAAAAATATTTAAAATGTAGCTATTAACCCTGTACAAGAGCAGAATAAAAAATCTGCATTCAGGTCATAAAGATAAGGGCCTTCCTCTGAAGGACTGATGAAGGAAGCACCTTACAGGCCAGCTACTTCCTCCTCCTGAGTTTAATAATAATACTTTGTACTTTTATGGCATCTTAAAGTGTTCACCACATTTCAGATATTCTATGAAGAATTAATAACAATTCAAAGTGCTCTGCAAATGTTCATATCCCCTTGCAGATGGGGAAACTGAGACAGAGCCAAGTGGAATGGCTTGGTGAAGGTCACGCAGGGTGTTGAAACAGCTGGCAATAGAAACCAAGTCTCCAGAGTCACTGCTTGAAGCGCAAATCAACTTTTCTTTGTTTACTCCATTTGGCTGGAAAAAAGTGGAGATGAAGGTGACTGATGAAGGGAATCAGTCACACAAGAAAACTGTCTCTAGAACAGCAGGGAACAGTATGGACAGGATAAAAGCAGGGACTGTGGCCTTGGTACCAAGGAAGCCCAGGACTGCCCTGCAGAGAGAAGCTAGGGACCTTCAGGTTTTTTCTGGAGATAGAGTTAGGTATTTCTTTATAGCCTAAATGAAGAGAAAGCACATAAGGAAATACGGTTGAGAGAGAGAGGTTTTATATTCGCTAACTGGCTTGAAATCATCATAAATGTTAAATGGTATCACCCTCTTCCATGTAAGAGAGACAGTTTGTGTGGGTATGACCCATTCGCTGGGTCTGAACCATGCAAATACCACTGCAGTGACGAGGGGCTGGGGAAATTGGATACTTAAAATGTTATGGCTGCTTGAAGACAGCAGAGGAGAGGAACATATTGTGCACTAAATGCCAGGCCATGTTTTTTGCCAACCATATTGCTAGTCGGCACAAAAGTGGGAGAACTTGTGGCTGGCGGGAGCTCGCGCAAACCAAGGGCAGGAGTGCCAGGGCTGGCGGCACCAAGGGACTCACTCCCAAAGTCGGGAGGGGATGGGGTGCAGCTGCACGGCCAGACACAAGCCAAGAGGAAGACGTTTCGAGCCTTCCTAACCTCGAGCAAGTGGATTAAACACTGCATAATAGGCCCACAACATTCATTTCAAAACAGGATAAAAATGTCTCTTCCTTGGAGAGTCACAATAAAGAGGGAAAAGGCTAGGAGAGCCCAATAGTACTGGAGAAATCGAGGCACAAATATGAATTGCCCATGGTCACAAAGGAAACATGCAGCAAACTAACCCTGAAACAGCCCTGGTCAAATCCAATGCTTCCGGCGTTATCTTCTCCTCCAGCACAGGGCGGCTGCAGGACACCAGAGCCACCCCAAGCACAAGGAGCTGGGAGACCGACACAGTGAGAGACTCTGCTGGCTGCATCTCGCTCTTGTTTCTTGACAACTGCTTCTTGTCAACTCTATTTTTTTTTTTTTTTTTGCCAAACTGAAACCCATAATTTAAAAGGGGAAAAACGTGGCAAAGTGGCTCTCTTGTGCCCATCAGTGCTTGAGAAACTTCAAAGAAAAATGACTCAAAGAAGAGAGAACATGAATAAAGCAGCAGAGACACAGGAGCAGCTGATTAGTCTGCCTTAAATACATGTTCTTGGAGGGTACCCCAAAACGTGCTGTGCATCGCTGAGTAAGTGGGACACGACTTTAAGCCAAACTTTTTGTATAACAAGATGTTCAAATGAGAGTAAGGGGAAAAGAGTGGGACTGTGTGGCTCCAGAGTGCGGGATTTAGAGCTGCAGGACACAACTGTGGGCTCAGCCCAGAGCAGACGCTGCAGCTCTCTGTGATGCAAAAAAAAAAACGGGAGCAAGTTTTAAAATCACTGACCCTCTTCGTTTAGGCCTTTGAAGTTCTTGGGTGGGAAATGGTATTTATTATTAGTTGTCATTAGTGTGTAAATAAGTAAATACACCCACTCCCCTTCTGGAGGCAGCACAAAACAGGAAAGAACCTGCTACGTGTTTCTCAGGGAAGAAAAATGCCACTGACTCCAGCATTTTACTGGTTGCTGCTTTGCTCTGCTCTGCAGGGTTGTTGCAGGAGGATTTTCGCCTGCGCTGGGCCCAGGCTGTGCTTGGCTTCCAAGAAAGGGCAGCTTGGGATAAAGCACAGCCAAGGAAGGGGCAGGGACAGTCCATGAGGAAACTCCTGCTCCGAGAGTCTTTTGCTGTAAAAAACAGGCAATCGAGGAGCCTCGGACTGAGGATCCTAAACATCTTTGTGCGAGAGCTGCATTAGGGCTTGTTACCATTGCTATTAACTGCAGCACTGAAATGTGCCTGCTGAGGCAGACCTGCTTCTAGGAGCTTGGCAGCTAACGGCGAGTTAGGTTTGTGCCCCCCACAAAAATCCGGGCTCAATCAGATTAATATAGAGCAGTTGTGTAATGAATATAATGCTAAAGAGATGAAAATAATGTAAATCACATTACAAAAAAGCTCAAAAGAGCAAAGCAAGAGTGGAGGTGAATATCATATCAGGATTTGGAGAAAAAAAAGGATGGAAATGGAATTGAGAAAAGAAAAACAAAGGTCACTGGAGGAACACAGATACAAAAAAGTGCTAAGTGTTCAAAGGCATTTAGGTGGGTTGAGGTGCAGGTAGGGGCTTAATAGCATTTTTTACGATTGTTTAAGCAGGTTAAAAGGAATCAAGGCTTTAATCTGCTGAGGTTCTTTTGAAAATCCCACCAGGATTTTGTCATAAGATGCATAAATACCTTTAAAAATCTGGCCCTGATCATTCCTGGAAAGTGAATCGTGTCCCAGGATCAGAGCTACCCAGCAGTCAGCGTGGAGTCTTTATGCTGTTCTCATATTAAAACAAAATGAGCAAGGAAAGCAAACAAAACAGGGGCATTTGATAAGGCAGATCTCACATAAACACCATTAAAATGAAGACACGAGCTTGGCCGCGGTCAGCGATCAGCTCCCTGCACTTGGGGGAGTTTGCCCACCTGCTGCCGAGGGCAAAAATTCCAGTGGGGAGAAGGCCCGGCAAGGGCAGAGGATGGGCAGCATCTCCTATCCCAGCTTCTCTGCGTGTGCTGCTGCTCAGAACAGAAGCTCATTAAGTACAAAACCCCAAAAACGGAGTAAGGGAGAAAACTCTTCCACTCATAATTTGCAAGCACAGCCAAAGGGATCCTACTCCAGCACAGATCTATCTCCTGCCCCACTCAGGGTCTCTTTTTTTAAAAATTTCCTTTGTGAAGGAGGGCAGGATTTCAAGGGAGATACAGGTTTCCTATATCAGAGAAGACTCACGATAGCTCTGTCTCGTAATTACAATGTCCCAAGAGCAGCTCTGGGGTACAGCCTGGCCACCCCCTCCACCTCTCCAGGACAGGCGACCACATCCATGTCCTCCACTGAGCACATCCTGGCCAATGTCCCCCCTGTCCCTGACGTGGTCCTCACACGGCTCCTCCCCAGCCGTGGAGGCACAACCAGCCCTCAGTCTGGCCAACAAACAGGCCACAAACCAGTGCATCGACTGTGCCCTGCGCGCGCCGGCAGATGCGCCGGCGAGAGGGACCCGCAGGCTCCGCACGGGAGCCGCTCCGAGCGCGGCAGCCTCGGCGCGTGTGAGGAGGCAGTTGCTAAGGTAACTCCTTTCTTCTTGTAGAGAAAAGCCAAGTAAACAAGCATGTAAACAGACTTAAGAGCCACGTAAATTGTTGGTGAACCTATTCTGGTTACCTTGACGATAAAGTATCACTTTTCCAGGATTCAAACTTTCTTTGGCGTGCGAGGAATGTAATATGTGGTGATCTCTGGCAGCTGCAGTTGGATCATCCAAGTTTTGGGCCAGTCTGGCAGTGCTCTCTTGCCTGCAGGCTGTGAAGGGATGCCCGAAATTGTAGTGCGTCCCTGCAGGCCTCCCAGCCAGGCAGCGCCCTGAGTGTTTGTGCATTAAATCATGGAGCGGACGGTGAGCTGTCCCCTGGCTGAGCTTTGATTATATCTTCATTAATTAGAGTAAGAGTACTTACATAGCGCTTTTATGACCTTGCAATCATTAAGGTGGGCTACATTTTATAAGTGTTGCTTTCTTTTTCTAGGTTAAGAAATGGCAAGGGAGACGGAGACACGACCTAATTCGATGTCCAAACGGCCGGGATGTGCCCCTGATCCCTCAACCTTAGCTTTGCCCACAGGGTTCTGGGAATCAGCTCCGTACAGGATTACCTACACTTAAGGGATGCCATAAAGATGGTGCCTGACACCGCCTCTATCTATAGCCTCCCTACAGAGCAATTTGCCACAAAACACGCGTTTTCTTCCCTCCCTCTCGGAACACAGCGGCGGCAACACCAGGCCCCTTCCCGGCACCAGAGGTTTCTCCGTGTGTTTTCCGTGAGCTCCTGCACGCAGCAGGTGCTGCTCAAAGCGCCGACACGAAGGGCCCCGGCCGCTGGGCCAGCACGGGGAGCGCAAGGGGCTCCCTACCCTGAGCCTTCCCCATTTCCCTGACTGTGGCTGCTGCTCCGAGAGCCCCCCGCGTCTGAGCTGCGCGTCACCGGTAGCTGGCACGAGTGACACCAGGCAGCATAACTATTTCAGCCCTGCCAGGCCCCAGCGGGGGTCACGGCTGACAGCAGACTTAATAAAATTGGTTGGGGTTGGATGACTAAAATGAAACATCTCAGCTGAAAAAGAAAAAGCAAGATTGAGGCTCATTCAACAGCTTTCTCCTCACATAGTTAAGGGAGAGCTTCACTACAATTGACAGCTAATTCAGTACACATCTCATAATATATTTTCTCCCCAGCTATATGACAAGTCTAGTGAGCAGGATGCAAATGAACACTTAGGCAGGTAAGTTCCTAATGTCACGTTAAGACCCGGCACAGCACCGCTGCCTTCTCCATCCAGGGCATGAGCTATTGAAGGAAGGAGGAAGGAAGCAGCAGGATGGTAGAGGAAACGGGAGGTAGAGGAGGTTAATTTATGGAAATTATCTAGGTCACTCAGTAAGTAGGACATGCCATGCACAGCTTTAAAAGTACAATAGTAATTTATTTAGAATCTGATTTTCTCAATAGATGGTCAATGAGGGTTATCAGGAACCCTGTAATTGTTTCTGATCTCTTCATCACCCAATGAAGTGCCACGTCCTGAGTGGACGAGGAACTTCCAGGGTTGTTTTCTGGTAACGGGGCCTCCTCCGGACCCAGGTGGAGGTTTGGCTGGACGTGGTCCCAGCCTGCAGGTCCCGGCTGCAGGAGGTGCCGTTTCCTGCCGCATTTTATGACACCGGGGATGGCCGGGAGTCCTGGAGGCAGCTCCAGGGGCTTCCAGGATCAATGCAGAGGAAATTGTTAGGAGATTTTACTGCTTTGGAACTACATGCGATTTGGGGAAGGAATGAAATGGGGAAAGAGGCTAATTCACCACAAACTGCCCTAGACCTGCAGTTAAGAACTGTCGAATCTTCTCCTAATTCATAATGGTATAAATAAAAAAACACTTCTTATCCCTGGTAGTTGGCATATGTCTGTAGCTGCAGGGCTCTTTTCTCATTTTTTCAATTAGTCTCCTCTTCTCCTTTAACGCTACAACTTGCTGCCCACGACCCATGCGTGTCCCCAGCTCCACATCGAAACTCCACAACCCTCAGCACAGGTTTCACCTAAACCGTTCTTATTTTTACTCCTTAAGCAACTGGTTAGCTTAATCAAACAGGCAGTGTGGGTACTCTCATTTCATGTAAAAACAGATATACTTGAGTTTAGCTAAGTTGATCTTTTATTTTTTTCATGCTTCACGCCTTCTAAAAGAGTGTCCGTGCAACTGGCAGCACTGGCTTAAAATAAAAATCTTTCAGCTGTATCCTCTAGATTCAGCTTGTTCTTCTGAGGAGCTGTTATCTATCAGAACTTCGCAATTCTGAATTTTCCTGCCTTAATTGGTTTGTTTTGTGAACTTCCCTGAGAAAATAAGTTACAGTCTCATTTTTTTATATAACGAACTGACCACAAATTGGAAATGAGAATATCTTTTGTAAAGATAATGGGATGCATCCGGATATCTTTAATCAGTTTTTAATTATGGAGCCCAGTGACTCAAAACCACTTGTACCTGACGCTCTCCCCGGCCCTGCAGCTCCCTCCTCCTGGCTGCCGGCTGTGGGTGGCCGGAACTCAAGGAATTTTCGCACTTGGAATGCTAAACTTTGGATATTGGGTAGGAAAGGCAGCGAAAGGCAGCCTGTGGTATCAGTGGCTCTGGATCTGTTTCCACGCTCTGCACCGTGATTAGCAGAGCAGGGCCGGCATCATGCCCCGCTGCGAAGGTCTTGGTTATTTTTCGGCAGTCCTCAGCTCTCGGAGGATCATGGACAATCTCTGTTTGCACGTTTTACAGATATTTTTCTAGCCAACATGATCATTAGGTAAATATTAAAAACCAAAAAGCAATGGAAATAGCTCCCTCCAATTCTTTTTTTTCAATTGGGATATTTTTACTATCACCACTTTTGAAGAACAAGGTCCATGACTCTGCCTCCTTTCAACAGCCTCTGCTTCTTTCTGCTGCTGCAGTTTGCGGCACTTGTTGCAGCATCTCGTGTTAGATGAATCTGCTCGTGCCAAGGAGAGCGCTCCTGTTACAGCCCGAGAGAACCAGCAACAACAGAATCCTCGGCGGCGGCGCGAGCCGCCTCCAGGAACTTTCTTTTTCCTTTTTTCTGCAAGAAGTGCCTAAGAGTGCATGCAGTAACGGGGAATATTTCTGATCAACTTTTCGGTTCTCATGTTAATGTAATTTCGGCAGAATATGAAAAACAACTCTATTCTGGTTTGTGTGACATAGAAATTCTGCATAGAGCTTGGAATCAATTAATTTAAAGTAATAATTTGTATAAACATTCTAACAAAATTTTAAAGGATATTAAACACCCTGTTTTATAAACATAACACTTAATTTGGAAAAAAAACATTTAGAAGGTAATGCATTTAGGATAAGTGCACAACACATGAAAATAATAAATGAAATTTTCCCAGTTTAGAAAATGAATGTAATTAATTAACATTTAAATTACATTTTTAATTGCAATCATGCCCTCCCAGGGGACTCATAAGGGACCATAATTGCAATTAAAAGCATGTGGATTAGATAATAAAACAATGCACACTGTCTGAAATGTGCGATTTAAAATGGAAAGCAGACATTGTTATCGGCACATCTAACTTAATTGTAGCCATAAAGCAAATGTGCTGTACAAAATAAAATTCACATACGGGAACATTTAATTCTTGAATCTCTTAAAGGGGACACGCTTGAGAGCACATTTTATGACAGGTTCTGTTTGAAATGGCCCTTTAAGGCTTTAGTATTCAGGGATGGTGCTTTAATGTTTTTGCATTAATAAAAGCATAGCTGAATGTTCCTATTAAAATACACAGATACATTTAAGTAAGAGATGAAACTGAGTGCCTAAAATTTAAGTTGCAGAAGGCATAATTATATCAGGAACACATTTTTCTTTGTTCCGCATTGTTTTAAAATTGCACTTGCCAAGGGAGAGTTGGAGAGGCGGCACGGCGCTCCCAGCCCCGGGAACGAGCAGCACAAAGTAGCTGATAAAGCGGCGCTTGGCACCGGATACGGGTCTGCGCCGCCTCCGGGGCCTCTCCGGCCGGGGACCCTCATCGGGGATCGACCTTCCGCTTCCCCGCGGTGCCGCACTCCGGCCTTTGGATAAACACTGGAGGCTTTAGCCTTTAGTGCTGCTAATTCTCCATTTTTTCACAAACTTCCACTTTATCTCAAAACAAGCGAAGAACCAATGGGACAAGGAGGGCCAGGCCGCGCTGCACGTCATGGGCACCCAAAGGAGAGTCAAGATGGCGGCTCCTTCGCCCCGTGAGCCCGCGGCGCCGGCTCGCGCGAGGCGANGCTGATAAAGCGGCGCTTGGCACCGGATACGGGTCTGCGCCGCCTCCGGGGCCTCTCCGGCCGGGGACCCTCATCGGGGATCAACCTTCCGCTTCCCCGCGGTGCCGCACTCCGGCCTTTGGATAAACACTGGAGGCTTTAGCCTTTAGTGCTGCTAATTCTCCATTTTTTCACAAACTTCCACTTTATCACGCACAAGCGAAGAACCAAGGGCACAAGGAGGGCCAGGCCGTGCTGCGCGTCACGGGCACCCGAAGGAGAGTCAAGATGGTGGCTCCTTCGCCCCGTGAGCCCGCGGGGCCGGCTCGTGCGAGGCGACACGCGGCGTTCCCGTGCCCAGGGCTGCTCTGGCACCACGGGACCTTGCGGCGAGAACGGGACTCCCAGATCGCTGCTAACCAACCGCACTGCCAGCCGCCCCTCGGGAAGGACCCGGCGCTGCCGGGCAGCAGCGAGCAACGCCGAGCGGGAGCAGAGCGGAGCTGAGAAGCCCCTGGAGAGACGGTCCCAGCCAGGAGAGAAATTCCGTGCACGGTTGCTCCCTTCTGCCATTTACCTTCAAACGTAAAGGGCTGTTTCTTCCTTCACCTCACCCAGATACAAAATATGACTCTGGTTCTAGACTTTTAGGGCAAATTTTGATAAATACAGTGCCTGGGCAGATTAGGTTTGGGTTTAACTCTGATGTGGGAAGAACATACGCTTATATGGCACCCACTGAAAACAAAAAGTTCTGAATTTTTCAGTTCCTGAAGTAGTTTTGCTTTAATCCCAGTTAGACAAAACAGGATCTGTGCAAATAATGATGTAACTGTTGATAATATCCAGTGTAAAACACAGGGGTTATCTGCTCTGCTTTCACCCCATTTAAGACCTTGACCTGGGAAGGAAGAGAGTTTAAGTGGCACCATGTAACACATAACCCCTGCTGCACAGGGGCAAAATTCTGCTGCTGCGAAGTTACCTGGGACAGCAATATCCCTGTAGCAACATTGCTGCCTGTTAAAGCACAGTGAGAACCTGAAGCAAATGCATGTGCAGGGTCCCAAAGTTCTCCAAGAATTTTCCCTTTAAAAATGATTGGGAAACCTTGAAGTTCTTCCATGTAATCTTTCTCGCTAGATCTTGCTACAGTACTTGGACAGCAGTATATATACAGTATAAAAGATCGTGATTAGTTTTGAAGGCAATAGTGGTACAATATTTCTCAAGGGTTAGAAAAGTTACCCTGAATGTGAAATAGCGCTGAAAGCTGAATAGCACAATCAGAGGTAACTTGTGAATGGACGGGTAATATTTTACTCTGCTCTTGCTCAAGAAAGCAAGTATCATTTGTTCTATACTGCTCTGCCCAACACGCACAAAGCGGGGCGGCAGTGCTGCGTGGAGGGCTTTCGGGAACGGGACGCGCACGGTGTCCTAGTCATTTTGTGTTCACTGCAATAAAATATTCATTGCTGCGAGTTTAACCACTGTCTCAGGCATTGGACAGCAGAGAAGGCCGGCACAACACAGCCATGTGGAATTGCATCAGAGAAAGGAAATCTGTATGTTTGTGAACACACGCAACATCCACCCCCAAAACTACCTGCCCACAAAAGAGTAGCATGCAGCACGATAAGGGGGATAAGTGATGCAAAGGACAGCAAAGTTGCTGCATGGAGACACATTCGGATTCAACTTAATTTAGATAGGCAGAAAATAGGGGCACCTGTCACTTCCCAGGGAATGTGGGGATATTTTTCCAGCATCACTTACTACCTTGGGGAAGATGCCAGCTCCTTTGGGAAGCCCAAGCCCTGCCAAGGTGACGCTGCCGCTCGCCAGGAGTGACGTGGCCCCGTGTGCTCTCGCGTGGCCACACGACATGGCACGAGCGTGCAGGAACATGTGCGGGGGGCACGGGCAGCCTCCCCCGGAGCCCGGGAGCCCGGGAGCAGGACTCCGCATTCCGGCAGGACTGCAGGAAGGGAACTCCGTAACCCTGCGCTTTGATTTTATTTTCTAATTAATTGCAGGAACACGGAAAATGCAAAACAGAAACACCGGGTAGAAAAGTAGAGGGGAAAAAAAAAGAGGCAAAGATAAAAGACAGAAGAAAATTAATTGTTAATTATTTATTAGACGGTTCATTTGCTCACACCTACATTGCTGTGTTGGTGTTTTAACCCACTGTGCTCGTTCCTCAAGTTTGACCTCAGCTGCATCGTTAGCTCATTCTCTTTTCTTTTGCCTTTTCTCATTAATTTCTTCATTTGTTTAAAGCTATAGGATAGCAACTATATGTTGTGTTGCAAATAATTCTTATTGGGTTTGCCTATTCATAGTCTAAATAATGGTAAATAAAATGAAAAACTAATGTACTCATCAGAAAGGATTCAAGGCCTTGACTTGTGGGGGACATAAGGTTTTCTTTCCCAAAGGATTTACTGGGCATTGAGGAACTTCAGAGCCTCATTTCTCTGCTGCAAAACACACGTTTCCCTTTAATCAGAATCCTTCCCAGGAAATTAATCTGCTCCTGTTGGGCTCCTGATGGGAGCTGAACCTCAGCCCCACCAGGAAAATGAGTCTCTAACTCGGATATGAAGAGGAAGATGACGCTAGCATTTATTTATGATAACTGCACCATTAAAGGCAGCTATAATATATCATGACACCTTCCTGTAAAGCATGGCTTATAAAATATAATCACTGCAGCCACTATAATTTCTGCATTTTTCTCTACAAGGATTTCAATAGTTGGTTATTTCACTTAAAACTTTTTTTTTTTTCTCTCTTTTAGCATGATGGTTGCAGAAAAAGAATAATGAGAAAAGGAATTTCTGGCTGCTCTGCTCGGAACATGGATTTACTTACTTACCTCTACCTTTCAAAGAGAAGGAAGTTTTGTCTCTTTACAGCTCAAAACCCCTCGCAGATTTACTGTGACACATTTAACATGCAATAAGTTGCCCACCACGAGACCCTTGGCTCCCAAGACGGCATTTATTTTTAGCTACAAAAAAGTGCAAAGCAGCAAGGATTTATATAAATGTAAAATAATTTCAGCAGTCTGACACAGGAAAGGTAGGTCAAATCACGCTTAGCGCTTATGTAATTTTTTTTAAACTCCTGAAATCTAATAATATTCTGGAGTGGGTGATCTCATCTCTAGGATCAGGGGAACTACAGTGTAGTTATATTGAACATAAAAAGGGGGAAAACCTATTCCATTTCTCAACATACAGAAGAAGAAGAGGAAGAAGAAGATTTTCTTTGATCTTTATGCCAAGTAAAGCACTGTTGCAGCATATGACGTATGACTGCAGCGACCCTGCGCTGCGCCTCCTGTGCGCTGCCTTTACTTTGCTTCAGCAAAGCCCCAACTGGGAACAGAGCCCCATCATTTACACTTAGCTCCTTTTAAGCCATTTTTCACATTTAGTCCCCGACAGAAAAAAGAGCGTGTCTCTTTCCTACAGGTGATTTATTACTTAGTTCCTAAGCAAAATACTTTTATCTGAAAGTACAGGTCAGAGGAAGGAGTAGTACGGCGCAGAGATGGTTGCGGTGTGAGATGAACACGCAAGCACTGAGCATCTGGAGGGGCAAAAATCGCAGTTGAACTGGAATCTGCAAAGTAAGAAACCAGTTTTGAATGATCAAAATGGGGATTAATGATGTGCCTGGTCCTTCTGGCACCGCACAGGCCTCGGAGCTCCCTCTCCGTTCGCCCGGAGGGTGCACAGCTCTGAGCGTGTCAGGTTATAGAAACTTGTCTGCTGTTTTGCAGTGCTCTTTTTGCCTCCCACTTTTAGTGCATGCATATGGAATGCATAAATACAGAGGTTTTCGTTCACTAACTAGATTTTTCTCTATCTACATTAAGAGTAAATATAAATTTTATATTGTAGGCATATATGCATATGTATTCATATGTCTACATATGTGGAAAAAAAGCTACAACAGGTGAAAATGTTCAGGGGGAAAAAAACATTAAAAAAATCCATTTGAGGGTTTCTCCTGATCAACTAAACTGTCTCTCTGCTGTTTCAACCAAAGGCGAAGGCGAGACGGGAGCAGTGGTGGGACGAGGCTGAGGATGAGGCTGAGAATGGGGATGAGCTAACCGCTCCTTCAGCCCCGGGGAGAGGAGCAGACCAGGAGGGAAAATCCAGAGCCGCTCCCAAGGTCGGAGCCTCTTGCACTGGAGAGCTCTGTGCGCTTGACAGACATCTGCTTTTCATCAGAGCATCCTGGTGTTATTATTGCTTCGCTTGTAAATCAATACAGCAGAGAGGAGTGACAGTTCCATAATTTTTCTCCCGGTAAAACTACCAAGGGCTGATCTACATACCTTGAGAAAGCGCTTTACAAAGAGGAGGAACACGAACTTCCCACTTTTCCTAGGGAAACGGCTTAGCTTCCACCTGCCCGTGGCGCTGGGCTCCCGGATGGAGTCCAGGCTGGAGCCGCATCCGGAGGGAGCCGCGGGCGGCAGGATGGGGCTGTCCCAGCGCCGCCGCACAGGGGCCGGTGCCGGAGGTTTCCCGGCGTCGGCAGAGACAGCACCTAACCCGGCGGGAACTCGGCGGCGCTGGAGAGTGGCAAGGCGACGTTCACCACGTTATGACCTTTCCTGCTATTTTCAAAATTGCAATCTTGGGGGGGAGAAAAAAAAGCCACTGTTCCTTTGTGGCTGAAAATGTTATTAAAAGCAATGAATTATTTTTTATTGTTATGTTTAAATTTTGTTTTAAAAAGTGCCATTTGGAGGAGAGGCAGCACAGGGGATGCCTCTCTTAAACTGAAGATAAGTTCGATATTTGAAAAGAACCAATTTATCTCATTCATTCTTTTACGTACTCCTTATATTTCTTTATATGCACCCTTCTTTGAATTGCACTTTTTATTTTTTTACTGTGTGCAGTAGCTGTTAATGATCATATGTGCTCATGAGAATTAAAATAGAAGCCTGCATTTTGCTGGAGCGCCAGAGGAGCATGCACGCAGGATGCAGTGTATATAAATAACAAAGACCTTGCATAATCACATACTCTATATCCTCCCTTACCAGCATATAAAAGCAAGCCCTAACCTCTGACAAAACTTAATACAAATAAGATATGAAATAAATAAAATGCACAATACTAGAGCTCAATTTGAACTATTCAGGCTTCATCAAAACATATTGGGAAATGTGTGATAGGACAGGGAAAATCTTTGCATATAAATTATAGCTATGAAAGGATTTGCTGCTGCAAACAAGTGTGGAGATGAAACTTCCCCAAACTTATATCAAGCATAAGATATTGTAAATAATAATTTACATTTAAATAGCACCTTCCATTCTGGAGGATCTTGGAACATTTCGCTAACCATAGGTGAAACGCTCTGATAGGTGGTTGGTCCAAATAACAATTTCAGGACTATTTTGCTTATACATCATAATAAAAGTAAAATGACTGGAGGGACAATAGGTTGACAGAAGTTTCTGACCTTTATGTGCAGCACATTTATATTAGCTAGAATGAGTAAAAGTAGTTGTTTGAGGCCCAGAGAGGATACATATAGATAGAAAGAGCCTGGAATTACGTATAGATGATGTATGAAGTGACAGCCAAGGGCAGTATCAGCCCAAATGTGACCCCACTGCAAACAAACCTGGCCCCCAAACTGGGGGGATGTATGTGAATATGATCCCACACAGTGCCCTGAGCAGATTCCAGTTCCTGGAGCTTAGGAGTAATTGGTAGTAACTCAGCAATCTGGATTCTGTCCTTATTCATATAAAAGCCCCATTATTATCTTGAAAAAACATGATTTATTCCTCCACTGTGGGGCAACGGTGAGACCAAAAGAGAGAAGAAATTGTGACTGAGCAGAAAACCTCCCCTTTCTTCCTCCGAGTGTGGGGTTGTGCCCGCTTGGGGGCCTGCAGAGGGAAGGAAAGGGGCATGCAAAGCATTTGAAATCTAAAAAAAAACACCAAAAAAGAATGAAAAATATAATTTCAAATACTATTACTTGATTACTTGAGAATCAAGAAGGTTTGTCATCCTCAGATGGTGAACTAAGACCCTGCCCAAGAGAGCTGAGTCTCTGGTGGGGTGTTCTGGCCACGGCAGCAGCAGGGTCTGCCCCGGAGCCCAGGGCCACGGTGCCACCCGTGTCCTCGTGCGGCCACGTGCAAGGGGGCATCAGCCCCAGGAACCCTCCGCCAGGCGCACTGAGACCTTCCAAAGCTCTGTGTGGCTGTTGGAAGGAGATCAAGGTTGTCACTAAATCAATTACAGAGCCTAGTTGATAACGGAGGAACTTATCTTCCGAGTATCCAAATTTGCAGTGATTCATTTACATTTAGATATCTTTTGCCGTGTGGGAAGATGAAGAATAAAGAAACAGAGGGCTGGAACAAAGCAGAGAAGAAGCCTCAGTGCTGTTCCCGCAATTCCCTGTCCTATGGCGTGTGGCATTAAGCAGCTATGGATAGAGCTGGGTCACTTCTATGACTAGTGACCAGTGCAGGAACAACTCCGTGTTAAAGAGAAATGGATAGTTAAAATGAACAGTGACATTTTTTAGAGAAGGAGATCAGCTAGTTCGTGCTGGAACACTAGTATTTCACCAGTAGGAACAGAATATAAAGTAGGAAAGGGTGGCAGTAATCCATCCTCGATGCCTGTGTTTTAGGAACACCTAACCTTGAGGGTTTAGCATCCAGGATGAAGTAAATTGCTCTGATCATGCATGTCAAGGTGATAAACTGAGATATTATATGTCAATCATTCTGTGACAAAGATAAACGCGAACACGAGGCATTTCTTAGTTACATGGAGAGGGAACATGGATTATAAAATGTGTCTATTTTTTCTCCCCCAGTGCAGCTATCAGGGTTTGTAAGATATTTCAACAAGTAACTTGAAATACAATCGTTTAAAGGCAAATAACAGAGAGGCTTGAAACACACACAGAAGTCCCCCTAAGAGTAGATTCTCCTTAAAAACCTTGAGTCACACCCGTTCCAATGGACTTGATGAAGCTGAGAATTGCAGCTCCGCTGAGAGTACCCTCCTGCCCACACGAATCAATAGCCTCGACCTTTACATCTGCCCCGTGGAGCTGGAGTGAAAAGAGAGAACGAGACAGCGCGGGGGAGCGGAGCGGAGCTGCATCCCGGAGCGCGGGGAGGCGGCCGCAGCCCGTGGTGCCCGTGACTCCGGGGCCCTGCCTGAGCTCCGAGGGGAATGAGGGGGACGAGGGGGATGAGGACGGACCTCCCTGCGGTGCAGCAGGAGCTCCCGGCTCGCGCGTGGGCCCCGGCTCCCCGGGCTGCACGTTCAGCATCTAAGAGCTTCCTTGGAAGTCGCCCACTCGACCAGGTCCTCAGCTGGTTCTCCTGCTCCTGAGGCTCCGGCCAAGGTTTAAGCTAAATGTGAGTCCGAGTGAGTGGACTAGCTTAGAAAAAAAACGAATCAAGATATATGATTGCTGCTCCTAGAAATATAAAAAATATTTACAGAATTGTACAAACATCCTATTCTCATTAACTGCTCTGCAGCTTTTCTGAAGATCCATTCCAAATATAACTGTGCAGTATATACTACGGAAGGAAAAATGTAAATACATGCACAAACTTTTATTTAATCTCTGGAGGAAAAAAAACGTACATATTGATGGATGCCCTTCTTTCCATTCTACAGTTTAAAGCGTTTTCTCTAGTTGACAGAAATTTAATAAAGACCAAAAGCCAGAAGAGTATGACACACTATCACACTACTCTACTATTATACTACGGTATAATTCTTCCTAATTTTAAAGAATCAGCTTTGGAAAAATGTACTCAGCACCTGATCAAAACAGAGCACACGTGGCAGATTCAGTAGCGCATTCGAATATGACTTATTATATTACAGATCCCAAATTTTACAAATGAAACTCCTTGGTAATAGCAGATAGCCCAAAACGTGAGCAACAAAATGACCCGGGTGTGAGTGGTCTCGGTCCATGGGACTCCTGGCTGTTCAGTGACTGCCCAGGAACCTACTCTGAACCGGGCATCCTCTGCAACCCTGCGTGTCACTAGCTGAACAGCAAAACACGCCATCGCCAACCAGACATGGAATATTCACCTGTGGGATTGTCTTCTGACTGGTTTTAAGGTGGTTTAAATATTAGGCTCAGGTTTGCTCAGATGATGTTGGGTGCACACTTTATTTAAGAAGTCTGAGTCTGTAGGCTTTGGATAACTGCTGACAACCTAAATAAATGGCAACTACTAGCAGGACGAAATTATTTTCTCCATAGAAAATTCCAAAAGGAAATATCTCCAAAGCCAAGCGGGACATGATGTGGTGCATGGTCTGCAGCATGTCTATGGTCAGGCGGCTCCAAGAGTCCCCGTGATTCACGAATGTCTCTGACTCTGTGTGCCAGCCTGTACAAACAGTGTCCTAACAGCCATGCCGCTGGGCCCCTGCGTCCCTATGGCTCAGGACGGAATGCAAGCGGATCAGCCTGCCCAGGACGGCAGTGCAGGCTGGAGAGTTTGGGTAGAGATGTACACCGGGGTGTGAAGGAGACTCAACTGTGTGTCCTTGTCACCTCTTGGAGAAAGGCTTGTTGCTACCTGGGGGGGATGAACACTGATTTTTCATCCCAGGTGACAATCTCCTAAGCATGACGCAGCCGCACAAGCTCTCCCATATCCAACACGGCTGCAGGGGCCAAGCAGGGACCTTGCAAGCTCCGGAGCTGCCCCCAAGCGCGGCTGGGAACGGCCCCAGGGCACTCCAGCCCTGCTCCTCATGCCGAGGCTGGAGCCCCTTCAGCTCAGGCCCTACGGCTGGTCACCAGGTTTAGACCCTGCCTTCATCCCACTCAGCTCACCGGGAGCCTCGCGGAGCTCCCTGCGCACGGGCTGCGTGCTGGGATCCCAGTGCTCTGCTCGCTGCAGAGCAGGAATCCCCTCACTGTGGGACGGCTGCACAGACAGCAGCGGCGAGAGCAGCTATTTAACCACAACTCACTATTATAACTACTGTTCAGAAGGCACAATGTTATCTCTGTGAGCAGCAATTCTTTTTTACAAAAGTAAAACCACACCAGTAATATTTTAACTTCTTTTTTTTCTCTCTCTCTCTTTTTGAAGTGAAAGTGTTGGACACAAACTTTACTGCAAACATCTAAAACATGAAGCTGATCTCTGTTGCCACCTGTAGTTTCCCCTGAGATTACCGTGTCTATGACATGTCATCAGTTTTCCTTATCTTCCAATGGACCCGCAGGACATGTTTTCCAGGTAGGCTTTGAAACGACGACAAACTCGTGTGTTGCAGCACTAGCCCAGGTGGAGTCTGCTGAGAATGACAGGGACAGCCTCTGTCACCCCGCAGAAAGGAATGTCAACAGAGCCATACACATGACTTTGAGGCCTGATTTTATATTCTGCTTCCTTCATGTAGCTGCTGGAAACAGGGATATCTGTTTTGCACCAGGGATATGACACAAAGCATTTGGACCTGCTTCACACAGGGAAACCCATCTAACTATGGTGCAGCACTTCAAGCAGAAAATGTCAGGCAAAAATAATTTGTCTTAACCTAGTAAAAATGTTTTGGGATCTGCTGTATAAATATGCCTGTATATGAGTGTATATACACATAATATGTACATCTACTTGCACACATGCTATGAGGTTCCAATGCCAGGAGAGAATGATGCTGAGTTTGGTGATGGGAGGAATGATATGACGGCATTTAGCACATTGGTACGAGTGTACAAACAAACTTCCACGGGACCACATGTAAGAGTTCTATCATCCAGCCGAGCAGCATTATCAGTGACATTTTACATATGTTAAGCCACTGCGTTTCTGCTTTGTTGTTCCGATCTTCAGGGGGAATTCTCCACAGAGACAAGTACTGGAGTAAATCAATACATACCTACGTAAATACATGCAAATGCTATAAGTGAATTAATTGTTTAGCATAAGGCAGCCCCGTGCTTTGGCACGCACAAAGCGATGAGGGTCTCTCTCTCCTGCAGGCGCAGGGGAAGCCCAGGCATGGCTCATCCAAGGCCTTAGGGGATGGCTCCTGCCTTGAAGAGTTCAAAATCTGAACAGAGCAGAACCTGCACAGGGAGAAGCTGGGTGACATGCCCACGGTCACCCACGGGCCTGTGGCACAGATGGGAACCAAGCACCCTTCCCAGGAGGACAGCGCGGGTACGAAGCAGATCCCTTGACTCCTACTGCAAACTCCAGCAGCTCCTCGGAGGGCTGCAAAGGACTTTGTCTGGGCTAGCCAGTGCCTTTCTGTACCAAGGACGCAAAGTTGGGCGCAAGGCCCTGGCAGTCTCCTGGCTTCGCTGTGTTATACAAATTAAAACGGTGCCATAACACATACGGCAGAGAGAAGCACTTTAACTGCTGCGTGGCAAAGGCACACACACACAACCTAAGCAAACCGCAAAAAGGAACAGAGAGAAAGAAACACTGTTTTCTCGCTCCTGCTTTCTTTTTGTTGTTAAAACATTTGATTGATCTTCTTTGTGTTTTTTTTTTCAATAAACACACAGTCTTATTTTTGGTTTTATGCACCTCAGGTAGGAGGACAATTTGCTGTAATAGGCAGCGCGAGAAGCTCTTTACCATAAAAAGAAAAAAGGATTCAGTTCTGATCCTCCAACGGAGTCTGACTAGGTGGTGCTGAAATAAAGATATTATGGTGCTTTTTCTGAATGTTCTTATGCAAACAGGACGTTGTAAATGTCTCTTTTTTGAAAAAAGGCCTTGTATCTGGTCTTAGTTCTACCCTTTGATTTATTAGGAGCTTCAGCTGCAGACCAAATAGGTTTTCCTGTCTCTGCTAGCTCCTATTCCACTCTTAAGTCATTGTGCTTTAAGACACGCTCCTTAAAGTACAAACTCTGTTACAGTGCCCTAAATAATATGTGATGCGAATAAGTGCTGTTAAAGGAGTTTCCTGTTTTGGTTTCCTTATTGGCACTCCACGCTGAGCTAAAATCTCTAAAGGGCTTACTTAGTATGCAGATATTGAAACCAAACCAAAAAAAGATTCCTGCATTTGTTGTGCTGTAGCTTTAAATGCCCCTGGCAGAAACTTCATTTCTCTCCTGTTCGCTCTTTCTCTCTCTCTCTCTTTTTTTGATGTTTCTTCTTTCTCTCAGCCTGTCATTGACAGTAAGTGCAATCACATTACACACAGCTTTCTTTGGAAAGCCCCCTTTTTAATGATCTGGCAGTCTGTAGACACTGACTGCTTCCAGAAAAAATTTCAATCCCTCTTCCCACAGCTTCCGCAAGCTCCAGTGATAAATGACACCTGTCATTCTGTCACCAAGGAGCGGCACAGATGGGAGCGCCGGTGATAGATGGCTCCCCAGAACAGGAAATCAACTTTGTTGGGTTTGGGGTTTGGGTTTTTCTTTTCTTTTCTTTTTTTTTTTCTTCTTTTTTTTTTTTTTTTTGAAACAGAAAAGAGCTGACCAGGACATTGTTACAGGCTGTTCCAGGGGCCTTGCCTAGAGGAGCAGCGGCTGAGACGGGCGCAGGGGAGCTGGGAGGTTTGAAGTCAAAAGCTGCAGTTTAAAGACCGAGGAATGTGTGTCTGTCGGAAGGGCTGTGCAATTTAAGACTCCAAGTATGTGGAAACGGCAGTCCAAAGGCGGGAGCAGCCCTGCCAGACATACCTGCCGCTGCCTCCCGCGGCTGCCGGCGCTCGGAGCCGCCCGGACGCCGGGGCCCCCGGCGCCGCAGCACACGCTGCCTCTCCCCGGCGAGCCCGGGTAACTTTACACGGGCTGCGCTCGCAGTCCGGATTAGACGTATCCACAATTACATTTGATTTAATTTCTCCCAGTGATGGAACGGAACCAAAATCCTGGCTTTAAGAATGCTGAGAAACAGGGGGAATTTAACTCTGAACCCATTTGCTGTCAGGCAGGTCTCTCTTAAGCTCCTTTTAAAATCCCTCATGTTTTCACAAGGATATATCTTTTTTTCAGGCTGGCAGGGACGTGCAGCTGCTTTCGCGCTGCCAAGGAAGCTGACAACAAGCTGGGAGCCCTGACAAAAACCGTGCCCAACTTTTTGCCCAGCGATGCCCTTCCTGATAAGAGAATTAAGTGCCGACGCTTACGGTTCCCTCAACGCGCCAGAGAGACCGGGGAGGAAAAAGGCGCCCGTTGGCTCACGAGGGAACTGCAGAACACTTAGCAGCCAGCAAGGAAGCCACTCACCAGGTCGCTGGGCCTGCAGGGAAGCAGGCAGGGCTTTCCTAAGCCCCAAGTGGGGATGTTTTAACAGCAAACCACCACTCCCATGAATGTAAAATCCATTCTCGCTCTCCAGAGCCAAGCGCGGACGCTCCCCACCTGCGGGACCACGTTAAAAAGCCCTTTCCGGATTTTGTTGCAGGACAAGCACAATGCCACAGTCTCCCGAGACAGAGACCAAGCCAACGAACTGCTCTTCCGCCCTCGGTCGCAGAGCTGCTCTTATTCCCCACATCGTCTCTCCTGGGTAAACACGGCTCCGTGCAGTACAGGGAGCTAAATTAAACCCAACGTAACGTTGTGGCTTGTCCGGCTGCACGCGCTGGTGCTGTGGGACCTGCAGGAGCACAGGATAGAGCCTCGCTCGAGGTTCGGCCGTGTTTGGGAAACCGAGGTTCCCGGTTTGGGAAAAGATTAACGAACGTCGTGTGACAAAATCTCCACATGCTGCGATGAAAACACATCCCTTGAGGCTGCGTTTTCCGAAGGCGCCGGGTGCTAATGCTGCCGTTCTCGCACATTTATTGGATTTGATGCTTACAGTTGTGCGTACAAAAAAACTAATCAGGAGTCCAAAGTGACGTGAAATACAACTAAGTATGCAGGCAAGGTTAACAAAAGCATTTTCATCACATTTTAGATGCTGATTATCAGCAGAAATAGCCTAGGGAGAACTTTGGAGCAAATTCCTCAGATTTCCCAATACTGTCTCGGCTTCTCTAAGTGCTCCAATATGGTTTCATGCTCTGAGTTATGCCAATGTGATGAAATGTATGAAATGAACTGAGTGATTGCTAACCCTAGAACATGGAGGCCTCCGGATTATACATATTCAGGGCATTAATACAAAGCCTTTCATCATCCATCACTTGTAGCCCACATAGATCACAGAAGATTTTCATTGCACAGACAGTTTTTTGTCTTTCTATAAATTAAGAATAGGATCCCTATGGAAAGCAGGAAGGTGGTAATCATCAGACACCTCAGCCTATCAAGTGCAACAGAGTCAGGATCTCTAGGATTCTGGCAAAAACCAACTCTTCTAAGGGCCAGGAGAAGCAATGGGCACAGCAGTGAGTAGTGACTGAAGCCGTTACACTGTGACCCTACTTGGTCAGTGGACATGCACGATTGCCAGGGGAAATGAGAGCCAGGGTGTATCTCAAGAGTGAATCTCAAGGATGGCTGAGGAGCGATGGGCCACTGTCAAATTCAACTAAAAATCAAGCATTGAAATGCTGTGTTTGTACCTCTCGGCCATGGCAAACGGAGCAGCAACAGCAGCTCCCATATGAAAGGTGGGATGGAGCAATATCCATGTGTTGCATCTGGACCAGGAGGGTCCAAATGCTCCTAGAGCCGACCACGCAGCCTGGCAAGAGGCCAGCGGTGCCGCGGAGGCCAGGACTGGCCTGCGGGTCCCTCCATCCCAGCCTGCTACTGGTTCATCCACTTTGCACTGCGGTGATCAGGGAACTGGAACAGCACGTCTGGATGGCAAAAAAAAATCAAGAAATTTAAACTGTCTGGGGCCGCGCTCTGCCCAGGACATTGGTCTCTCATTTACACTCGCTCCTGCCTCACTCCGCAGCCGCCCGCTCCGTTGCAGAAGAAACATGACTTAGAGGGAAACTTGGACCTCAGGCGGAATTGCAGCACCTGGGGCAAAGTTTCTTTTCTTATTCTATTTCCTGAGGATACAGCTGAGTGCAACTTTCTGGCTTCCACAGTCACTTCTCAGCTTGAAACAGATGCGGTTTTTCACGAAGAAAGATAACTTGCAAGGAGAATTTCCGTTGCTATCCTTCTCCATTAGGAGAGAAAATTAAAATATCCTTCAGGGGGGAATACATAACAGTTCTGTAAATTTAACAAGAGGCTTTTGTGAGCCTAAAGAGTATCCTGAAAACATGCAACAGAGAAACAGAACACTGCATTAACAACAACAAAAAAAGAATAACTAGAATAATGCCAAGAAAAAAAAAAACATTCTGTAATGTCAATATTGTTGCATCAGGATAGATCTAGCCAAGTATATTTTAAGCTTTGATCAAAACTGTGAATCTGTAGAGGCAGAATTATAACCCCATGTAGGAAAAATGTGAAATTTGTAATGACAATTAAAAAATTAGGCTCAGGAGAGCAGGAGAGACCAAAAATGAAACAGAGATTCTGAGCCAGTGAATGAAACTCACAAAACCAAAACCGTGCAAGTGAGACATTATCAGGTGGAGCTTTGAAAGTGGAATATAAAGCAAATCCAGAAAGCCAATCCTGGCTGTGAAGAGACTTTTCAAAGCACTTAGGGAATTTAAATGCCCACTTGCCATTGACTTTTAGTGAGGGGCTGGTACCCGATTGCTATTTTTACCTTTGAGGATCTCAAGCAATGGAGTCGCTTGAGAAAAACAGGACAAGAGCAGAGCGAGCAGGCTGCAGGGTTAATTTTCTGCAGTGTGCTAGAGATGCTGACAGACAAGCCAATGGGCCAACTGGGAAAGAACTGGGACCTGCACCAAAAATGTAGTTGTCAAGTAGTTGCAGATTTTTTTTTAGCTGTTCTGGGATAAAATTGACGTGTTTTGACTGATGAATCATGAGCAAAGATTGCCCAGTGTGCTCAGTTTGAAATACCAGCTTCTACCTGTGCGTGCGGGAACACTCTGTTCTCTCCTTTGGCAAATCTGTTCCCGAAGTCGCAGCTAAGCACAAATCCTTCAGGGTGCAATCCTGTTCCTCTCCAGCCCAACAGGGATTACACTGCTCAATCCAGCTGGGAGCAGTAGCAGGCTATTAATAAGGAGACTTCATATATATATGATTTCATATATATCAAAATTTTGCAAAATAGTCATTTTATCACATGTCCCTTGCAGCGTGTTGGGACAAAGACGTTCAGAGAAATGTGCTTGCTGCCATCCGTTACACCTGCCAGGAGGTGACATCAGCCGTCAAAAGGGATGACAAACAGCTCGAACGTGGCGTGCCCGACTGCTCCCTCCGGTGCTCTGGGCCTCCCTGTCCCAGCGTCCCGGGCTCCTCTGCTCCTCCTGCCCGTGCCCTGTGCTCCCCACTGCTGAGCGAGGTGAGGCCACAGCTCCAGGTTGCACCAGGCTAGGGATGATGGTGGCTGCTCCAAGGACTTTCAAGCTCCTCCTTGTGCCAGTCGCTGTCACCTTGTGTTTATTCGGTTATGGACATATTTATGCCCACTGCTGAGGCTGGGATCTTGCTTTGCTGCCGTCCTAGGTCTTGCAGGAGGCCGTGCAACACACAGAGTGCTCCTTTATATTGGAAGTGGTATCTGCTGTCTTACCCTGGCTATATTCACAACCTAATCAAGCATTACGTATCTTTCAGCATTCACTGATATTAGGAAAACCACTAAAAAATAACTGCTAGAAAATAGCATTTTTTTCTCTGTAAAGCCTTATCTCAGGGCCTTTTGCTCACTGTATCCTTTCCTTGAAGCCTTGCTGCTTCATATGGTTTAAACTCATTGTAATCGCAAGAGGAAAAGGCCAAAACCTGCTGTGGGGATTGATGTCCATTCGAGAGCCTTTACCAGCTGCTGCGCATGCAGGACCCCCGGGATCCTAAAGAGCTGCCCGTGCTCATGGTGTGAACCCTGGCCAATCTCAGGTAAAAAGGCAATGATATGCTAGCATGCACAGTCAGTTATCGTCTAATTCTCTTTTTTTTTCTATATAAGACCTTAGAAGACTCTTAGGTTTGTTTGGTAAATTGTTTGCTTGCCATGTTTACAAATGTTCAGGGAATTAACTGTCTCTACGTGTAGATATTTAACTGCATCAGCTGTTTGTTCAGTTGAATTAATACATATATTTATGAAATTTAATTTAATGGCTAAACAAAAACAGTTGGGTAGCAAGTAACCAATCAAAAATATTTTGCAAGTATAGAAAGCATTGTGTCATGTCAGCAGAGGATCCAACGGAAGTAACACGATGTGATGTGACACAACTCAAGCAATGTAATATAACATGACACCACCAAGTAAGCAAAAAAAAAAAGACCAAACATTTTATTTTTAGCTGAGATGCTCATTACCCTCCGATGTCTGATCTGAATGTTTTGTGACGGACTTAAGCAGAGTGAATATTGTTAGAATTTGGCTGATGTCATGGCTTTAATAGCTATTTGAATTATCCCAATCTTCTAGCAGCCTACTAAATTTTTAATCTTTTCTGTTCTCTGTAAAGACAAAAAAAGTCACTCTTCTAAAATGATGGTCTAAGATGCTGTCATTAGACACCTTCAATGCTTCAGCACTTGGACCAGAGTCCTCTAATATATTTCACTCTCTGGTACGTTTTTAAAAGCCATATGAGATTTCAAACGGCTGAAAAATGCAGCCTGGTCCTTGCTCCTCAGGATGCCCGTGGAAAACAGAGTCGCTCGGATGCAGCGAGAGCCAAACGCAGGTTGCAGGGCTGGAGATGCAGCTCCCGTTACCCAGGGTCAGAAATCATGTCAGGATGCAGCAATCCGGGCATGCGGCGGGATGAAGGGTTCAGCGGGAAGCCTGGGCACTTTGGGAATTTCTTCCCAAATCTTGGCCGCCTCAGCCCGCTCGTGCCGGCCGTGTGGCGGCTCTGCAGACCCGGCAGGAGGCAGCGCTCAAACCCGCAGGGAGCAGGAGGCGGCGGCCGGTCCTGGCGGTGCGGAGTGTCCGGTGGGCTCCGGCACGAAGTGCTAGCTCAGCCCTCGGCTCGTATCCGCGGCGCACGCGGCGCGTCCTGGCATGCGGCGCTTGCTCAGCCCTCAGCTCCTATCAGCATAAACACTTCATCACGGCTGACACGCTGATATGCTAAATGAGTAAGTGCGGTGCACAAGGAGGTCACCGTGAAGTTAACTAAAGGGATTATAAGGGACAGTCAACACACTTCAAAAAGAAAAACCCTGATAGGTGCAGAAAACATGGTAAATGAGCCCGAAGAATGCGAACCCGCAGCCGCGCACTCCATTACAGCCCTGACAGTTGAGTTCTAAACAGTTAAATATGAAACTGTCAACAAGGGCCTGTCTTAATAACCAAACTTGAGGCCTTTTATCCTGGAAGATTTATGAAGTAATTTTAAAGAGGCCCAAGCAAACATCTGTCAATAAATTGAATGCCGACTACAGGATTTACAAGCAAGACAAGAATTTCTCATTAAGTGCACATTAGCACTGTGGGGATCATAAATAGTAAGAGGGCAGGATGCTGAGCCTCTCAAGCTGTCATTAAAACACTATCTAAGAACTAATGAGGAAGTGATGGAAGGATACTAATGATCCCTCAGGCTGCCTTCGTTCAGCAGTGAAGGAGGAGCCGGCGATCCGGGCTGCCTGCCGGGGTGACCCACGTGCGCTCCATGCCCGCTTCCCGCAGCATCCCGGGAAAGCCGCCGTCCCGCACACCCTCCAGGTTGCTCTGCACGGAACTCAGCACGCGCCGGCACGAGCTCTTTCCTCTAGACCTCTTGAAGCTCGAGGGAACGCAGAGGATGGACAAGTTCACTAAATATCCACCAGGGATTGGGAAAACCGCGTGGGTTGTACGAGCTGGGTTAGTGCAGTGCTATATGTGGAACAAATCATAAAATAATTTCCATGTGAAAGATAACTTGCAATGATTATGAGCTTCTGTTTTGAAAAACAGGGGTGAAAGAGTAGATTTCTCTTAATACCCCCTTCGAACAGTCATATGGAGCCTAGGGGCTGGCGTTCCGCGTGGTCTCTTCCCCCCTGGGGAAAGGTGTAACCTCACTTTGTTCACCCAGCTAATGCTGATGTGGGTTAGGTCCCCCAGTTGTACTTGGAACCTCCAGTCCAGAAGGCTTGTGCTTGTTGGGAACTTAGCTATATACATGACCTTCAGTATGAGCTGTATTTATTTCTGCACAGAAACATATGTGTGCAAAACTACACTGCGAATAGGGCCAACCTGTGACGTCAAAGGACATTAATTCCCCGCCTCGCTCTCCATGCTCCCCCTCAGCCAATAATCATCTCATCATTCACACAGAGCAGAGCAGTTCCACGGCCTGAGACAGCGAATATCCCGATAGCCCAACAGTTAGAGCCCAGGACCAAGCCTGAGTTCCTGTTCTTCCTCATTCAGAGCATGGACCTCCTGTCAATCCCATCGCATTCCAGATGACTGAGACTCCATCGTATTTCTGGCTACTCCCCCCCTCTTTTCTCTACTCGTGATCAGAAGCTGGCACAATTTTGCTGATGACATCTTGGTCAGAAATGACACATTTTGGAGCCTTACTGTCAACAAATCTGTTTGCTGATGGAGAAGAAAAAGAGTCTTTTAGATTGCTCTGTTTTCTACCAAGATGGGAATCTTCCCCTTGCTGTGACCCTCCACAGCACAAGGACCAAACTGATCACTAGGACATAAAAAAACCTATTTCTATCAATAAGAATTATTTCTTTGGATCTACAGCACATTGGCACTGAAATGATAATATAATTACATTTTTTCTATAATAGATGTTTTTACACACTATTGGTGCCATGGATATATGTCTCTTTCTGAAACTTTTTCTGCAAAAGAAATCAAATAAACATAACCAAAGTGCACATTAGAAGAAAGATATTATATTAATGAGTGGTAACACATATCAACAAGCTACTACTCTGTTAAAAAACTAATTCTGAAGGAATATCATAGTTAAAGCCTTTAAACATGCAGCTTTTCAAATGACTTGGTCCATAAATGATTATTGTTATTAACTTGTATTTAATAGACAGTTCTTCTACAACAAAATTAACTCATAAAAAGAGAAACTTTACCACTAAAAGATACTAAAGACAAATACATTTCAGTGCATTCAGCAGTTATATTAAGATTCACACTCCATCCCAATTTTCTCTCAATACTAGAAATTAGATGCAATCCAAGGAAGAAGAAAATTGTGGACTCAGAGTTTAGAACTGAGCCTTTCCTTTAAACAACAAGATCAACAAACACCTGAATTAAATAAAAGGGCAGGTGGTATATGCTGTATCTGGTGACTCAATCTTCCATATATAGTGTCCTCGGTAACTGTGATTATATTCAGATGGGCCAGATTTCAGGACTTTCATTAACATTGAATCAACCAATAGGATCAATGTGTTGAACTATTAGTCAGTGCAAGTCGGGGGTAGAAATTTCACCCGATCTAATTATTCCTCGTGATGTTATGGCAAGTGTGGAAATGTGTAATTACTGGGTAATTACACAGGGGCTGTAAATTTGGTAAGTTGTAAATTCAAGGCTAAATTTCAAAATTAGAATGTCTGAGTGGGTTCAAAATTAGGCAAAACCTGTTTGCTCGTCCCTGATAATTATGTTGTCAACTTCTCCAAAGCCAAGGACCTCTAAGGAGCACCCAGCTATTTAATCACACAAGCTGCTTGACCTGTATGAGGATGGATGCGAACTCCCCAATTACTGACTGATGGTTTCCCCTGAAAACAATCATTTTGGTCTTATTTGGTGTATAAGACTTCTAGACAGCACCAGTGAGACTACAGTAGTTTCCCAGGACTTAGCTGTGTTCGTCTGGGGACACCCCATTTTGTTAGGATTGCATTTCTGTGTAACTCCTGGACGTACTGGAGATATTTTTTTGCCATGCCTGCAGTCATGCAAGTGTCTCATAATGCCTGATCTTCTCCTGTTTCCTACAGACTACCCCAGTATACTTTGGATAGGGTCTCCTAAATAGCTTTGAACCAACTGCCTGATTTACACTGCTGAGATTAGCATCAAATAAATACGCTGTTGCAGTAGGAAAAGCTTGCAGCTTAAGTGCCAATTTTAAATCCTGATGGAAGGAAAGCACCTATCACAAGGACAGATTCCTTTGTGTCAGTGCTGCAGAATCAGACTACAAACCAAAGGATTTAGAGAACATCTTTAAAAGCTACCAGACTTAGGAATAGGGTAGTGGAGCTGGACTCGCACGTAGTAACTGTTGTGTGAGTGCAGGACACATAGGTAGAGCTGTATTTTAAAAAGCAATAAGGAAGAGTGTCTATTTTGATCTGTTCCAGTAAGGCCCACCCTGTTTTAAACATTTTTGTTCAACAAATGTTTTATGGGGAAAAACGCCTACAAGCTTCTAAGCACACATCCATCTGCTGACCCAGCTGTGGATGCTAATATACATAATGGAAGAGAAATTTCCTGTTGCAGATCCTTCTGTAAACTGCAGATCTTAATCCTTTGTTTTAGATACTGATTCAACAATTTTAATATCAATAATTAAACAAAACAAATTCATTTATTGCACCAGAAATAAAGCTCAAATAGATATCAGGCAATCAGTTCAGAATGGAGAATATAAAGAAGCTTTCTTTTTAATTCTTAACCTTTTTAAAGGAATAACATTGTCACTGTGTTTTTAGGTAAGACTATTTGCATGAATATGGAAGAAGACTAAGCTTTAATAACAACATTATCTCACGTATAGAGAGGAAAGAGATTTTGATCTTGATTTGCAGTTGTACTTTGTTCTGCATTGTCGTTATTAGGGGATTTTAGAGTGAGAGTAAATAAAACTTTTTACCATTTAAAGCCCCCTTTAACTAGTACAGTGGTGTCGTGCCTTTAATATCTATGAGGATCAGATATTTTTCATTTAAACACACAGCTGGTTTATTGTAGCTAGGATCAAACTTGTGATTATAAAAACAGGTCTGGTTTTATATCCAAATTTAGCTTAGGTGGATAAAAAACAGGTGTTGCTTTACTTTTGTTACTATAAATTAATGTTTTCAGATTGCTGACTCATGAAACTGAGGTTATAGCAATTTTAGCTATGCTGAAAAATTAATCTATCATTTGAAGAACCCTGTGCTGCACTTCATCTTGTATTCCTCTCTGAGCCCTCCTCTTACGTTTTGCCCCATATTTTGGCCTTGGTTTTAGCAGTGGGGTGATAAATATTAGACCATCCAATTTTGCTTCCCCTGAGTTTCCAAGATGCCTTTTGCTGTCTGTGCTGGTGATGCCCCAGAAGCTGCAGAGCTGGAGTTCACACATGTGCATCCAACTATCTTCCTGATTTTGCCACTTGGGTTAAAGCTAGTAGCTGGGGATTTCAAGATCTCCTACTTCTGATTAAGCTGAGAGCAGGATCTTCAGGGGCATTTTAGGCGCTTGTGCCTGCGTCATTACCCGAAACCCCACGTGTAACCCACACCTCTTTCCCGAGCAGGGCGGCAGAGCCAGGCCCGTGCTGATGGAGCCGCTTCTCGGGCGCAGCGGGGCCGCCGGCCGCCAGGCTCCCGGCCCCCGGCCCTTGGCCATCACTTCTCCCCGACTCAGAACTAAATGAAGTTTTACTATGAATGTCACCTTATTCAGGAAAAGATGCAAATCGTCACTAGCGTGTGGGCTCCCCTCGTTACTGGCAGCACAGAAGGGCCTTGGAGTGATCACAAGTAATTTCCGCTCTTCTAAGGCCTCCTCCCATTGCTGCATGGTTTAAATGTCCTTAATCTTTGTTTTTACCTCCAGAACGCATATCAACCCTCTATCTAAATCCTGAAATCCAAGTGTATCTTCATGATCTAATTATGCAGTGATGAGCACCATGAATATGTTTTTATTTTTGCTAGTGCCTTGCTGGGCTGATGAATAAAATTCCATAGACTCTAATAAACCACAGAAGGATAATTTAGAATTATGTCCCGTGGAAAGCCTCAGTAAATAACAAAAGCATAAATACACTGGCAAGCTAATGTTATCCACTGCGGGAGACATTTCGAAATGAAACCCTACATCTGTGCACAGCAACACATGTTCAGTCGTGGAGCTCTCTTTGCACTCGCACATGTGGCTGAAGGTGCAAATCTGGAGCCTGCTCTGTGCACACATCAGCATTACGGGCTGCTTTCCTCACGACGGAGATTTCCTCGTGTTCGTTAAGCCTAGGTGGGGATACTTCCTTCCCCGTGCTAGTCAAGTGCAAATGAAGGAACAGAAACAGATTAAATGGCAACTCTAATTAAGCAGCTTATATGTCACAGCATACAAACGTCAACATATTGTTTTAGCTACTGCAAATTATCAGTACTAAAGTTCTGTAACTGGTAGTCTAAATTTCCTCATTATTCTGACTAAGGACAAAAGATTAGACAAAGAAAGAAGAAGGGTAAAGGCGCCTGATTACAAACAATGCTTTAATGAATAATAATATTGTGCATCTCCGGGCGACTTCGCAGATCCCCCCGTGGCAAGGAACGCAAACCCGGGGCTGCGCTGAGCTCGGGAGCCCGCGGAGCCCGCGGACGCCCAGGGCTTTGCAGCCCTGCAAGCGGGAGAGCCCTTGGGCTGGGGTGGCGGGTGCAGCTGTGCGGGCCGGGCTCCCGCTGAGCCTCGGGAAGGAGAGGGATCTGCCCCGGCAAGGGCAGGTGAGCAGGGCAGGGATGGGCACGCGGCCGTGGGGCGCTGGTCGCCTCCTCTTGTCCCTTTCCCTCCTCCTCTCCTGCTCTTGCTATTGTCTGTCATCGAATTTCCCCAAAAGCACAAATTTCACTCCTGGCCTTTAAGGAGCTTAGTGGGGAGACCTTCAGTGTGCACAGTTGTTCTGCTTTTAACTTATTTTTGCAAAGCAGGTATTTTTCCAACCAAGAATTAGAGAGAGTGGCCTCAGGCTAAATTGCAGGGAGTCCCAAATGAGTGAACCCTTTGAGGGGAGAATCACTGAAGAAGAAAATGAAGATGACAAGGCTGTTGCTTCTTAATAAACATTATCACATTTTCACCATGCATTATTTATTACTTTTCTTTCACTGATTTATGTTCTAAAACATTTAATCTAATATGTATAACTGTATATACATATATACATATATTTAATTCTCTCTTTTTCGCCCAAAACAAATCTCAACTTAGGGCTCCTTCTGTGCTTTTGTGCCATTAAATTAAAATGTTAATTTTGGCAATCTTTTTTATTTCTTCTTTTCCCAATCAGAACATAAATATGATTAAATTAAGGGTGTTTGATTGAATACTGCAGCGTTGTGTGTTTTCCAAAGCGAGGAGGGAGCGCTGCAGCCAGCACTAACCTACCTCGCTCCAGCAAAGCCCTGTCCTGGTGTTGGGGAAGCCTCCTGCTACCTGGGCAGCACTTGCAGGCGGCCCAAAAGGTCAGACATTCCAGCCCGGGACCTTTCCGTCTCTTATTTTACTTTACGGTCAGCTAGACTATTTTTATTCGGAGATCTGCTGCTGTCCAGTAAATATATAACTTTGTTACTATCCAAGCCTGCTCCAGAATGATACCTTTGTGGACACTAAAAACAATTTAATGGCATGTCACAATAGCAATTCACTCTGCTAATAGCCCAGCTCAATAATACTATATTGCATAAACCTCCTTCAGTCTTCTGACAAATAATTCACCTTTATGCACTCTGCAGCAAGCTCCATTTCACTAACAAATATATTTTTCCCCTATACCTACAAATAAATATCCAGCATCTTCTTACTGTAACATCAGCTGTTCCTTTGGATGAGGTCAGCGGTGCCGTATTTCCAGCACGAATCACCATCTCCATCTCCGCCTCAGAGACTATCAGTTTTTAACTGGCACATCAAATCATAGAGAAGGGTGCAGGGAATAAAATCTTGGGGAAAAATATGTACATTTTGATATGCCTCACAAGCAGCAGCAGTGAAAAGTTTAAATACTCTGTATGCCAGGGCAGCCTTAAACAAATGTTTATGGGCTTTGCTTTTGCAAGCGTAAGGATTTGGGTAAGCACAAGCCTCGAGATGTCTCTAGCTCAAAATGCAGGGCAGGCTCCCAGCACAGGCGGGCACCCTGCGGCCTTCCCCTCGCAGCATCCCTGCTCCTGGGCATATCGAAGGATGCGCGGCTGGAGCGCGCGCGGACAGGAGGCTCCACGAGCCGCTTTCCACTTGCTAAAGCCGCATCCGGGGCTGCTCAGCTCAGAGCTTGCAGGACACAGGTCCGGTTTTCCCATCCCCGACTGCCCAAATCCTCCTCACAACAGCAATAACCTGAAGTTAACCTGAAGGCTGTTTCTGGCTGCGCGGTGGTTTCATATGAAAGGAGATTAATGTTCTGTCTCCTTCTCATTCCCAGTCAGGAGAAAGGCTTCCTGAGTAAATAATCTAATGATGGTTTCAAAAAGGAGCCTATAGTTGCTTGGAGGAGCCCACATAGAAACCTGTATATTGGGAGGCAGCGTGGATTATAGGGGTATTATCACTTCATCGATGGCTACTGTTCCATGAATAAAATAAAAATCTTCATCTATTCACAATGTATGAGTTCACATTGAAATATAGAGGAGAAATGTAAATCTTACAGGTACAAATAGAATTTCTTCTGTATTTTTATTTTGCTATGTTATCTGCTTACATTTGGTGCAAATTCCTTCATTCCTAGAAATAAGACTCAAGTGATATATTTAGAAATAGGATCAGCTATCAAAATCTATTTTTCTTCAAAAGCCTAAGTAGAATCGGCTAAAAAAACAACTGCATCCTGTTTCTTTAAGAGCTGCTCTAAAATGTTATGGCAAAAAAGACCATTTTTGTAGAAGAAACTATTTGTATCAAATATCATGAGAAAATAAGTGCATCATGACAATTTTGAACATCTTTTATGATTTGATTGTCAGTAACGAGGCCCACAGGAGAGTGATAAATGTGCAGCACGAAAAATATCTATTTCACTTAGATAGCAAATTATGCAACTCAGTGCTTGATAGCACTTGGCAAAATACAAATGTAGTTGAATGGAATTGAAATTGTTGCTCTTTGCCTAAGACACAGGTAATATCACCAGGGGTCCTGTCTTTAGATATTTATAAGAGCTAAGAGTTTAAGTAATAGTAGCAGTAATACAAAATTACCTTTAAACATTGAAAACATTTTTACTTTGTTACAGGGTGTAATTTACACTTTTTCTCTAATGGCTTACATACTGAAAATGATATACTAATGCAATTTTTCAAATTTAGTTACCTTTTTGTGTTCTAAAATTATATGCTCTTTCTTTTCCCTGTTTGTCACTTTTCAGATTCCATTTAATTCCATGTTCATAGAGTTCCACAATTTATCTACTTGTCATAAAAGTTTTCTAAACTTTTAAAAATACAAAATACTTCCAATAAACTATGACAAAAAATGCTTCCAGCTCAACTTTCAGAAATTCTTCAATTTTGTTTTGAACTATTACCATACATTTTGTTGTTGCTGTAAGATTTTTCATACAGTGACATCAAGCGAGGGAAGGGAAAAATGATCAGGGAAGAGATTCACTCAAACCATTTGTATTATCCTGTCTCTTCCCATATAGATTTATATTCCTGCTTATCCTATTTAGAAGGGTAGGAAGATAAACATAGGAGACTGTTGTATAGCTGTGTCTCAGGGCAGGATGGGAAATGAACTTCTTCTCTTGTGAGAACTTTCCAGATTTAAAAATTTTCCTTATTCAAAATCAGCAAGTTTATGTCACAAGATAATTAAAAAAAAATCACCTAAGGTATCTAATTTTGATCATTTTGAATTATTTTCCCCTGATGCGGCTGTGTTTATGTATTCATGTATTCCTTTAACAGGCATTTTCTCCTGCAGTTAGCTTGAATTTTGAATCCAGGTTGGTTTTCTTAAGTGTTCTGGGCCGTCCGGACCTGGTGCTCTCCCGCTGGGCTGGCCTAGTCCTCCCCGACAACTCGCAGCACCATCTATCAGCACCGCGGCTCCAAAAAATCCTCATTGACCAGAAGTCACCAAATGCCAACTCGTTCCTATTGAGACTTTGCGGAGAGGCGTGAGCGAGGAGGAGGAGCGGCGAGAGGAAGGTCGAGTCTCGCTCCAAGGAAGGACAGAGAGCGAGAGCGGGAACGGGGCCGCGTGGACCGTGCAGCCGGGCGCGTGGCCGTGCACGGGGGACGCTGGTGTTTGTGTCTGTTCCTTTGGGTTGTTCACGGTGCAAACACGGCTGCCCCAAGCTCTATGGACCTCCTGTGAGAAACAACCCGCAGATGAAGAAAGGTCAATGGGAACGTGTAGGAGATGACAAATGAAACACGGTTCTGGCCACCGGCAGCTGTTACAAGACGTGATTCACATGGTGCGCGAGGAAGGGGGCAGCCCCGCCGGTCCCAGCCGAACCGGAATGGGGGTCATGTCCCACGTCTCCTGAAATGCTCCCCTCCACACACCGTTTTAGGCCTTTTGGCCTCAACTTGCTCTATGGAACAGTTGCCTTTTTCACCCCATGCAGGACTTTTCAGCAGGAACAGACAATGCTATTGCCAGGTCCTAAAAATCTGTCACCTGCATCTTTTATTGCTTCACAGAACTTTGTCTGGAGTCCAGGGGCGCTTCTGTTTTTTTCATATCTGCTATTCTTATCTTTCTGGCTTCAAATACGGCTTCCTGGGACCTTTGTGAGCCTAGTCCTGTTCCAAACAGGACTGAGCAGGAACTGAGCTCTTCAGTCTCTTTGAATTCTCCAGTAACTGTAAACTTGTAGGATCTCGGAAAACTGAGGAGTATTTAAAGAACCCCCAAAAGCTAAATACCAGCACTAACAAAAGCTCCACAGAACTAGGAATCAACATTCCTAAAAATCCCAAACCCAATGTACAACTGTGAATGGGAATAGGGAGCAGGATTTTTATGAGAACACATATACAAGTGCCTAACGCAGCTGTAAATAAGACAGTTAAACAACTTGGGTATTTGAAATCCCAATGAAACTCCCATGGGAGAAGCTGTTGACAAATTAAAGCCACTATTGCTACTCCTACATTAACTTTTGTATCTGAAACACATCATTAGGCGATATTTCATAGCATAAACTCTTACCTGCTTAAAGATTGATTTGAAATGGATGACTCTTATGTGAATATATAGTCCCATTGGGTTAGAGCTGGGAGGATCTTTTGGAATAAATATATTCATTGAAAAGTGGCTTTGTTTCCTCAGTCTCAAAATTGTCCATTTTCACAGATATTCTCATCTTTATAAATAAATAATCTGTTGAAAGTATTCACTAAATGATTACTATGGATACTTTGGTTTACTTTTGAGCAGTTTGTTGCATATCTTCAATATTTAAAATGCAGGTAGTCATGATTGGATTTTTTTCTTGCTCTCAGTAAAGGGCAACGTTTCAAATTACATTCCCACTACCTTTTATACTGAATTTAAAATGTGTATTACAAAATGCTGCAATATCATTTTAAAAGGTGCACATTATTGGGAAGCCAACAGGAAGCTCCTGAAGATCTGAGTAAGGAATCAATTGTGTTTTCTGGCCAAAGCTGTATTCAAAATGAGGGTATTACCGGGAGGTTCAAAGCAGGTATTTTGTCTTGCTCCCAGTGCCCTGCTCAGGCACTTCTGTGCGTTTCAGGAAGGGGCAGCATTTGGAAGGCGGCTGCCACTGTCACCAAGAGAGATAAATGTCCTGAGTTCCCTAAAGGGCACGACATCTAACACTTTTTCTTGCATTATACGCATCTTTCCTAAATTAATTGCCGCTGAAAAGTCCAGTGTTCTAGACAGTGTCACTTGAAGGGTTTTGGAAAGAAAATCTGCTTGAAATAGCATTTAAAATTTTCTTTCTCAAACACAAAGGGAATTTCAAGTTAAAGCTGAAAATCTGGCTGGAAACCATGTCCTTAAATCAACCTACCTCTCCTTAGCTTTGCAGGGAATCTCACACACTGTACTAATGCCATATGTGCCACAACACACAGGAATAATGGGGTGAGCTGAGGACAGTGTCACACCATACTGAGCTGCTCTTAATTCAAAATATCTTCCTTGCTTTTAAGAGGGGAGCTTAGGTCCTTGCCAAAAAATGTACATTTAACAAAATATATACACCATGAAAAAAATCAAAAAAAAAGAAAAAGCAGCATGGAGAGCATGCCACTTCTGGAGATCAAAACTGCCAGAGTTCTTGAAAGTGGGAAAATTTCACCTTGCAAATATGTGCAGGGAGATCAAGTCTGGAGGAAGAAAAGGCAGCAGCGATGACTGGGCAAGGGGTGCTCCCCAGAACATGGGAACCTCCCCAGGATTGGAATTCCCAGCTCCTAGCCCCGAAGGGAGCAGCACGCGGGGGTTAGGGACTGATCACACGAGATAGGAGCAGCAGAGCGGACAGCACGGGGAGCCGTGGAGGTGCAGGTAGCACAGCGCTTGCTTTAATTACTCCTGCTCAGACCTCCACAGCTCCAGGTGATGGGGCTCCACGGGAAGGAAACCCCCGCGGGAAGGGGCGTTCGCAATCTTCCGCGCTTCCCACCCGGCTGCGTTTGGCCGGGATGGGCCGGAAAGGCCCTGCCGAGAGCCGCGGTCGGCTCCGCTCGTGCCCCGGCCCTGCTGCGCAAGCAGCTTCCGCGGCCCCAGCCTCGTGGCAGCCCAGATTCGCTCCCTCCAGGACGTCATAGCCCGGCTCCAAATCATCCTCCGTATAGACGAGCTTCAGCCGAGACTTTGCCTTGCTTTAAAGGAATGTTTGATACAGTAGTTTCATCCCTATCTGCTTTCAACTGCGGATCTGAAAACCTCCCTCCTCCTGGATCCTGCATCTCACATTTCGTGTGTCAGTTGTTATTCAAGTTTCCTTCAAATTTAGTCTCATCTGAAGGCAGAATCAAGCTCTTGCTTTTCCGAGAAGCGCATAGGTGATGTGACAAGATATACAAGCAGTTTTGATCATCAGTAAAATTTGCGGCTGCACAATATTGCAGTTTTAATTAGCAGTAAAGCGAGATACTAGCTCTGCTGCTGCTGAGGGATCAGAATGTGGCTCCAACAGCACCTGGGCACTGACTCAGGGACTCTCAGGCTATGGGTGCTGGACCTACATGTGTCTATGGAACCATATGGACACGGGGATCTTGTTGGAAATACTTCAAACAAAATTGTCAGGAAAACGGCGGGCAGGGCGGCTCTCGTGCTGCAAACCTCCTATGGGCAAACGTGGTTTTCCTCCTGACTTAACCACTTAGCTGAGCAGGACTGTGCCCTGCTGCGGCGACTCCTCCGGGAAGGGCACCCCGGTGCCGCTGCCGGCTCTCAGCTCCGGCTCTAGGTAGCCAAGATCTGTCCTGGCAGGGACCTTCGTGCCGCGGTGCCGGGGCCAGGCAGAGCAGGAGTGCCCCTGGCTCTGAGCAGGGAGGAGAGGACACTCAGGGGACTCTGTGCTACAAACAGATGAGTTCCCTCCCCGCTCACCTCCTTGCAGCGAACAAAAACCTGCCGCAGTCTGACTTGCAATCAATCTTCATTAAGAGTCAGATTCTTTCACTCCAGCTCTATAAACAGTATTTTTTGTGAATTAAAAATAACATCGTGTTAATTACGGTTCTGCATTACCTCTTCTTGTTAGGGCATGTCAGGCGTGCTCCCGCTTTGCTGTGCGCTAGAATGCCAATAGCTCTCCAGCAACTCCGGTTTCCTCTGGATCTTCCACGGAGCTGCGGTGCCCGCCGAGGCGACAGCACGTCACAAGTGCCCTCATGAAGTTCAGCATCTCCTGCTTTCCAGCCTGTGCCATACTGTGATGAGTTTAAAGGGCACAATATTCCAAATCTGCCATCTACTTTAGAGCGCCGTCTTTGAAATTGTCCCAAATTTTCTTCTCCGGTGACCTATCTCTGCATCAAGTTCAGACAAGCAGTAACTCTGTAGCCCTATATTATGTTCCTTCCCATTCAGCTCTCATTAAAGTCCTCACTTTGGAAATTCAGCCCTTTGGTTGCTCTTCTTTATTAATGGTTGGAATGGGGGATTAATGCAGACTCGTACTGTACTGATACAAAGCAGTGTCTATGTCCTGTGATTGCATATTAGCAAATTAGCCTTCTGGGTCCTCACATCATCTTGGTTTGCTGCCCGTGGATTCCAATAACATACGGCTGAACCCCAGCCAAGACACACAGCGCTAGGTAGAGCTCAGCGCGAGGGCAGCGGCAGCGCTGCAGTGAGCAGGCTCCTTCAGAGCCCGCTGCGGGCAGCTCCGAGCGGGACCGCGGGGGCAGCGCGAGGAACCAGGCTGTGCCCGACACGACCGCAGCGCTTCTCCCTGCCTGGGAGCCCAAGTAACGAATCTACTTTGTATTTAACACGCCGCAAATTAGGGACAGCACAGAAGTATTTTCCAATATGGGCTGTTGACACCTATCGATGTAAATTGTGCTGAATGCACCAGTACCAATAAGCAGGCTTCATACCCAGGTTTTAGTGCATCTCACATTCTATTTTTTAAATCTAAAACTGACAAGGAAGCAATATTCCATTCGCTGCACATTTATAATACCATCTTTGGAGTCAGGCTCTGAAAGCAATATTTCTGAAGTGGTGTTAACAGGACTCAGGTGACATTCTGGATGTGCTATGGAGCCGCATCCTTATGCTAGGATGTAATTTCCCAAAGGAAGTTACAAAATCCACATGTCTGCAAGTTCTGTTTTGGCCATCTAACCACAGAAATTGTTCCTAAGAACAAGAATGAGATAGGATCAAGACATTACATGTCAGCAGAAAGTTCCTCTCCTTCTCCCCACTCCACTGCACATTCGGATTTCACAAAACTTTGGTAGGAATTTCCATGACTCATTCAGCAGTAACCCATCTTTCATTGCTTTATTTGCAACATTTACTGTAAAAGACTGAAAATCAGAACTTCTTCTTGTGATTAAATGGTGAATTTATCTTCATGCCTAAAATGTTTGTATAGGCTCATGAACTACTTACACTTTTGGGTGCATCCCAAAGCAGTGTAGACAGAGGCACAAATCTCTTCAGTACATAATTGCATTTGCTGCAAACCCTTTTTTCACACACAAGCCTAAAGTGCAGAGGGACTGCAGTATATTGGTGCATAGAGATACTGGCATTCTGGTTCAGTGAATTCCTAAATGGGTGGAATAAGCAACCACACATGAATTAGAGTTACATAGGCTGTTTGCAAATAAATATTCGTTAAACAGCACAGAGATAGGCAGACCTGTGAGCTATTTGGGTAGAAGAGTAATGAGCACCACCGAAGGACTAGGTGAGCGTGTTGAAAATGCCTAGACTGACAAAACTGTTTTAGATAGAGAAACTGGAACCTGATGCAGAAACTGCAAGGCATATGGGAACAAATAAGCAAAATTCACAGAAAGAAAGAGTGAAAGAAAGAATGAAAGAAAAAAAGAAAATTCCCCTACAGGTTTAGCTGATAATGTCAACAAGCATCATTCTTACTGCTCTCTCAGTATATGTCAAGTCCTCTATTGCTTCTAATCTGTTGTAAGCTATATTCTCTATAGACAGATATAACACCAGAGGAGAACATTAAGACCACCTATTCATATTTTTTTGACATCTGAAGTACAGTCAGACCTCAGTAGGACTTCAGCTTTGGCACACAGTGAATCTGTGATCTTATCAAATATGCAATCCCACATAAAGCAACTGCTGAGCTGCACAAGAGCCACATAAATATTAAAACGTTCAGAACGGTTAACTCATCAGACAAGTTGCCTGTCTGGACAGATGGACGGAAGGACGGAGGAATACATCATGCAAACTCTTGAATTCAGGCTACACTAAGTATTCTAAGGAATGACACAAACACACACAAAAAAGCCCTGCATTCACTCCCTATGTGGTCATCGCTGCTTTTAATCAAGGAAGGTTTAAACCAAATTTCCCCAGTGTGTGATTCCTAAGGAGAACATGATAGAGGGGATGTGTGAGGGTGCCAACTGGGGAGCCAATCTATTTCAGAGCCAGTGCAGGCCTGCAATGAACCTCCCGGGAGCCAGAGAGGTGAAGGGAAGATGTGTTATTCTGCAGGCAGCGCGTGAAGGCTGTCCGGGGTGCAGAGATTGCAGCATTTCCCACCCTCCTGCTCCTCGGAGGTCGGTGGAAGCATCTTTTACCCAAACCAGCAGAGAGACAAGCAGTGCCCGGGCCCAGCCTGCCCAGCGAGTGCAAGAGGACGGCAGTGACCGCAAGCTCAATGTATTTGCTCATATTTGATAGCTTCTCTTTCCAGGAAAACTTAACACCCAACACACACACACACACACCTAATAACTTAGCATCCCAAAAGGAGAGACAATCAACATTTCCCAGGGAGCCGGCAGGGATGTTTGGGCCTGTTTTTCAGTGGTGCTGAATGGCCTTTGCTGCCAGCAGGTCTGGCAAGGAGCCCGAGGGGCTTCTCCATCCCAAAGGACTCCGAGGATGCCCATCCATCATGGCACAGCAGTGCTGCAAGCCCCAGGGAGCTTGCCAATGCTGCGAAGACAGCAGACATGCCCATAAATATATATATATATACATATATATATATATATATAAATTGGGCTTGCCTGTTGGCAAGGTGCCTTTGCCGAGGCGGTGGCCACTGCTTGGCCTGGGCACCCCCATCCCGTGGGTGCTGCCTGGTGCGCGGAGCCACTCCGGGGAGCGCAGGGGAGAGGACGGAGAGCGGGGAAATAAAACATTCTTTATCACTGCTCTTGACAGGTATTATATTGTACTATAGTGCCATTTGTTTAGTTACTGCTACAGCAAGTGCTGTGCAGAAATCTTATAAGCAGCCATATGGCACCTCTGAATGAAAGCCATTATGCTTTTATGAGTAACCCACACTGTCTCTGCTAAGGGAAAGAACCTCCGTTTTCACCAAATGTCATTTTCTTATTCTGAAAGGAAGAAAATATTTCTGACTTTCACTGAACTCCACAAACCCGAGCTGATTCTCCTCTCCTGACAGTGTTTACACAGTGTCTAACCCCAGTGGAGGGCTCAGATACCCACCAGGTATTTCACTACTGACATTTGGCTGTTTCGGTCCTCGTGCTTTTCGACTGCGCCATCTGAAACAACCCTGCATCTAATAGTACAGGCTACAGTAACTAGTTCATTAACATTTTACAGTTTACCGTTCCTTATATTTGACAGCTACTGTCCAGCCATTGTTAGCATTATTTTTAAAAAGGGTAACAGACCATTAGGAAGGGAAGATGTGTTCTCTAAACAGGGTAAAGAAACCAAGTCATTAAGAATCGCTCGTACCTAGCTGCAACATCTGGACTGCCCCTCTCAAACGAGCTCTGTGCTTTGCTTTGAGAATCAGAGTAGAGCAGAAGTGTTTTCTGCTGATTGGAACAAGATATTTTCTTCCATCTCTGTTTCCACCTCTCCTATACCTATGTTGTATTCTGGGAATTTGTTTGTTAAATATTAAACAAGGGTCTTCAACATACTAGTCAAGGAGCCACGAGCAAAGAATATTTGTTAACAGAAGATATTCCTGCATTACATCAACTATTTTCTTTCTTTTAAAACTCTGTATACTTGTGTGCCTGATTTGTGTGCAAAATGGTAGAAATTACAGGCACGGTTGGAGAAAATACATTGCAAAATTCATGTAAAAATGCAAATTAGACTTGTAAATATGAGATTGTTTGCATGCTATGGCCTTAAAATATACTGGTCACTTGTCCACTTTCAGCATCTTTAAACATATGTGCTTGTCTCTCTGCTTTTAGCATGTCGTCTTCATTTATCAAAAAATATTTAAAACTACACAAAATGAAGCCTATACAGACATGTGCTGTTAAAAGTAATCTAAATAATCTCACTTTACTGCTCCAGATAATTAACACTCTATGACAAGAACTTTCCTCTAAATATCAGTCTTCTTTTAGAGAGATTTGCCATTTTCCTGCATTCATTACACACACCACACTAAAGCCAAGCCGTGTACCAGAAATACTGCAGGGATCACGCAGAACGTAATTGCTCTAATGCTTTGCATATTTATGTTTGAGACCTTTTTATGAAGTGTTACTTTAAAAAAAGAAGGATCAGTTCATCTCTAAAAGGGAGTGATTGATTGCTGCCAGTCAGGCATTCCTTCATTCTTGGCTTCCCTCTTAGTCTCTGTAATAAGTTTTTCACGAACACCAGCCCGCTATTAAAGCCCGGTATTCATCATAAGCCAAGCAGAGAGGAGGCAGACTTTGATGGGCACAATACCATATTTCAATCGACAGTGTCCTTTTTGTTAAACTTGATCTGCTGCCTCATTAGCGTTAGAGCAGAAATACACAAAGGCTTTTGTAAATATTAATCAGAAATGTACAAAACCCCTCTCCGGACTAAATTACTTATTATTGGGCTCTCTCCAGGTGATAATATCTAACTAAAAAATTCTGTTTGTCTAAACTGTAGGAGAAAAATGTGTCCTTATGTACATTTCTGTGTAGCACTCCTATAAGGATAACTGCCTTAAGTAAATGCCTTTTTTTACTTTTTTTCCCCCCATGTTTTTTACATCCATCCTTCACAGAGAGGAAATACATGACCCTGCTGTATATTGTAGGCTGCAACATTCATCTGAGCAGTATGAGGTTTAAATTCCTGATATCCAGGTTTATTTCTGGCATTGCTGATTAATACGAGTGCTTTTTCATGTCTTCCTGCTGAGCTTAAACTTTATAGATGTGAGGTTGTGACTTAAGACATTCCGAATTAACAACACATGCTTTAGGCTAGTAAATGTGGCGCTACAGAGGAGTTCTCCTCATCATCATGGTCCAGATGGGTTCGAAAAGCAGGACTCGGCTTTATGCACTTCTGTAGGGCCAATGAAGCCTCAGGATTTTGTTGCTGTTGTTAATAGATTTTTTATTTTTAATTAAAATTGTCAGCTTTTTCTGGTCAGGATGTCTTAGTAAACTTCATCACTGCTGGGGAGATGCAACAAAATGAAAGTTCCTCACACAAAAGTTTTCACTGAGACAACAGCTTGAGCTTATGAAATCAATTTTCTTTGTATAATTACTGGTTCCAGGCCAAAGCTGAAACTTTGGGAAGCTTAAACTCAAATCCCGTCCTGTTAAAGCATTCCCTTGAAGTTTGTAATGAACATTAAAAAAAAAAGCCATCTGTAAAAACTGGATTAGTCACATAACTTCTAAAATCAAAGCTCAAAGGTCAGTATCTTCAGAGCCTCTTTGTTACTGTAAACAATATAAATGCTCTCAAATTCTTAAGTGGCTCTAAAAATCATTTTGAAAAAAAACAATTTTTATAGCTATCATCGGGTCCAATTCTGGAAACTTTTCTTTAAGGAGAAGCAGTCTCCTTAATGAAGCCTTTCGTACAGGCAAAGCCCCACGTTGTGCAAGTCTTTTCACAACCAGCCCCGATTATCCTTAACTTATTAGATGAAAAAGACTTTTGTGCTCTTTATAGCAAAACCATTTCAGGCAGAACTCATATGGAGAGGAGCAAGTGAGCACTGGCAGGACATGGACAGCCGGACAGTTGGTGAGATATTATAAGTGAAATTAATGTAGTATTGGTATTTGCAGAGCTCCAGCAGCCACAGCCTGTTTGGTTGCATAGGCAGGGACCCTGCTCTTTTCACACTTATACAACATCTTGAAAACGACTTTATGGACACAAATTCTGCAACACGGACTACCCTTCCAATCACTGCTTTCCCTGTGCATTTCAGAGACTTTGCAAGAGTTTGTCCACAAGGTTTGCGGTAACTATGTAGGCAAAAGAGGCACGTAAACACCTTAAAAATATAAGTGGATTCAGCTTTCGGGTGTACAGCTCTTGGTACTGGCTGCTTGGAGTTGTTTGTGGCAGGTATGTTGTGTACATTTTACCCCCTTGAGATCGCGTTTGAGTCATGTTTAGTGCTAGTCTGATAGTTCAGCAATAAGAGGCACCATTCACAAGCATGTGAAACCACTGATAATCAGCTGTGTCCTTCCCCATCAAGGCAGCCAAGCTATGTCCCCAGAAGTGGAAAGCTGGCAAAACACAGACGACTTGTTTATTTTTCTTCTCCTCTACTGATACTGTTTTCACAACCTGACATAACCTGGTAAAATAATTCTAATTGTGTCTTGGATTGATAGCAGCATTTTCTCAGAATGCTGAGGAAGAACAGTTTTGTTTTTCTGTTGCAACACAAGCATCTTACACAAAACAACGTGATCTATAATGCAGAAAATTCAATGGTAAATCTAGCCGAAACTTTGCACCCTAAAAAAAAAAATTGATCACAAATGTTTGGGTTACATTTTTTGATTGTATTACAGTGCATTGACAGAGGTGATTCAATAGAAAGCAATTAAAAAGTCCAGTGAGAAAGCCCACAGTTGTATGTGCAGATGATGCAGGAGGAGGAGGCTTCTAAGAGCACCCCAAGAAACAGCTACGTGAGGAACAGAGAGGAGCAGCAGAGGTGGGATGAGCTGGACTGCTTAGTTTGGATTAGGGTTTACGGTAGCCACAGAGCACTCCCAACCTCCAGAGTTTCTACCTGACAGACAAAACAGACTCCTGGTTTAGGGCCATTCCTGTTTGCTGAGCAGAGAGGTCCTCCCTTGGAATGGCCTCACGTTTGTTTTCAGGAAGACCTACCCTCCTCTGTAAAAAACACCCTACATTAGGTCCAGTCTTGCAGTCAAATGCTGTGAAATAAATTAAAGGAGCATGCAATCAGTTCAAAATGACTGTAATTAGGCAATCAAATAGCCATAGGAAGCAGAAATCATCAATGTCTATAGCCAGTTCATTGTGTCAGTGGATTGTTTTTTTATGTAATCCTAAGCTAATAGACCAAAATTTCAAAAACAGAATAGCATCAGTTCACCAGAATCCTTCTTAAGTACATCCCACAATGATATCTCAACCTCTGCAGATGCTACTGTCCATGAGAGCTGTGTGGGGCAGTAAGGTACATGCACGGGGCAGGAGGTCTCCTGCAAACCTCCGGGCTGGCCTCTCTCCCCATCCGTGACACAGCAATGGTAGAAATACTAGCAAAGTTTTAACTTGAAGTCTAGGAAAATCCCAATGTACAATTAAATAAAACTCATCAGAAACACAACCGAACCATATCCTTCCTGTAATAAAACGAAGGCAAACAATATGCCCTTACACCCGTTTATGCATACCTTTGTAACTGCAGGCTTCCTGCTCAGGAGTTGCCCTGCCAAGAATCATGTATCCTGTGATGAAATTTCTCAATAAATAAAGTGACTTCATTATTGAGAAGCTTAACTGTAGTCGTGTGTGCAGTTTTTAATGCAGTACCAGCCCCAAAGTGCTGATGAGAGAAAACCCAGATGCAGTGAGACGTTCCAGTTGGAGCCAGGACATTTTAAGGGCTGCAAAGTTTCATTAGCTGAGCTGTGCATCGATTGGTAAACCAAAACACTGAATTTCCTCCTGATGGAATCAGCTCCTCCACTGGTGTAAATCAGCACAGGGTAATGTAAATCTCTGCATTAACTGAGAATCAGGCTCAGGATTTATTGTGTCTTGTCCAAAACGAGCGAGGACTGAGGATATTCACAGGTAGATCACCATCATTTTCCCCCCGGGACCTAAGTTGTTTGTAGGGGCTCTGGGATAAGGGCTGGATGGATTCCAAGTTCATTATTGTAGCCTGATTTGTGGTTAAAACATGTTAAGCCTAAATATTAAGCAAATACATCAGAGGAGGATTTACAGCTGTCCAAGGACACAGTAAACTGTAACACAAGCTCCTAGACTGTATTAAATTTGTATCCCCACAATTTCTTCTGCTAGGGAATAGAACAAGCAAATCAAGTAATTCCTGGGACACATTAAGGATCAGCTTGCTATAAATTCCCTCTAACTCAATTGTCTGTGCCCAGACTGGAGCCATCAGCTCCTATTTGAGGGCTTTGGTATTCCGAAGCTTTTTATTTTTTGCTCTCTGTAAAATTTCAAACAAAGCATATTCTTTTGAGTTCCCAGCAACAGAGAGGACAAAGAGATATTTTAAAGCGAGTCCAAAGGGCGTTCAACCACCTCCCACCCCTCCTCAGCATCATTCTAACAACTCATGGCCTGTTAGCGCACTGGACCTGCTCGCGGGGATGAGTCACGGCAGCGGCCCCAGCGGGGCCTGCGCGCACGGAGCCGAGTGGGAAGTCAACTGCGGGGCTGATGCAACACGGCAGGGTTTACCGAGCCGCTCTCGGCAAACCCTCAGCTGGCGATGCGCTGTGGCCGGGCGCTGCGAGGGCAGCGGGCCGGGCGCCCCGGTGCTCCCCGCGCTGGGGGAGCTGCCAGGCACCAGCAGCTCGGGCCTTGCCCTGGAGCCGGGAGGGGATGGCTCATCAACCCATGGGAAGAGCGTCCCCATGAGCGAGGGCCGGAGTGCCGGCGCAGAAGGGCTCGGAGCTGGGGGTGGCTTCCAGGTCTCATCTCCGGACACCTCGCGCCAGGCTGCGGGCTGGGGGCTTTTCCCAACTGGGGGTCCAGGCTGGAAGCTGACCCTGAGGGGAGCAACTTCTGCCTTTTTTTCTATCCCAAGGAACTTAGCAAGGTTCATTCCTTGCAAAAGTGCAGCCGGCGGAGTAGCAATATTAACTTGCTGGCAACAGCCTCGCGACTAACACATTCAGCGGGGATGTGGGAAGCTCGGGTCCCCTCGCTCCTCGGCCTCAGGGGCTGAACCCACATCTGTGGGTGCCCCAACCGGCCCTCCTGGGGGTCCCAGCCTCGGAGGGGGCTCTTCTGTGCGAGCTCTTTCACTGCACGCAAAATAATTCAAACCTAATTGGGCCGGAGGGACGCAGAGGGGGGACAGTCCTGCTCCTGGTCTCTGCTCCCAGAACTTTACAGGCTTCTTCTTTGGAGTCATTAGATAAAATTTAGGCATAGTCCTGGGAGCTAGGTCAACATTCATAATTCATTCTCATCAGTAAACTGTCACCACCAGGTGACAAAGGAATCCTCCTATTTTAGTGATCTTTCCCTCTCTTCTGCTGCATCAATTAATCTTAATTCTTTCTTCCTAGCTGTATAGTTTCAGCTGGTGGAGACCTTCTCCATCTCCACCAAGAGGCTACTGCTCAGGGTAGAAGATATGGAGGTCTGATGTCCTGAACCCCGGGACGGAGCTGGACCCGGGATGACAATAATGGTCATTCCCACCGGCAAAGGCAGTGCTCACTCGAGATGGATTCTGTCATGAGCCCAGGCTGTGCCAGGCCACACACGCCTGTCCTGGGAATGCTGACTGGATCCAGGCTCTTAAAGCCAGTTTGTGAGTACCCACCATAATCAAAAAGGTGGTAGGCGTAGGAATGCTCAATCCTGGCAAGCCAAACATTCACTAAATGCACTGGAATCAGAATTTCAGACTCCCAAGACATTTTAGAGCTCACAGGGACAACAGAGGATTTTGGCCGCATCTCACTGGTCTCAAATTTGCATTTAAGTATCAAAATGATACTTAAATCCTACCTTAAGTACTTAAGTCCTCTGCTGGATTTAATCTTGAAGGTTTAATTTATTATTTTAGACATTGTCTTGAGCCAAGAGCAAATCCATGTTGGAATGCCAGGCACACAGATAGGGTGCTGGAGATGATTGAAAAAGAGAGAGGTTTCGGTATAGGGCAATATGCAAGCAAGAAAGTCCCTATGGAGAAGCAATCTACAGGGCAGAAGCGGTTCACTTTTTGTCTCTGTCCCAGCACTGTCTATTGATTCTCTCCTAAACTGTAAGTTGCTCAGTCTCAGCTTTACTTCCTCTTCTGTAAAGTGGACGTCACACTGAACTTCTTTTTAGTTCATTTTTAACTGGGAATGTCTGGTTTATTATATATATGTTCAGCGCCTAATTCAATAGGTCTTTGATATTGGCTAATATGCGGCAATATAACTATAACATAATGGTAAATAATGATAAAGAAAATAATACAGTCCTGCCACACTCCCATCCTGAAGGCTCCCCTGTAGCAAGCAGAGGGATGACATGCCTGGTCCAGCAGGGAGCCAGCCCTGGCCCAAGGAAAGCAAAGACACAAAGTCTGCTCTGCTGCTGGCAGCCTGGAGATGCCACGGGAGGCTGGAGTTTCGGCTTTTTGAGGAAAAATAAAAAACACAGTTGTATGTGCATTCATGACATGCCGCAGGCATGTTTTCCTGACATGTCTGCGGCAGATGTTCAGCGTGGACAGCTGCAAGGCCAGACTGAGAAGGGCAGGAAGATGAAAGGACCCAACCAGAAAATCATCAAATTATCAGAGAGTGAATCTAGATACGGCCTAGAAGACGCAGAAACATCCACTTGCTTCAGCTTTTTGCTGCTTTCTTACATAAAAGCCAACTGCAGTGAAATCCCTGGGAATAAACCCATGCCACACATGGAGAACCGAGTGCGGTAGGAGGAAGCACACACCGGGCACGGTGAGAACAGCCTCTGCATTGCCCGTGCAGACTCCTATTCTCATCAGTAACTTTAAAAACAAGTTTTGCATTTACTTTCAAGTGCTCTGGATCAGGCCTTTGGCATCCTAGCAGATAATGAAGAGAAAAAAACATTTACAGGTTTCAGGGGAGATGGAAGAGTGCTAAGTATGTCAAAACAAGAGTATGTAACCATGGGAAAATGCATTTTCCCCAGCACTATTTTTTATACAGTTTAGGCCTTTAGCAAATTGTCTATATCCCTGCTAAGCACCATAGAGCAATCTACTAAACAGAAGTGAGCTCAAACAGACATCAGCAGTAATGCTGGCCTCCACGTACTATCCCTACCCATGATCCGCCACGAGGCTTTGCTCTGCTCCTCCTCTCCTCCTCCTTCTTCCACCTTTGCCATAAATCCATTCACATTATCCTTGCTAAACCTCTACCAAGGTGCCTGACTGATTTGCACGAGGATCTGCCACCAAAAGGCCGACCACAGGCCCTGCAGAGACCTCAGGGGTTGCACTGCACCGTGTAGACACCGAGAGAGCAGCGACCAGAGCTCAGCGCATCAGCCCGTGCTGAAATCACCGCGGCTTTTATGTTCTAGAAAGCCTGGATCGGCTCTTCGAGCCATGACACCTCTGCCCTCCGCTTCTTCTTGCCTTCAGTTAATCCCCTTTTTGCCTCTTTTCTGCATTACTCAAAATGCCGTGGGCTGTTTTGCCCACACAGAGCGCCGTTGACTCGAGCAAGGAATCTGCTCCTGCTTGGAGCTGGTGACAATCTGTAAACTCTTCGTGACAGAGACTGCATCTTGTTATGTATTTATACTGTGCCGAGCACAATGAGGTCTTAATCCTGACTGCAGGCTGCTATATTAGCAGCAATAACTACAACAGGGCAGAAATTGCAGAATGGGATGTTACAGGGCAACTGTGCTGGACATTTTTAGCAAGGGTGCAGTGCAGCAATAACAACTTTCTAATATAAAAACAGCTGCTGAAATACAAGACTTCCCTCCTATGAGGAGTATTACTCACTTTTTTGGTGATCCTGCTACCAACCTCTTGGGCCATGTTGTGTTTTTAAGGTTATACCTGGGGGAGCACTAGGCTAGTGACATAAACAGGTCCAGGCTCCCGCATCCTGAGGGACTGTCAGCAATTAGGAAAGCCAAGTGACAAAAAAACACAGTTACTCTGTGCTGATAATCAGTGTCTGTCTTTGGGAAATCAGCACCCTAGAAAAATAGTCAGATTTTCTTACGAATTTTGGCCTGCAAGTTTTGCGGCCACCTTTTGTGAGATTTGGTGCTTTTGAATGTTCTCTTTCCTGAACACAGAACCAGCTCTAATTCTCCGACCCGCCACGCCAAAGCCTGCGTGCGGAGCAGGGCTCACAGATCGAGCTCCATGGTACTTCAGAGCACACAAAGGCAGCCGATTAGCGGGATAATTTCTCCTTCAAGCTGCTAGCCAAATTCTGCAAAAGAGAATAGATTCTGCCCTCAATTACTCTTGTCCAGTTCAAAAAAGGGCAACTGAGGGCAAAATAGCGCAAAACATTTGCCATTTCCATTTCTGCCTAACTTGGGGACTCTTAAAATGAAGTTATAATAAAAATATAAGATTGTATTAGCGTGATATACTCAGCTGCAAGCAAGCCTGCAATTCAGACAGTTGACTAAGAGATTTTTATACCCAAATTTTAATTTCAATTGATCCTCAAAGAGAGAACTGTCTTATACTTCTGATTTTGGATGTGTGAGTTGTAAGTGGGAGAGGAGTCAGGCAGCGGTGCTCCCGTATCGATGCTCCGAGTGCTCACGCAGAGCGTGGCCTGCAGAAACTGACATTTGGAAATAAAAGATGTCATTTCAATTGAAATTTTCTTTATGTCCACCAGCATCAGTCTTACTGAAGAGCAACTATATTTGTTACAGCATCAGAAATGGAGTCCAACAAAGCCTGAAAACCAGATTCCAGACTCTTCTGAAAGCAAAAAAAACAAAATAACAACAAAACCACATTGGACCACATTTTCTAGCTTGGTCATTGTAACAAGCAATAAGACTAGCACTCAGATGTCTAACCACATGGCTGTTCCCCTAATTAAGTGAGATCACAAAATTGTGTCTGAAAAAGCAGAAACTATTTTAAAAATAGACCTCAAAGGCCAGATTTTAAAAAGACATCAGCTTCCAAAATAACACCTACATGAAACAGGCAGATTTTCAAAAGAAATCCCCATTTTTTCCTGTTCTTGGGAGATGGGACCACAATAGACCATATGTGAAAATTTTCCTACTTCATTTGGGTCCCTAAATGCTGCCTGACCCCAGCTGAAGATCCACTCGGATTCCTAAATAGCAATTGTTGTATGAGCAAGTTTCTTCTTTTTTAATCTTCCCCTTTATGTTTAAGGAATGAATATGCAATTTCATGACAGAGGCTAGCGCAGGACAGGGGAGATTTATGTTTCTTCGTTATAGTTTGTGTTTTTTGTGCTCTATCTTCCTCATCCATAGAACTGAAACAATACATTGTCTGCAATAGATACTTGCTTTAAAAATCCAGTCCAGATGAAAGTATGTACATGTACACACACATATACTGTGTATGTGTTTGCATGCACATATATGCCCAGACTCAGTTTACTTGACAAAATCTTAACACAGAAGCACATGTGTAACCTCTCAGCTGAAGCCAATGGAGACAGAATTCAGCCTTTGGGCCATTATTTTACACTGCAAAACTCATTTCATGCAGAAAAACAAAAATAAACAAACAAAACCCCTTCTCATCGTGGAACTTTTAAAAATTTTTTCCCTAGAGCAAAATGGCTCTTTCCCCTCCCACATAAACTGGCAGCCAAGCCGGGAACAGTGCTGAAGACTTCCCAAGCTTGCAGAATCAGATACAAAATTTGCAGGAAGGCTGGCACTTATTTTCTCACAACAGTTTGTTCTTCACATTTTTCACAACTTTTAAGTTCCTTAATGTAAATTAGAGGCATACATTTGCCTCCATGTGTTTTATTGACTCTGATCTCCATATTATCAACGCGCAAGGGATGGGGCACTGAACTTGGTGAAGTGGCCAGGGCTTGTCCCCTTGCTCCCTCCCACCCTGGTATCTTAACCAGGCGCATCCTCCCGCTGTGACTCTGACGGTCCCACGAGGGGTCATGAAGCCCACACTGGTCTTTGGACAACAGACAACTCAATTTGGTGTCTGTCTTCTCCCAGCTCCGTTTCCCAATGCTGAACAAACAGGGCTTAACAGCATTTACCATAAACAGATTCCAAACAAAGACACCGAAGGAGAACAGAGTAGAAATACTCTGTCATTGCATGGAAAGCATTTTCATCTCAACAAGAGGCCCTTGTTCTTGTGGAAAGGTGCGTTCAGATGTAGTTGGATTGAGCTGGATTGAGCAGATACTTCTCGGGGTCAGGAGAAGCCCTGCACGAGCCCAGAGAAGGCAGCGGCCGGACCCTCCCCAGGGTGTCCCTTGACCATCGTCTCCTCTCCGATGCAGCACTCTGAGGCTCAGTTAGCTCTAGGGCTTTCTTGGGCTTTGTGAACTTAGGAAGAACTAAAAGAGTATCTGAAATGATTTCCCTAATCAAGTTTCTGCTCCCTTCATGTTCAAATATTGTTTAAGGTAATTTAATTTGCCATCATGCTAACAATTTCTGTCCAATATTTTACTGACTAACTAATATCAGGTGCATGTGTCTTTTTTTCCATCACATATTATGAATTTTCCCTTGCAAATTTCATTACTTAGTGCAGAGATCAGGGTTTGCTTCTTTGTAAAAAGGTTGTCTGGGGTTCAGTTCTATCAGGAACAATATTGATTTTGACATATTTGCATATTCCAAAAAGGACTGTAAACCCACATAACACTGTAAGTGCCAGAAATGTTTTTTTCTTTTTCTTTTTTTTCCTAAAACAAACTCACCACCACCACAACGTCTCACTTCACTTTCCCTCCCTCCTGTGTAAGTTTTGTTATATTTCTCTGTTATATTTCTCTGTGTCTCAGAAGGCAATGGATAAGAATCAAGATTCAGAATTTGGATGCTCTTCCTAAAACAAGTGCTGCAATGTTTTTGTCGGTGCTAACCAGGCACACACATGTCTGCATTGCTCCAAACTCTGTCTCAGATTTTAGATTACCTTAACATAAACAATCCTCTAACAAATCTGGCCAGTTACTTGTGTGCATAAAACTTAAATATATAGCATTTGCAGGAGGAAAATGCTATTGGGTGCCATGCACATGTGTAATTTAGTAGGTTAATCAGAAAGCCAGATCAGCAATTGCCTTTTCAACGGTGCTGCTATTTCTAGCACAATGGGCTCACAGCACAGGACAAAAGTTTGCCACTAATAATGATTTATCTAACGCCCTGATTACAAGATAAAGGTGTTCCCATTTGCAGTGAGCACTGGAGACACAGATAGGTTGGATTCCTGCCTTTAGGAGCACCACTTTACTGGGCTTTCAATACCTTGCTGAAAAACTCGTGACCACATGTGATGCTGAACGGTTTCCTGCAGAAGAGGAATATTCCTAAGATTTGGTAGGACTTAAAAAAAAAAAAAAAAAAAAAAAAGGAGACGACTAATTCAACCATGCTGTTTTTGNAAAAAAAAAAAAAAAAGAAGAAGAAGACTAATTCAACCATGCTGTTTTTATCTTGCTTATATTCCTACTACAAGGAAATTCTCTGTTCACTGTTTTCATGCCACACTGACGGGGGGAAATTGCCTGGTTGGTGTCCTTGAAGGCAGCCTGTCCTTGTAAACACCAGCAGTGAACAACAGATTTCACTTTTTTTTTCTTTTTTTATCACTAAATTGGAAACTACATCAATTAACCTGTGTGATGCAAAGTGTGTCTGATTTTGGTCTTTGTTAATCTCAGTTGGTCTTCAGCTCTTAAACTCCTTCCCTGAAATATTTTCCAGGTCTGTCATATTTTGCTTTTCTCTGAGACCAATAAGAAGAGAATCTGCTCAGCCCCAATTTTGGCTGCAAATTAAAACCTCACAAAATGTGCAGTTGCATGGTGCTACGCTAAATCTGCATGGATCTTACTCATTTAGCCTAAAATTCCCTTTGACTTCTCATTTATTTCTAATCAAGCTATACCAAGCACCCAGAAACTAATACAGTAGAAAAATGTTGCATTCTCTTCTGGAAAGGAAAACTGCCAAATTTCACATGGTTCCTATTGTTATCTGTGTTTAATTTAGTCAGAAATGTACTAGCTAACTTTTTGGTCTAGTTTTTTTAAATATATTTCCACAGTTTTGGTTCTATCAGTTTAATATTCCAACACTCATAAACTTACTCCTCAAAGTTTCAGTCACGGACACAGACAGTTTACCTAGGACTCTATTGATTTATAACATGAGTAAAATGCATCGCAGATTCACCAATAAACACAATAAAAACAAAATACTTATGAAAGAAACAAAGGGTTTTTTTTTATAGATGTTAAAATATATATTTTCCCCAGGAGCCCTAAAAAAACTGTATTTGAAACTGTATTTGTAGCAGAACAGCTGGGAAAAGCCTCTGAAAAATCTAAAGTTAAGACTGTTGACTAAACCCATACCATTCTTCTAACAAATTTTGGAAGAGATGGAAGACACCGTACATGATTGATAGAAAAATAAATGCAAAGTTTAATGACAGTTTGTCACCTTCTCTTGAGTTTCAGCCTATCTCCAGTCTCTGTGCCCTATTATCCTACCAAAATAGCCACAGGAAAAGTTTGCACTAAGTACAGAGAAAAGGACAGGGAAAATACAGCCGCTGCCCAAGGCTTTTCCTCTGCTCTTAATTGTTATATTTGACTCTACCTATCCACAAATGTTGCTGCCTGGTTATAGATTTACTCAAATGCCTTTCAGGAGTGCAGCAGTATTGCATTTATGTTAGATACTGTGTTCAAACCCTGGATATTAATCTTAAAAATCAGTGTGAATCCCTTTTCTGGGATTGCAGCACTTCAAATCAGTCCTGTATCTAACCACAAATGCTCTTACTCAGTTTTCTCTTTCAGCCCAAAGACACAGGCCCCGTTGCATGCTTGGTCTTTTTATAAGTTTTCCAAAGTAGTGAAAAGCGTTTGCAAGTACCAGATCAGCAGTCAGGTTTGATCTCACAGCTACATGAGATACAGAAACTACCTTATCTACAGCCTATAGATCAAATGAAAAGCAAACCTATTTTTCTATGATAGAAAGATCTGCTTATTTCCATGATATCTTCATATTTTATTCCCCAAGTTACTGAAAACTGTCAGGCAGATGGATGAACCCTGATGAAATGCAGACCCGAGGACAGAGCGTATTATACTGCAGATCGGCTGCTCTCTGACTAACCCTGCAAGTGGCTGATGCCATGGGGAGCAGCAGCCTCCTACGTAGCCCCCGTTAAAGGAATTTGCTGTAAGCTGAGAACTTCTCTCGATGCTCATCATCGACGTCCTGCTTCTGACTCGTTTGCTCTGTCGTTTCTATTGATATTAGAGGTAAGGCTGCTGGAGGCAGCCGAGGGCATCGCAGCCTGGTCCTGTGGGAGCTGCGGCAGGCCCAGGCCCTGCGGAGGAGCTCGCCTGCCCTCACAGCCCGGCTCCTTCTCTGCCAGCTTTGGATCATCTGCTTTCTGCAACCGCGGGGACAAGGACAGAATTTTGATGAGCTGAAAAAGCTCTTAGAAAGTTTATTTGTGATTTTTACACCAAAGAAAAATAATATAAAAAGTGTTATTGCTTAAAATGTGAAATTATCAGCAAATGAAGATCTCTTAAAGCCCCTGAAGTTGAGAAGACATTCGCGGTGCCATGGAGTAGACACTCAGCGCAATCAGCACGTTCTACACAGGTAATTACTTTTACTACTAATGGTGCCTCCCACTCAGTGAGGAAGATAAGATGTTCCAACACTACTTAATCACAATGCTTCATTATTGCTCCACCACCTACCGGGTAAAACAATTCACATGCTCTATTCAGTGATTCTCACAAACGAGAAAAATTTATGAATATGTGAGCAAAAGAGCACATAGTTCGTCTACAGAAGAGGTACCACCCTGAATCATTATAAAGGACAGTAGAAAGTTTGGAACATCTGCCCTTCCTTTTGCTTCTTCTTCTAAATACAGAAGAACAACATTTGAAAAAGGAAAAACAATCCTTATAGTGACTTTACAACCTAAAAGAGCTTTGAGTTCTTTTGCTGAGGGCTCTGAAGTTTCCTTGAGACAGTGCATAAAAATAGATGCATTCATTGTAGTTTCATACTTTATTTTTCATATTATTTTTCATTGTTTTGTGCTAACAGCATGCTACAAATTGTTTTACTGCTCAGTGCATCAAGAACTGGCACATGCACAAAATCCAAAAATCAAACAAAAAGCCAAAACCCAAGGCAGGGGGATGAAAAGCTGCCTGGTTGTAGGGTTGACAGAATCTGCTGCGTGGGTCTGGATGAAGAGCGGGTAGTGGCTCAGCTGACTAGTGACCTAGTGGAGAGTGTCTTACGCATGGAACACATCCAGGAGCTCTCATCACAACAAAGCTGATATAAATCGCCTTGGGAATTTCATCGGTAAGACATGGAGAGTCCTTTTTTCCATAGCTGTTGTAGACCAACATGCATCAATATTGTGCAACCGTAGAAATTACAGGCCCACTGGCCCTGACGATGGGCCAGGAAAGACACGATCAAACAATGAATCCTCCAGCCATGAAGCCTCCTTTCATTTCAGCTGTGTTAAAGTCCAAAGTGGACTAGAAAGATGCTGCCCTTTTCCTCCTCCATGGACCCACCTGCTGAAGATCAGTGCTGAGCTACACAGCCAGGCTGGGGCTCCGCACAGCTCTGTCAGTGAGGCCGGTTACACCGGCAGTGGGGAAACCTCCGTGCTTTTCCAAGGGGAAAACCACCTTGCTGGCAAATCTGGCTTGGGAGTGGGCACAGGGCCAGCTGAGTGTTTGGGACAGAAAAAAGCTGCTCTGATACTACCTGGACTTCTTTAAATCGGGAGGGTTACACAGAAATTTAAGCAGAACACACAGACGCATATTCCTGAAGTACATAATATAGCTATAAGAAAACAGCTTATTCTGTGAAGGGCTAAACTTCCCATGTGACAAACAGTCACATTTATATTGCACGAGTCCTGCTATAACTGTGAGAGGACTTCTAACGGGGGCAATGTGATTACATGAGGACTTCACCTTTGGGTTTCCTTAGAGCAAGATCTTATCCTTGTGGCTACAGGAATAAAAAGAAAACAAGACCAAAATTGAATTTATTTCTCGGAAAGCTTAACGTGCCTAAACCAGTGTCACAACTTTGGGCAACCTGACTCAGAGGATCTGAAGGCCGGGGTCACCAGCAGTGCACACACAGCTCGTGGTTTTGCTTCCTAACCTGTTACTGCTGCAGATGCTGCAAGCAGCTCTCCCCGCGGCCGCCCGCCGCTGGGGACACGTTCGAACATTTCTATTGACTCAGCAAGGAAGAAGTGTCTAGTTTCTAGCCACTGCATTAACAAGGGAGCAGATTACTAGCCTCTAAAAATCGTGTTCGCCATCTAAAATTGTTTGTAGAGGTCTGTTTTTTCACTTTTTTCAGATAACATCAGAATAAGGTGAGTTTCAGAAATGGTGCCTGTACAATGAATGAGGATTAATGAGAGAAAAGGGATAAAAGTGTGTACATACAGTTCACTGTGTATGCAGGATGCTCCCTAAAAACCTTTAGCAACCCAGGGCAATAAAATATTCCTCTTTGGAGACAAGTCTCTCAAGCGCCCGCTACAGAGCGGGTTTAGACCAAGGACGTTTCCTAGACCCAGAGTCTGCAATGGGGGAATGGGGGGAGTCAGTGCTCACGGGTAGTGAATGTAAATACCAGAAATAATACAACATTTGTCTCAAAGAGTTAAAAATAAATGCATAAAAAGGTAGTGTAGATTAATCAGAGAACGAGGAATAGATTATTTTCCTTAAATGTTAGCAGCATTTAGTGGTCAGTAGATGAACTGGTGAATTTTTAGGTCATTTCACTTCTTTCACTGAAAATAAAAGGACATCAAAAAATAGATGTTGCTATTATTATTAATGCGGACAACTTAGCAGTAAGACTCTTTCCTAATCAAAACATATCTGGTGGCTTCGCTTTTGGGGAGCCTGCAAACTCCTAAGTGTCACACGCTTAGAGCTGACTGCAAGCTCTGCCAACCAGTGCTTGTGCACACACACAGCAACTTCTGTTAAGGAAATCAGCGCAGTTTTTAAGGAGAAAAAGATCTGGAAGAAGACAAATATATGTGCGTCTCTTAGCAAAATAAATGTATGCATTTGCTTTTTACTAATCAAATGGAAAAGGGTTTTGTTTTAATGGTTTCAAAACTTCCCCATCCCTCGAGCAAACAGTACCCATTACTTTAAACACCTCGGCGTCTAGTAATTGTTCACAAATGTGTCAGGCTACCAGTAATTTAAGTCCTGTCAGGAATAAATCTCAGACACTCACTTCTTCCAGTCAGTGACTTGAAAAAAACCCGCCCACATGTCAATTAGAGGAAGCTCCGCGCGGTGGCTTTGTTCGGAGCTGGGTAAACACCAAGAGCTTCCTCCTCGCTAACAACTGTTTTCTAAACCCTATATAAATGTTTATGTGAACTATCCTGCAACAGCATCTACGGCAATAAAAAGCAGGCGCGTAAAAAACAATCTGTGTTGTACTCGTTGGCAATAAATGTACAGCCTGTAGAAGCTATATATCCAGTTGTGAATTATTTTCTCTCAGAGGTCTGACCTCAAAACATTTAAATGTTAGGCGGTAAATCAGAATGATTTACTTCTCCTTTCTACTGATTATTCCTCCGGTTTCCATGTCCTGCTAAATATGTGGGTCTGCAAATACGTGCACATTAATATGTAAATAAGCACACAGGTATATGCCAGGGAGATATAGGAGGAAGCCAAACAATCCGAGGCTGCGAGGGGGCATATTTTTTCACCCGCGTTATTGTTCTCTGCAAGCCACCGGGGAGTAGCCACGAGCTGACGTGTGACTGATGCCGCATAAGGAACAGCAAAAAATCAGTGGAGAGCAGCTTTCCGGAGAGTTCAAAATATGCAGACAAGGAAAAATCTGTAAAGCTTGTGGTCACGCAGGGACACGGTCACCTCAGTGATGCTGTAGGTGCTGCTAATTCTGAAAGAGAGACGCTCAGACCCTTGTTCAGCTCGTCTGCAGAAGTCTGGATTCCTCAGATGCTGATGGTTCATTAATAAAATGTGCCAGGCTCTCGCTTTTTTGATGTTCTGCAGAATCTGTGTGCTCTCCTGTGGCACCTGGGCTCTCTCAATCTCTCCTGGCTCACAAGGTAACAGCTCTGCTGCCTAAATGGGTCCATCTGGCCTGGCCTGGCCTGGCCGGGGTGTTTTGGGATGGCACCCGGAATGGGGTAGAAGGCAGTAGCTCCCCAGTCAGTTTATTTACCTTTAGAGTGGGAGGCTCCAGCTCCAAACCCTCTGTGCCCTGATTCCAAGTGGGAATTTCAGCTCAGCTCTTGGCTCACACAGCAGAGGCCCCTCTCCATCCATGGAGAGGTGGGTGTCTTCCAATCTCCCCAGCTGAGACCGTTCCACCTTATCTACGTATTTGAATATTCGTTAGACGAGAAACTGGAAGACGACTCTCCCACGTTCTCCATGAGCAGCCCAGCCAACAGCCTTAATCTGCCTCTCTATCTGCCCTCCTTCCTTTTTTAAATATCTTTCTATGCAAAACAGGAGAGGGGCAGTTCCCGCGCTCTCCCGGGAGGCAGCAGCACTGGCGGCAGATCCGATTCGGCAGAGGATGGTTCTACCCCTCCAGGAAGAGCTGGAACCACCGGCAGCATCTTGGGGCTCCGGACACCGCTCAGCTCCAGGCAGGGCCCCTTGGCTCTGAACCCCACACGGGAGAGGAGCCTGAGCTGCCTGGAGAACATAGGGCCTCTCTTTTCTGCTGACTAGTTTGGATGGCTCCTCTTCGGGGAAAGTTTCTTCGATGACCCTATTTTTAGGTTTCTAAACCTCGATATTTATTGCAAAGGAAGCCAGGGCACGCCAGGGGACAAGCTGCCATGGCACGTTAGAGGTCTCCACGCCAAGTCCACCAAGTGCTGTGCAGGGCTGTGCAGCCCTGGAGCGGGGCAGCCCCAGCAGCAGCGCGGAGCTTCCCCAGCTCTGAAGCTTCTGGCTTGAGGACCTTTGCACCCCGGCTGTCTAACACAGAGCTAAAAATGCCACAAAACAACAGGGAGTCCAAATATTAAGCACTTACAAATTTTTCCTGCCTTTTGGGCTACAAACTCTGACTCAGACAAAGCACTCACTGGAGCCATGGGGTATTTTGTTGAGCTGCACACGACAGATTTTCAAGTCCATCATGTATATCACAAAAATCCTCTTCAGTTCATTGGCCTGCGCTTTGGAAGGTCTAGACTGAGATCCCTCTGAAATTTCCGTGCAACCATTTCCCAGATAAGTATTATTTAAAGAGCGTGTTTTTTCCAGGATGACTTATTCTGGTCCTCCAAGAACAAAGAACAAGGAAGAACTGGCACAGTGCAAAGAGAAATGGCAATGACTATAAAAACTATTAAAGACAGCCCATGCCAGCATACATTGTTTAAGACGAAGCCTTGAGATTCCCAACTCAGGAAACACTTACTGAATCTCCTAGGAGCTTTCTGGAGGAAGAAATGCAGGATCTGGCCATAACCTTTTAGCCAGAATGACTCACCCTCCATTGTGCTGGATTTCTTTACGGTGGATCACGTTATATTGCCAAATGAGAGGGATATGATGTTCGGCAGAGGGAAAAACACAAACAAAGGAGGAGAGCAGATGAGGTGCTGCAGTTTAAATTGTGCTTTTGAGGTTTTTTATGTATCATAACTGTGTGCAAGGATGCCCTGGAGCTATGCTATAAGAAGAACACTTTAAGAGGAACCAACATAAAGAAACAAATAGCAATAAATGACATAAGTGTAGCACCTACTTATTTTTCAGAGATACAGAAGATTGGAAATGGTACAAACATTATAGCACTCTACCAAGTATATTTTCATACATAAGCATGCACACACTTATGAGATATATTTATGAGACAGATGCAAGGACTAGTATTGAAATATATGTATATAAAATGCATATATAATATATAAGGAAAAGAGAGGGACAAAGAACAGGATCACTCTGGGGAATTTTTTATGAAGAGTTTTAGGCTGAGATCTGCAGAAATATCCAAGTAATTTGGAAACTCCTCCTCTTTTTGCCCTATTTTATTCTTCTGTTCACTGCTTCTCTAGGAAACCTCCTGCTCATCCTTCTTTCAGTGCTTCCACCATTGGCTCCCAATGGCAATAATTTTATGCTGGCAGGAGTAATGTTGGGACTTTGGAGTCAATGAAAAAACTGAGGGAAGGTGAATGGCTGGGAATGATACGGCACTCAACCTCCATTTTGAGCTTGAAACTTGATTAAATCAGTGTACCTGGGATAACCTGGGACTCCCTTTCCTCAAACCAAACTCCCTTGGTTTGTTGAACCTGAGCGGATCCTATCTGCTCTCTTGCTGGTTGGTGGCTTCCCTGGTCGTCCCAAGGGTGATGAGCGCCCTTTGAGACAAGACCTGTGTCCTTTTGCAAAACCTGAGCCTTGCTGAGGAGCAGGGCCGGGTCACCTGGCACCCTGCTGTGTGTCCAGCTGAGCCGAAGAAGAAACCTGCCAGCACACAGGCCTATTTTATCAAGCTTAGCTGGTTAATGTCTCATGAAAAATAACTTTAAGAAGTACTTTTTTTTAATGAAATTGACTTTTTTTTCTTAAGGAAAAATAACTAGTCTGTCATTTGGTAAAAAGACTCTGGCTAGATGGGCCCTTTCCTTCATACCCCTGAGGGGTGAAACCTTCCATAAATCTCTCCTGGTTCAAAAGAAATCTATCACATGCCTCTTGCCCCATACACGGGATGATGAATAACACCCAACCCCACTGCAACCCATTATGTATTCCGGGCTAGGTGAACGATTAGATAAGACGTTTCTCCTTCTCATGAGGGTATCTGTTCATATTTTGCATGGTGTGGAAAGAACGTACTGCACTGAATGACGACTGATGATGATTAATGTATTATTCTACAGAGCATTATGGTTTCTTTTCATTTGTACTGCATTGTTAGGAGTAAAATGTGATAAAATGGCTGTAACTGTTTTCCACCCTACTTTCCCCCTCCCCCTAGGATTGCTAAAAATAGCACTTGAGAAATTATTGTAAAGGAGAGGGGGAAAATGGCCATATTATCTGCTAGTGTAAGTGGGTCTAATTCCCCTGAATTTAATGAATCTTCATTCTTTTATAGCTGAAAACATTTTTTTCCCATTTTTAATAAACACTTACTTAACCTGTTTTGTTTGCCTTTCCTTCTTCCTTTGCTTTTAGGAGTTGAAATATGGGAAATACGAAAATTTCAGACATGTTGTAATCCAAAACTGGAATCTTAGTCTGAAAGTTTTAAAATACTTAAGAAATCATAACAACTAACTACAAAAATGCAGTTCTTGGGTAAATATATTTTGGTCAGTTGTTAATCAGCATCATAGATTAGGGGAAAATCACTAAAAATCTGAAATTCTATTTCTGAAAAAAGAGCAATCATCTTTTCTCATGCAAAAAGGAGAGTTTTAGATTCTTCTTATTCTCTATGCATAATAGAGATAACTATATTTCCCTCTCCCTTACAAAACACACACATGCTAATCTTCCCATGGGCAAAAAAGCTCTGTATTCACTAATAAAATTTCCAGAAATTCCAAGTTTATTCTAACTTTGCTTATGCACAGCTGCTTTTCTTCCTCTCAAGCTGTTATTACATTTTTATCAAAAAACACTGTCCATGTTGCCAGCTCCCCTCCAAAAGTGCTCTAAAGTTTAGAGAACAAAGAACATCTTGGTAATCCTATGTGAAATTTTATCTGAAATCATTCAGATAAGCCATAATTTGTTTGAGCTTTGCTTGGAGCAAGTGACAGAGTTTCAGATACAGCAATTTGCTGTGTTTCCATCTAAAACAACTGATGCTTCCCACTTCTAATACATTGGAACATGAAATCCATGTCAGTTGTTTATATTTGGGGATTATGGAGTTATGGGATTGTTTGAGTCTGATTTTTAAGCCAGTTCGTCATGCCATTGAATGCACAATCTCCACAGTTTCACATGCATGTGAAGCTGCTGCATGTGCTGGTGACTAATTGTGCTTCCCTGCAAGAGCAATTGCTTTTATTCGCACCTGTAGTCCTGGGCACAGTTTAGGAGCGGCAGTACAGATGCATTGGATGGACACAAACTGCTAAAAGACGGGATCCATGTGCTTGTGGAGAAGTTGCAATTATTTTCTTCAGGTGTTTTCTCTTTGAGAATGTAGCCGAGACCCCACCAAGCAGAGGCAGGAGCCCTCTGTCGGAGCGGGCTCCCAAGGCGACGCTCTGCGTGGCAGATGGTGCCGGGGAATTCGGCCCTCTCGCCCAGGGCCCCGCAGGCCAGGGGACGCCGGGAAGAGCCGCAGGATTTCCTGCCTTGCCGCCGGCAGCGTCAGGCTGCGCGGGCCCTCTCATGGGGACCATGTTTTTACGGCCGCTTTCGCAAGGAAACAGATGCGGCGGGGCGGGATGGGGCATGGGGTGGCCCCTCGCGCCTGGCCGGGCTCCGGAGGGTTTCCCCAGTGCCGCAGACCCCGCAGCTCCCCGCAGCTCCTCGCAGCCTCCACCAAAGGGACGGAGTTTGTGCCCACGCTGTGAAACTACTTAACTGTCCTGCTTCAACTCTCAAGTGCCCATTTGGAGTAAAATGTTACAAAACAGGAGCTCAGAAATTCAACGGAGGCCTGTGGCCCAGGTCATTTAAGAACACAAATTCTAGCTGTTCAGCAAAAATCCTTTGTTTTTAATTCCTGTCTAGATTATCACTGAAAAAAAACAAAATCAGATGAAACACAGAGCGACTGCAAGCGGCTCTACTAAAACTGAAGTACAGCAGAGAGAAAGACTCACTTGAACTTGGTTTAAGCTCTAACTCAGCCATACTTGGCTCTTGTCAATTCTTGTCATATTCTTAAGATTATGTGATTTAGGACAGCCTTGCTGCTGTCCATAGGCCTTGCCAGAGAACTGAATATAAAATAAGTTCCAAGAAGGGGTTTGAGGGGAGTTTGGAGGCTTGATTACTTGAAGATTCATTTTTTGACAATGAGCAGGCTTGGGGATAAAATAACTTTGCAGAGCGAGAAATGTCACCCTGGACCTGAAACCTGCGAATACTTACGGACGTGTTTTACCTTCACTACTGTGGGAAGTCCTGCTGAATTTAATGAGGCTGCTCGGAGGGGTAAAGAAAACCATACTCAGGACTTGCCAGGGTCGGGGGCTGCGCGCTGCCGGCGTGAGGAGTTCCAGGGGGAGCACTCGTATGCTTGTAGTTAAACACACGCAAGCATTTGCAGTATCAAGGCCCAAACGCTCACACTGTAAATAACAGGAGACGGGAACCTGAAGCCAACTGTATTTGGAATAAAACAGGCGGAAAAAAACCACAAGAACCCCATGATCTCATAGGGAACCGGGGCCTGAGGCACAAGCGTGCAGTCGGGCTGCGGGTGCAGCCTGGGGCTGCCCCGCCGCAGTTGGAGACGAGGGGCACGAACGTAAAACGGAGGCAATACCTAAGTGTCATCCAAACTCGGGACCTTAGGGAATATTCAACTACAGTTAATTTGGAGTGCAACCATTCCATCCTGAAGTGCCAACTTAGTGTGATGAAATGCAAGAGTTTAGAAAAATAAGAAGTGCTGGTTCCGTGGAAGGGAAAGCAACACGGGCGCTGCTGTTGGCTGCAGATGGGAGGGAGGCACTGCGCTTTTCACAGGGTTCATGTTCAAATGTCATGGAGATTGGAAAATTCTGGGATGCTAGAAATAGCCAGGCAAGCTGGGCGAATGCGTTAAACTATTTGATTCCATATTTTTGTTCCTCAATGAATATTGTCTTCAGCACAATCAATCTTAAAATAGCGTGTTCTTTTTCATTTTTTTTGCACTGTTTCTTACTTTTAATACAATTCCCCAGTAATTGCCATCATAAACCAGAAAGCATTTCTGATATCCTAACATGTAGTTACACTGAAGCTACAGAGAGTAAACAAGCTAAATGCAATAAAATATTAGTGGAGTTTTGTTAGCATGAACTTTGTTGTGTAACACAACCCAATGAGCAGCAAATAAAAGGATGTCCCTTGCCCTAAAGAAATTTGAACTCTAAGTAACTCCTCATAAAAAATAAGCTGTTTTCATTTTTTAAAAGTTTTGACAAGGTACAAGATGCTCAGATGTTTCAGATAAGAGAAACAAAAATACCTAGACACTCCAGATTCCCCATAGTAGTTCGCCCTCCTCTGTTACAGTAGAAGCCAGATTTTGTGGAAATAAGTGCTTCATCTCCAGGAGCCACACGGATCTAAGAGCCTTTTACTAGAATGTTTACTTTGTCTAAGTTCTTCATTTCCTCTGCCTGAAGCGCTGAACTGCACTAGAATTGAATGCACAGTAAAACTACCATGTAAGAAAGGTTTATGCATTATGTTTAAAAGGGCTGTCTTGATAAATGGTGCCATTAGCATCTGGAATTCACAGCGTTTGTTGGGTTAGGCCTTTCTAAAAACAGTCCTTAAAAGTGTAACAAATACGCTCAAATGCTAATGAGCTGAACTACCACATAGATCTGATGAATGAAGCCAAATAGATTTAAAAGTTTAAAGCATTTGTTTATTATTAGTAGCCGCATTTAGTGTTCTAAGCATATATCAATTTTTCCCGCGAAAAATTGCATATACTCACAGCTTAGAACTTCCCTCCTGAAAATATGTACTAAGTGATCATTAGAAAAGATTACTTTTTTTCCCTGCTCCATATTTCATATCCAGAGGGTTGAATACAGAAGATTTCAAAAGATCAATTACTTTTGAATCAAAACATTTTTAGCTGTTGTGTCATTTTGAATTCTTACTGCTTCTGTACATCTGCTAGAGGTCCCCTGTGCTGAAAAGAGCACTTTGCTCCATGTGTAGCAACAGAATTTTCACCTTTTCGATCCAGACGGCAAGAAGCAGGAGTGGAAAGACAGCAGTGAAATTTAGCCCTGTCTATTCATGTTTGGAGAGAGGAGAGGGGGAAATGACCTCTGGGCAATACTTATTTTCTTGAAAGTTCCAGTTTCCTAACATCCTTCCAGACAAATGAATGGCATCCAGCAGCGGATAATGTGGTAGCTAACCACTTTTAAGGTACCAAGAAAACCTCACCTGAGACGTGCGTAGTTTTTAAAAAGGTCAACAGAGAGTGTTTTGTTAGAAGGCAGGAGAAGCCAGAAACCCGAAAGCATGAAGTCTAAACTGAGTCTATGGTCTGGCTCTACTCTTGAAGTCAAACCCAAATGATTGGAGCCATGTATACATACATGACAGAGATGTTTAATGAAATGATATACATAGTGACATTAGACCACCAGGAACTAATGTCAGAATATTTTCATTGGCCAGGCCCTTCTTTGGCTCATCCTTAGTCATAGACGTAGAGTGGAGCCGGAGGCAGGAATTTGGCAGTAGTTTCTCCCTAGTAGTTTTGCATTGGTTTCCCCACCTCTGGTGGTCAGCCACAAAATATCCACCCAAGCAGCTCCTTGAGGCACAGGGCACTCAAAGCCTGCAGAGATTCCCTCTTTTTTTAATCAGACAAATGTGGTTTCTGATGCACTCAAAGCCCAATGCGCCGAAAAAAATCATGCGTCCTCCCTGGCGTGGGCTATTTGTTAAAAACAAAATGCAGAGGGTTTTAATCAGCGCTGTACAGGTGTGGGAACTGGGCTGCTGAAACTTTTCAGGCACAGAGACTGCTCAGCAAGAAAGGACATTCCAGGTCATAATTATTCACAGATGAGGGATAAGATTTGCAAATATCTTTTTTGGGGAAAAAAAATCTCTAAAGTTATAGCAAGTCATTTTTTTATTATTATTATTATTTTGAAGTGAAATTCCTTTAAACTCATCTTCTAGAAGAGACATATCACTTTGCAAAAAGGTAAATTAAAAGCATTTCATACCATTCATCCATTTTTTCTTGGTTTGGTCACCAAATTGAAAAAAAAAAAAAAAACAATCCTTCAGATCTTCCTGGGATCACTATATGCTACAGGGAAAGCCTTTATTTTATTTATTTATTTTTTCCCCCAGGAATAAATTTACTTTACCGAGCAGCACAATGATGTAGTGCAGAGCTCCAAACATAAATGGAATACTCTAGGCAGAGCTTCTACCACGAGGAATAAATTCAAGAAAAATATTGACCGACCCTCTCTGTTTTCTTTTCTCTGCAGTATGTAATATTTCTAGTAAGATGCACAACAAAGCACTCGCGTGCCCCTGCACTGGTGTCAAAAGAATTTGCTGAGTGCATTGGAGAGTTGACATGGCCTGTGAATCACCAAAGATGCCAACTTTCCGTGCCCCAACAACCCTGCTCCTCTGCTATTCCCTGCAATCTGTCCCTTACCCCTGGCACTTTGCATTTGCTGTTTTCCTAGGTATACTTAAAATAACGTGCCAAATGTAATAAACACAGTGCTCAATGAATGCTGTGAAAGTTTGATATATTTAACAGTTTAAACCCCACTAACCAGTTTAATGTTTAATTATATAAAGCTGTGTGGTCCCCAACTGGTTTGAACCTTCAACACTAGTCAAAACAAGTTAAATCCAGCAAAGCAGAAAATATGGTTGTGAGTGAGCAATATGCTGGCTAAATTGTTTAAGATGTCTTACAATTTGTTAACCTTGAATGGTTTTATTTTGAGCAACATTTCTATTCTGGCCTTATCTGGGCCTTCCCAGCTTTTGCAGCCCTGCAGGTTCAGTTCTGTAACAGAATTCAGGACACACACTAAATACTGAAGGCTGCTTGCGTTCTTCAAAATTAAAATCTTAAGACAAATAAATAGCTTAAATTCCACCCACAATTATTTCCATTCACATTCTCCTGCAAATTACAGGCATGAAGAGGCTGGCCAGGTTTTGAAATCCGGCCCTTCATTTTCCAGCCAAAGTGGCTGCATATGGGAATATTTGAGAGATAACTTCTTTATCTCCTCTGTTCTTGTCATGTCATGTCCTGACTCTCTAAGCAAGACTAGAAGTTTCATTAGGGAAAAAAAAAAGATGTTGTGATATTTTAAATAACTGACTATGGTGTCCAGCTCTGTTTTCAGAACATGGAGCCAGGTCTTTCAACTCGGCAGCCTCGAGCTCTCTTCCTTTTGATTGGGGACAACAAAACAGTTTGTTTCATCTGCGCATTTGAGAGCAAACTTGTGGCCTTTGGACCACATGAGAAGATGGACACTGGCTCAAGAATAAAGAGCTTGCTTCATCTTCCTTTCAGAACTCCAAAATAACAAGGTAGTACAATGCTGGGAAAAAAATAAAATTTTCTCAGACTTAACCATTTTCCCTTTCGGGAAGATTTATAACACACATGAATCTCATATGTCACATCTTATTGTTCATAATTATACTGATGTCTAGACTAAACATCATATATATACCCACACGTATATATAATTATATATCCTTATGACTATGTATTACTGTTTTTCAGCCGTTTCTACAGCTTTGTTTGTAAGAGTCTTTTATATCTTAATGATTCATAAAACCTATATCCCATGGGAAGCGATTTTATCCAACATGCAAGTCAGCACTAGACCTGACACTAAAGTCTTAACGAGGTCTTAACTCACCTCTGCTATAATCAGCTATGGGATAAACATCATATCCTGCACGTTATAATCATTTAACGCATCTTTCTTATCTATTTGAAGATACAAATGAAATGTAAGTACCTAAGTATATATGCATGGTCATCCCACCCATTGAGATGAAGGGATACATTTGGTAATCAACAGAGCAGTTAAGTACATTCATAACACATTTCTCCCCATTCCAGCAAGTTTTGTAGGCAGAGTAAAGCATTTTTAGAACACATTGTTGGGTAAAGATAAAACAAAAATCAGAGGCTGCTAGTCCTGTTCATTGGTTTGTAATGAGGATGTATGCTCACCTTGGCAACCTCCTACATGTGGTTCTTCTCTCAAGATCTCATTAGCTTGTAGAGCACATTACCAGACAAGCTCGATGGAAGCCTGACCTACTTAATTTCAATTGTGAAAACTTGCTCAGTTTTTCTGTGTGATTTTTCCAGACATAGCTGCAAGTGACCTTACAATGTACTATGTATTTCAGACAAATATTTGTATGCAGAAGCAGCGAAGTTGAGGTGTACTCTTGGGGTCTGCTGGGAATAGAGACAACATCACACAGGAGATGAAATGGCAGGGTCTGCAACACTTAGACGTCTTTACTTGAAGTTTTTGTTTGAGAAAAAATTTCCATAGTAATGTGCAAATGGATTCCTCACATGTTTTTACAGTACACACACATGTACCCACCCCTGCTTTCCCTAACAGAGCGACTAGACCAACTGCTTTAAAGTATTTGCCTCTTCTCTGAGTGGAAGATTCCATTATGTTTTTTTTTTTATTTCTGATTTCTTCCTTTTTATATTCAACAGAATTTTGAGAATGCAATTGAATTCCTCTTGGATTGATTTGTAAGAGGATTTTATGGGTTCTTTTACTGAGGAAAGCTGGTAGCAGTTGGGGAGCTCTGGGATGAATCTGGTGTTTGCAACTGCGGGTTATAACAAAACCAGGAAAAGTAAAAAGCGCAGCTAGGAGAAGAGAGCGAAGGAGAAAAGGGGCTTCTTGATAGAGTATGGAGGATCTCCTCAAGGAAACAAACAGAAATGCAGTGGATCATGAAGAAATATAATGCAGTCTGACAGCCAGTATATTTAACCAAAAAAAAAAGTGCGAGGGAATTTAGTGCTAGCTTTAAGTGACAGACTAACAGGCTCTCCTGGAGCCAGGCACGTGAGGGGTTAGCAGGGAGGATTCCCCCAGCAGCCCGGCCCACGGGCACAGCCTGGGCCACGACGGCCCCTTCGCTGGGGCTTCTCTTGCACCGAATTCTGCAGAGCTGGGGACGGGGAGCACTGCAGCAGCCACACCGACAGCCTGTTTTACTTGCGAAATAATAATCAGCGCTCAAAATCAGCTCAGAAATTATAAAATAAAGTTACAAAAATAACATACCCACCATATGTTAGTTTTCATTTCAAAGTTTATCCTTGCTCTAAAGAAGGTTAAATCATATTCATTTCTCTGAAAACAGACAGGATATAGGAATTTAAAATACCATGAAAGTGTTATCTATAGAGTGCACTCTGGAGTACCAAGAAAGAAATCACATATGCATGGGATTACGGAATACATTTCAAGTCAGCAGAGAAGCACATACAGTAACTAAGAAACAAACATGTTTTTTCTGACTCAGAAAATTGAGTTGAATACAGTCTTAAGAAATCCGTATCTGTCTAGGCTGTTAGCCATGAAGAGACACAACACAATGAGATCAAGGGTGTCCTGCATTAGCCAGGGTGTAAATTCTGCTCGAGGTGAACCGAGGTGTGCGGCAGGGGCCCTGGCCGGAGCCCCTGCTCAGCGCAGCCCCTGCCCAGCTCGGTTGCACGTGGCGGCTCCAGTAAAGGGCATCAGGAAAAATAGTATAGAAAACCCTGCACCTCTGAGAAGTCTCCGAGAGTCGTCCTGCTATGAATCCGTGCTCGGTGGGAAGCAGCTCGGAGGCTGTGGAAGCACAAAACGCCCCGCGCCCGCACAGCACGAAGGACGCAGCAGGGACATCCACAGAGCAGCAATAGCAGGTGGATAAGCACTTTTTAATTTTTCTTCCCCCAAAAGCGCAGAAAGCAGACAAGACCGCTCCTTAGACTGCAAACACTCTCCCAGCATGGAAGCACCTCTCCTATTTGCACAAAGATGCCTGTGATCACATTCGGGGTGAGGCGGCTGGACAAAGTCTTAATTAAAGTGGTGTCCAAGGAATATCCTGTGGTCAAAATCCTGAAACTACTTGTCCCAGAGAAGGTTCAGAAAGATCCAGGAGTGCAAAACAATAATGCCGTTTCCCTCTTTACTGCCACAACCTTCTTAGAAAGTACAAAACTATCAGCTCTGGTATTTTCTTCCTTGTGAATATTTTGTCTCGGGAAGATATCAATGCAGTCACACAAAACATGCAGAGCTGAAGAGCGCCCCAAGGAGAAGCTGAGCCGCTCTGCAGCCTCAAGGCTACTTTATTATCTCCGTAACTGTTCTTAGAGTTGATCATTTTAATCAAAAGAAGTTCAGATAAGACATGAAAACTCCATGGTAGCAAATATACTGGTGTCATCTGATTTTCTTGGGGCAAGAGACTTTGTTTCCTGGATGTATCAACTTTGCAGTTGGCAAACCTCAGGCTCATTCGACGAGTTCAAGTAGAGAACTTGTTGCTCGTGCAGTTCCCATACTTGCCACATATTTTACCATCATGTTTCTTGCACGTGCAGCCAGTCTTGACAGATATAATCTCCAGACCTACAATGGCTGCCTATATTGTGCGTATTTTGGAAGGTATGGAAGGAATCTGAAGACACTGAAGCATCTGTTAGTTACATATGCAAAAAGGAAACTTAAGAATTACCATATGGGGTTTTGAAGGACTTAAGTTCAAATTCTGTCCTTACACATGAGCACAGTTCTCTATAACTTCTAGAGCTTACTTAAGTCAGAATAAGTTGTAAGCTGTTTTCCTTTTTGTTTAAAAAAAGAGAAAAATATTGTTAGATGGTGATGAGAATTGAAGAACGCAGTATGTATTTTTACTGTCATGGGATGGGATGTTTCAGATTAGCTAGGATGGAAAAATCTGATATAAAAACAGATCGTTATGTTGTAGTCTGGGCATATTTGGATCCCTAGATGCCTACACTTCTGAGCAAGAGGATGTGCCTCCCCCTGTAAGCACGTGCCACTGTGCTGAGGGCCGCAGCACCAGTAACAGTACTTGTGTGCTCTGGTTTTGTGACCAGCAGCAGGGAATTGAACAGGATCTGCTTATCGAAAATTCTCCTTTCTGATATCTGTAACAGGGCACTGAACAATAAGACATGCCAACTCTTTCCATAATGTGTTTGCATTATGACTCTCTTCAAAGGATAACTGTACTGAACACAAGCGCCAAAGCAGCCCGACAATGAATATGACAGTGCAGCAAGAGTAGCTGCAGAGAGCAAATATTTGGCCAACTATTATTGGACAAATTTGCAAACACAGAATCTGCAATGGCCTTGGCAAAACATGTGCTCGTTCTATGGGTGAATGGAGAGGATGGATAACTGTCCACAAATGTACCCGATGAGCCGTTTGCTCATGTAGTTCCCCCCTTTTTAGTGTGCACAACTGAGGTACTTGCACATAAATCAGGCATGTAACTGGGCAGAGACTGTGAGTGAAATCATGGCCATTTTTCAGTGTAGCCAATTCTATTTATTTTATCACTAGTCTCAAGATAGTTAGTGCTTGTCTTAAAAGCTCATTTCCTCCAGTCCTGTTGTTATGTGAGGATCTCATATTTCATTAAAAAAAATGTAGAGCTTTTGGTCACAGGGAAAATCAAGAATCTGCAAGCTCTAATAATAGAAGGCAAGAATCCAATACGTATTATTAAGAAAATATTAATTTCTTAAGCCACTGATGGTTGTTAAGACTCGACTTTAGATTTCTCAGCACATGGCTTCAGGAAAGCTTCTAATTTCAATTGCATACTGTTTTATGAGCAGGTAAGCTGAGAGACTAATGCATACACCTCCTGCCACAGCACACGTCTTTCTCCTTGCAGTTACGCCCAGCCCTACATTACACTCGTGCTCAGCAAGGTCCTTGTCGGGTCTCCTGTGCTGCTCTGTGTTCCCCTTCTCACAGCCTGGACCGCAGACGCCCCTGCCCAACCCGAGCCCCTTAACTGGAGTCACTGCAGTCCTGCAAGTGTCCCGTGCCCTGCACGCCTGGAACGCCAGGGAAACGCCAGGAAAACCACACCGAGATGATCTCTGTACAAAGGCAGATTTTTATCTCGTGCCTATAAAACAAATAGGTATTTTCTGGAAGCAAATTCTCTCTCTTCATTCAAAACGAATATAAATACATTAATGCAGAAAGTTCTTTCCTCCTCCCTGCCTCCTTTTGTTCCTCTTTTGCTTTTTCTTTTAATGTAGGGTGAGTCACAACGTTGATCAGATTACCTAGTAAACAGGTCTCCAACTTCCCACGAACTAATGCATAGAAAAGTTTGAATCAAAATGGAGGCAATAACACAAAAGCCCCTGGAGACGAAGCTGATTAAAACTCAGGGGATTTTCAAGCTAGAATGTCATTTCCCTCTCTTATCATCAATAAGGTGTTGAAGCACTGCTAATCACAGAGCTTTAATGCCTGCAGGGACAAATCGGTGAGACCAATCTCTTTATTTTTAAATTTTTGCCGTGCTTCTGTGCCGGGACTCGTGGAGGTTCAGGGCTAGCCACAACAGCGGCTGCAGTTCCCGGACTGATAATAGAAACATCTGCTAATTCAATAGGAATAACAAGAGGAACCGCGGGCCCAGGTTGCTCCCGGCTGGCACCGTGCCCAGCAGAGCGGTGTCGGCTCCAGGACACAGAGCAAGGACGTTGCGCCGGTGCCCAAAGCGCTGCAGCCCCCTCACCCTCACCCTGCTGCTCCTTGGGTGCAGAGCAGCTCAGGCCACTTCAGCTGCTGCTTCTCATTGAATACCCAAACGCCCCAAAAAAGCAAGTGGAAATAGCACCCTGGCAAACCTCGGGAAAACAGGCTGACCGCAGAAACATCAGTGATGAATACACAGAGAACAATCTGTTACTAACAGGCAAAGGTGAACCTAGGCTAATGTTACACATCTTTGTACAGCAGAGTTAGAAAAAAAATAAGGAATTAAATGTGCTGAAATGTTGATGGGAAAAAGTCGTATCTGCAGTCTTCATTAAAATCGTTTCTTATTCATATAAATGTTCAGAGTCTGTACCGTTCCTTATCAAATGAGTCTCTCCTTGTAAATCATTTATATTGTTACAAATTCAAGTTAAGAACGAAAAGTGTTTCTTAAAAATCCACCCCTTTGATGTACTGTAAGTTACGACTCAGAGCAAAAAAAGAAAAACAGACCCTAGATCTGTTTGCTGCTAATTTAGTTCCCAGTAAAAGTTCAGATCTTATCAGTGGAAATGTATACATACACAGATAGATATATGTGTGAATATATTATGTTATATATGTTATATATATATATATACACATATAAAAAATATAGAAAATATCATCCTTGCATCCAATCTGGTGATTCAGTGTGTGCTGCTAATAAACAGAGCTCTACAGCCATGACTCATGTGGCTCCCTGCTGGGCTTTGGAGGCAGCGAGCGAGGCAGGGCTGGGGCTGGTGGGTCCTGCCGGTGGCACGATGGCCATGAGAAAATCTACCGAGGTGCTAAAGGGTTCCTGGTACCAACAGTGTCTGCTTTAGCTTCCCAGCACCTTTTTAAGTATTTTCCCTCCACACTACTTTCAGTCAGTTATTCCTGTCCCCATTGTGGCTCCCTGCACAGCCTCAGCACTCAGCCACCAGCGGGGAGCAGCTGCTGACCCAACACAGACCTTCCATCCAAGAGGCAAATCTCTCCTAGGAACCTGCCCCTTCGAACAGAGAATGTTTTTTGCATAAAACTAGGTTTTGAGGAGGTTGTGCCTAACCGAAACGGAAGGTGTTGCACCATACTAGGTATGTGCAAAACATACCAAGCTGCGTATTTGCAAAAACATATATATATATAATAAAGGCATGAAGAAGATATCTGTCTAAGTAAGACCTTGAAACGTTAGGAGCGATCTAGAAAGTCTAAATCAGGAGTTGTTCTCTGCCTTGAGTGCTGCTAAGCTAGCTTTACTCAGGAGCAGAGGGGGAAACTGCGTCATGCCGCACTAGCAGCCTCTGCGTTACTCACATATATGGTTGATTTTTTTATGACTTTTTAGGTTATCTGGCAAATGCACTAGGGTAAAGCTAAAAATAGGTTTAAGACATGGAAAATCAGAGAGGGGCCCCAGCAGGTCCCTCATTACCCTTCTCTGGTCTGGCCTCCGCGCTGCTACGCGCAGTGCCAGGCCAGCACTGCTCCCTTCGGCGCAGCCGCCCGCGGGTATCCTCGGTCCTGCAGAGGACTTGGCTCCTGCTCGGTCCTGGAGGAAGCAAGGGACCAACTCCCAAGCAAGGGAGGCTCTTCTCACCCGATCCTGGCACTAGAGCCAAAGCACCCAGCACTGGCTGTGGGCACCCCGTGCAACACGGCATCCTGGAGTGACCACGACTGGGCTTTACCAGTGTGTGACAGGACGGGGTCATACCCAGCTGGGTGCGGGCTCTCCATGCCAAGCCATAGCAAAAGCTGAAGCTTCCATTCCACTTCTGAGCACTGTCAGTGCCCCAAAGGGCCAGCACCAAGTTAAACTGAAACTTCTGTGGCTAAAACACATTAAAAGATGAATAAGGAGCAAATAGATCCGTTGAGGAAAATTGTTAAAGCTTGTGTTAGAGGTTTCGACACAGTTACAGTGTCTTCATTACCTGAGATCCAATCATCTCAGCTACATCTCAGGCTGGTAATATTTTTTTTTTCCCAAGAATAGCTGATCCAAAACCAATGTGGCCCTAACGTAGCATTGCTACGTTAGCAAGGAGGGCAGATCCCATCTTTTCAGCAAAGAAACACCAGAAAAACTTGTCATCCTCCCTCCCTGCACCACTCAGTTAACATTTGTTCTCAACATAGAACAACAAGACCCATTTTCCTCTAGAACATGACCTAGGCTTGAGGCATGTTCCTCCTCCTACTCGAGCATTAAAGCATTTGAAAGCTCACAAGGAAATTGCTGGACATGAGACCCCCGATTGTTGTGCCTGCACGCTCTATGATTGATGGACCTAATGAAATTACTAAGTTTTCCTTCCTATTTCTGGCATTAGTCAAGACTTCATGTCCAAAGATTATTCCACCAGACATGTTCTGCGGATGTGATGGGATTAGCCAAATTTCAAAGCTTATTTTTGACCTCCAGCAGAAAATTGAGCACATACGCTATTGAAGCCAACTGGGACTATAGAACATCAAGTTGATTCATCAAATTAGCTCAAACATAATTGTACTGCATGACTGGCTATGGAAGTTGTCAGCTATAAACCTGTCAAAAAGCCATCAGCTTTAATGTTAAATAGAGACACAAAGTAATGTTGCTCAGAATTTGACATTTGTTGGACTTACGCCTGCTAAGGGATGCTATCTGCTTTGTTTCCTCTTAGAAAAATTTGTAGTCTGAAACACAGTCTTGATAGATTGCAGTAGACAAAAGGTACCAACTCTGGTTGCTACAAACACCAGCTTTGACAAAATAGATATATCTTTACTGCCTTTATCTAGCACTGTCAACTAATACCAAAGTCACTGCAATGTACAAATACTCAGAAATCGTTCTAGCAACTATAGTCTGCCCATTTAGCATATTTTACTGTTTATTGCAATTGTTCTCTATTTGAAAAAAAAAACCACAAAACAAATGTTGAATTTGTTATCATTTTCAAAACAAAAGATCGATGGGTCGGGGCAGAATATGTTGAGACAGTTTCTAACTGAATTTTAATCCATGAAGATAGCACACCCACAATGCGAACCCTGAACGCTAACTCAAGGGCCAGGCTCTTTCACGTATATAGCACGGGATAACAACATGGAAGAACTATTAACATAAAAAATGGTAGGTCAAAATAATGTTAAGGGTCTTACAACCCTCTCCCTCCCTTAAAATCAAAACCATGCAGAGCTAATGCTTCCACTCTGCACTCAATCCGTTCCCTTGTGCTTGCGAGCATTACAAAGGTAGGCCGGCTAAATTACAGCTTTAACTCGCATTTGCGTAGCTGGCATGCATCTGAGCCCAGACTTTCCCCATCAATATATATGTTTTGCTCGCTAGTTTCCTTTCTTTTTCATCCAAATGATGCACGCAGTCCTTTCACAATTTATGGGTGATTGACTAGACAGAGCAATATGGTGTCTAACGTGTCAATGTGGATTACGCTGAACTCTGAGCCCGCGCAATATTGACGTGATAGAGTGTAAACGAGTTGCTCCTGCACAGCCGGCGCGTCCGGACAGGAGCCCAGGGTGAGGGAGCTGCCACGGCCGCCACAGGGCCGCGGTCCCCTACGAAGCACCTGCCGTCCCTGTCTGCATCGCTGGGGCTCGTCACCCGTGTCCCCCAGCAACGCGTGCCCAATGGCACCTCAGGGTCTTTCATCCTCGTCACCCGTGTCCCCCAGCAACGCCCAATGGCACCTCAGGGCCTTTCATCAGAAAGGCTTCTCCTTTGCTTTCTCGGGAACACCGCACTCTGGGCAGCATGCACGAGAATAGAGAGGGGTGCCAAGGGGACACATCAGAGAGGAGCTCGGCTGCCTCTCGGGAGCACTGCAGCAAACAGGACTCCGGAGCCGGGAGTCACTTTCCCCAGCTCTGCAGCTTCAGTCTATCTTTAACCAAATCTGCTTTCTTGCATGCCAATTTTTAGCCTGGAGCCAGGTATTAAAGCTGAGTGATAAATCCCTGCAAGGGTGATCACAATAGAAACTCTGACAGACACCTAACACAAACTCAGGGAGCTCAAGATTTTTCTTTTTTTTGATCAGACATCGGCTATGAGTTCATACAGACTCTGTACATATAAAATGTATGTAGGACACGCTGCAGAAAGCTGCAAATCAGTGACTTATTTGCAACCTTTGAGGAAGTGAGTTTTCCTTTTTACTTTTTTTTTTCTAAAGGTTTCATAATCATTAAATACGGCTTCTACAATTGCATATTGTTTTTAAACTGAGCAAAGAAAAACAGGCATTTGAACAATGACAACTTGATAACTAGAACATTCCCCCCTCACAGACCTCAGCCTAAGCTATAATACAGCAAGTGGGACTTGGACTATGATGGGTTTCAGTATTAACGTTCATAAGATTTGTCACTGTCACATCTTGCTAACACTTGGAGCATCTCATTTTCTAAATATAATGTATCACTGTTAGTGGCTAAAAATGTAAATTATAAAAAGTGTAATCATGTTCAAGAAACTGAAAAAAATATGATCCCTGAACCCCTCAGCACGCACACGGCTTAATGTGGAGCGCTTACCAATTAAGCACAGCGACAGCGCGCAGCAAACCGATGGGACAGAGCATCAAGCGCCCGGAACACTGTCCCCCTTCGGCACAAAGCTCACAGATTTCCAAAAGCATCTTTGACTTGCATCAAGAGATAAAACACGTGCACTTGTCCAAAGAACTAAGAAACAAATATCTTTCTAGATCTGATTTGACACTCAGGGTTTAGTTTCTTTTTTTCTTTCTTTTTTTTTTCACTAATAGCTAATCTGTTATCAAAGGGACAAAAGCATATATTCAGAATATAAAAGTATTTTCTGTTAAACTTCAAGCTGAGATGTTCTTTAAAAACACCATAACAGAACCCTTGCATGTATAGAAAGCTGTTGCTTTGCTAAGGGCGTATGTGGTGTGCCTCCCCTCTTTAAATATCAACTAAGAGGATACATTTGTTTAGGAGCAGCTAAGCAATCCAATGGCTAATTGCTATAAAGAGGCATTTTCCCTGTCTGCAGACCTGCTTCCCGCATTATGTCCCTGTCCTTTCCTTGGCTTCAGTGCTGGTGAGCGTCTGACCCAATTGGGGAAACCAGTTCAGTGAGTTAAATTGAAAGAAACATTTTTTCCTTTTCTGTAGGGTCAGTTTTTGGCCATTTTAGCTCTGAGCTGGCTTGCTACTGGGAGACCTCAAGGTGAGCAGAGCGGCCCAGGAGGTGGAGGAGTGGCCGCAAGCCCAGGCGGCTGCAGGGGGATCGCTCACACTTGCAGCAAATCCATAAATACTCTGTCCTCAGCTCAAGCCCTGTGGCTGGTGGCCGTGTGTGCGCAGCTACCTGCAGAAGGGAAATGAACCTAGGGCTTCCCTTTGCCAAAGAACTCGGGTTACACACGAGCACAGGAGGCGAGCGAGGTTAACTAGCACGCACCATCCTGCACATGCTGTAACTCTGAGTGTGGGGCAGCCCCCCAGGAACGAGCCATGGCTCGGCTGCTAACAGGGAGAACAGCTGGATGTGGCTCTTCTGGAGAGAGCTTTGGAAAGCACAGAAAGGTCTGTTACAGAGGTGCCAAATATTTATTAATGAGGGAATAGACAGCCTGACTCTAATTATGTTAAGGTCTCCTTTATGCTGTTCCATTAGGGGTGCGTGTTATGTCAGAGTTGTGTAAGGTTGCCTTAATGCAAACAAGAAACAAGCCTGCCAGTCTGTATGCAGCATCTTGATTACCACGGAACAACTGAGCCTATTAATTACTATTTAAATGAATTATTTCTGGCCAACCAAAGCCCATTTTAAAATGCTGGAATCATTGGTCAATAATTGGTGTGCTACTTAAACACCCCAAGTCCGTCTGCAAATCTTACCTGTTCCAACTAAGCTGCTTAGTAGGTGTGTTAATGGAAGTTATTGCTGTTATAAATTATCTCCAGACATTGACAGAAGTAATACATGGTATATTTTTTAAAAGCTCTGGCCAATGCATGGCTGAGTGATTGAGTTGGAAAATGAACCATTCCTTGGGGTTAGCAAATGATTTTTCATCAGCTAGCAGGCTATTAAGCACACCTAGATAATAAACGGATGATTTTAGCAGTAATTCTACTAGATTCTCATATTTTCCATTTTAAATTCCATGTTACTTTTAAAGGATTCACACATTACATTGATTTACACCATAGAGAAGAGAGTCAATGATGTCCTTTAATGTTAGAGACAGTGCATTATTATTTATCATTAGATCTATTTTTTTTTCCTGCTTGTGAAACATTTGAAAGATGCCTGGCGAGCTCGGAACCGGCACGGGTTTTCCTGCTTCCTCACTAGTTAATGCTGCATTTTCTGACGGTCATCCTTGCAAATCCCCTTCTCTTCCGCAGGAGATCATAGCTCAATCACGTGAACTTAAGTTACTGGTAGAAACTAAGGAACAAAATCTTTACACTAATGAGATTATTTGCATGAAATGTTATTTCAATAAGACAGCCTAGGGAAGGAGTTCGTTCACACTTGATTTTCCACATTTGTTATTAGATTTCTTGCCCAAAAGAACAATTTGGGGAAATGACTGTAAAGATACAGTATTGGAACCGATGGTCAGCTCCGATGGAATATAAACTAATTTTTAACATGAAAGAAACTAGGGCAAGAGAGCCAGATTAAAAAGTGGTTGACCAGCAGTCCGTTCCTTCATCCCATTTCAGTGTCGCTCCTTGCCAGTACCACTGAAACCTCTTATTAAAGTCCTACTAAATACAGTCCCTTTTTAGTATGGTAAGAGAGTTTAGGATTAGTTAGTTTGGGATTCGTTCTGAAAAGTGTTAACTACCATAAAAATGTGCCTGTGTCTGCGTGCCTGTGTGTGCATTCTTCTCTTTGGGGGAATTCATAGCCTACTACTCACATCACAATTTCTTTCGCGGCAGCACTCAGAGAATACTGAAAAAGTTATTTAAAGAGAATTTTTTAAATTGAGTTCATGTGAGTTCAGCCTTAGGGGCAAAAGTAGTACTTTCATACTCATACAGGAAGGCAAACTTTTACAATAAAACAAAAAGAACAAATATTCACTGAGTCTGGAGTTTCATTATGAAGTGTGAAGTCAATCTATGGTTTATAGTTTTTTATCAAAAGCAGATGAATCTTGGAAATTTCAGAAGACATTGGCCTTACAGTTTGGGATTTATTCAAATCTTAAATTCAAAGTGAAACAAGAAGGTGTGAACTTAAGTGGCTGTTGCTGTAGCAAATGTTAGGTGATCTAGGTATGTATCTATTGCACTTTATTTTCTCAAGATTGCATACCTACCTGGTAATTACAGACCCCTCCTGCATAAGCAATAATTTTCTATTTGAACTTCTGTAGCGCAGTCTGCTCCTCTCCTCCTTCAAAACAGCCTGAACACAAACATACAGATTTATCATACTTTTCCATATCAGACCTTTAGAAAGGTATTCGATGGACCACTGCAGAGCAAATAACTCATCAACTCTTCCACAGCTTCCAACATTTTGTAGTTCCAAATCTAAATACTTTGGAGGGTTTGAATATAAAAAGTCATTTTTCAAAACAATAGTAAAAATTATACGGACATCCGAGGATACTTTATGCATAAGCGACGCCTCATCCTAACTTCTCTCCAGGTAGATTTCTCCTTCCCAGTTTGCTGGGTCAACTCGTTGCATGGTTGGTGTCTCCCTGAGCTTCATTGCTCATGTATTAGAGGGCTGAATATGCCGAGTCTAGGCAAGAAATCTTTAGAAATACTGCTAAGACACTGTGTTAGAAATATGTAGAATAAATGGCTCATCAGAAATATACTTAGCCATTGCCATGTCCACCAGCTGAAAACAGACCAGCTTGAAGCCATCTCAGGGCTTGGGGTGAACTTGCAGGACAATTACATGTTTTGGAATCCCCAAGTGTACTTAAGAATTATTGAAGAAAGCTAAAACATGTGAATAAAAATGCATTAAGCTAAAAAACATCTGCACTCCATAAAACAAACTTTTCTTCAGATCAGGAAGGAAAAGAATTTCAGAAAAAATAAGCATGCAGGCACATTTTCAAGGTGTTGTGAATGTGACTTATTTAACTGAAAAGTTCTGTGGCTAAAACACATATGGCTGAAATACATCCCTATTAAATTTAGTAGGAACTTTCCCACAGTACTTTGGAAATCCACACTAGGATATTCTGTGATACAGTCAGATAAGGTATCACGTGTTTACCTAAACAGTAGCCTTTGCAACAGACTTATAAAATTGACTTTCAAATTTAGATGTGACATTTGGTATATTATCAAACAGCAAGTTTTGAGCCCATCTGAAACTGGTTTAAGGTTTTGTCAGTGAAGCCACAATAAATTATGTTAGCACCTTTCAGCAGAGCAGACCTACATATCCTGGCCTTGGATGCAATGAAGAGAGGCCCAGATTTAAAGCCATTCCCCAAGCGGTGTGGATCCAGAGCGGCAGCACTCAGCTCGAGGCTGAGGTTCAGCTGGACTCTGGCCCCAGGAAAGGACAGTTGTGAGGGACAAGAAAAGTGTGTGTGGACTCCTGGCTCCTGCCACCTGGGCTGATTGCTGAAGAGCAAATACATACTGCATATTAAATTGATTACTAACTATGGCTAAATTCTTAGCCCCACGTCAGGGAATTTTAGAAAACGAACTGCCTTTTCAGGAGCTGCCAGAAAGCTCCTAACCTATTTCCTAAAAGCCCTAACCTATTTCCTCAGGCCATCATTCCACGAGTGCTGATTTGGGGCCGTGCGGCAGCAGCTCGAGCAGTCCCGGCAGGTCAGGGGTGGCCACCGGTGCTGTGTGGCTTTGCTCAGCCACAGAGCAGAGCTGAGGCTGGTGGCCTGTGGACCTGTTTGAGCTCCGGCTTTGCAGAAGCCACTTGGTGAGAGACGATGCCTGTTCCAGGGGCAGACAGCACTGGTTAGTACCCAGCTCCTCCATACGAAATGTTCCCGTTAATCATTTCTGGATGTATAACAAGTGGTGGAGCGAGTTNGCCTGTGGACCTGTTTGAGCTCCGGCTTTGCAGAAGCCACTTGGTGAGAGACGATGCCTGTTCCAGAGGCAGACAGCACTGGTTAGTACCCAGTTCCCCCATACAAAACAATTCCCATTAATCGTTTCTGGATGTATATCAAGTGGTAGAGCGAGTTTCTGCCTGTCTGTGCTTTGCTT